>CM071936.1:33738617-34338617 GCA_016081115.2 Rehmannia glutinosa
ATTATATTTATATGCATACATGGATTAGTCTTAAGTCATATCTATGACACGTATGAAGTTATCCTATTAGGAAATGTGTGGTTAAAATAAGTAATGAGTTGAGATATACCGATCAAAAAAAAAAGTAATGAGTTGAGATATACACCATCATACATGATGACTATCTAAAAATTACTATATATATGTTAGATTATTAATATTATCTACAGTGTCTTGCACCGCACTTTAGTTAAAGGTAAGATAAGTAATACATGTACTTATCATTTAAATTACAAAACATACACGCACGGATGAAAGAAAAAAAAAAGAAAACACACTGACAACACACACACATTGCCGCAAGAAACACATGGAAGGAAAAGTGGTAAGTATTATTTATAAAAATAGAGTATATATAAACTTGAAACTAGTTTTGAGTATAAGTGCATATTCCTTAATTGTGTGTGTAATTATATTTATCAAATTAAAAGAAAGAAAGAAAAGGCTATCAAGACCTTAAAATTTCTGCGTAGTTTTTTACTTATTGAAAAGGGTTTTAGTCTATAACTCTTGGTGTTAATTGTGTTAGTTGGATAAAATATATGAGATAGTTATAATGGTAAATGTACTATACATGTTAAATATCTACAGGATATTAAAATTTAGTTATGTCTAGCTTTAATTATGTCGTACCATTTGTAACTTAATTAATTTAGTCTATAACTCTTGGTGTTAATGTAATGCATGGACATAGTATTATTTGAATTGATATTATTATATGTGATTGTGGTATCTTGTGGATTATACGTGGATATTATATGTTGCATAATTGGCTTGTATGATGTTGCAATATGATGCTTGGTGAGCCATTGAACATGTAATTCAAAGCATTTACATGTGCATGCATATTACAAAGAGGATGTTCGCATGCACGAAAAATATTTTACGGAAGAAAATAGATATTTTGACCAATGCTAGTGCACCGAGGCACGCCGGGCGTGCTTATGATATATGTTTAGGTATAGCGGGTGGGATACTTCTGGTGAACACAGAGCTAGATAGGAGATGGGCTCTTGGTGGGTCACATGAGGATGGTCCATCCGTGAGTACTGTGTGGCCTGCGAGGGTGGGATACTTCTTGGCGGACACAAGGGACGCAAGTAGAGGACCCTTGGTGGTGTAGGTCCCAAGGGGTGTAAGTGTAAGGTTTAGAAGGGGGGGTTGAATAAACCTTACCAAATTTTCGATTTAGTCCTTTTAAATATACTGAGTTGATTCTTCACTGTTTGTGTCCTTGATGGACGATCGATTTAGTCAATCGATGAGAGTTAGTCTCTCAACAGACTCAATCGAGCTGTTGATGGAATAACTCATTTGTTGACTCTAAATTAACTCAATTTGTGGTTTTGTTTTGTTGGAAGACTTAACACCCTTAAGTTTGATTAAGTAAGAGTTTAGTCTTTGGGTTTAGTACTTGTATTATCAAATGGATAGCAAATTTATCAAAGATATATAAGCGAGTTAAAAATGCAGAATTAAAATCTTTGAAATGTAAATGACACAGTGAAATTTTTATAGAGGTTCGAAGATGGGGTAATTCTTCTACTCCTCTCTTCTCCAACTCTGGAGGAATCCACTAGTAATGATCGGTTTACAAAGTGGTAACAGATCCAGGATACAAGTCTTGATCACACAGCTAACTTGATCCTTTGGGACTCGATCTGAGACGCCTTGATCACTCGGTGGCTTCTCGTGCGACTCAGCTTCTTCACGTGGCATTGCGCTTGCTACTACAGACTCACTTGCTCAAGCTCTTTGGATTTGATCACGAAGCCCTCCAAAAGCTTAAGACTTGGTTCGACCTTGAACCTTCCTACAATCCTTCGTGGAATGTAGACCCCTTTTCTTCAAAAGTTTCCTCTTCAACTGATTGAAGTTCTCTTTCCTTCACGGGTTAGTGTTGGATTGATGTACTTCGTAATGTAGGCTTGAGGATTAATCTTGAATGATTTGAGAGTATTTCTGGTTATAATTTTAATTGATTTCTTGAATGTTCGTGGTTCAGGTTTTTTTTTCTCTCAGAGTCATTCCTCAGCCTTTTATAGTGATCTTTCAAAAATTTGCCCGTTGAAGAGATAGGCTTATATTTTTAAAGTCACTTGCGATCGTTGGCTTGTCTTGTTGCGATCCTTGGAATTGCCATTTCCTCGTATGAATTGTTCTTTCACCTTTTCGAGTTCGACACGGTGTAGTGCTTCCCATTTGTTCATTCCTTTTGCACGCTTCTGGGACTGAGCACTCAGAAATGTGGTATGGAGATATTACTTGTTTAAGTAATTCTCTTGATTTCCGTGCAACGGATCTTTTCTGATTATCTCGACTTGATTGCATTTCTTTGCTTTCCCAGGTGACTTAGAGTCGACTTCCAATCATTGAATGACTCTTCTGTCACTTCAACTTGAGACTTGGCTTTTCTCGAGTTGACTTGACTGATACTCCACTGTTGCATCTCATTTGCTTTTGATAGAGTTCCGTCTACTCTTCTTTGCCATACTCAATTTGTCTCATGCAGAGTCTTCCTTCCATCTTGATTTGTCTTCTTGCATGTTAGGGCGTAGTGACTTAACTCACTTGGCCACTCTAATTGTTACAATGCATTTTACAAAAAAATTGGGGTGCCAACTTTCTATTCTAAGTTTTACATGGCATTCATCAAAATCTAAACAATAAAATTCCTAATTTGGGCGGCGGGAGGATGGTCCACACGTAGATCCCATCGATATTATTGGTCATTTGATTATTGCTGTGTACAGAGCTCTTTTCCGGTGCATAGTAGTTGGGCCAGGGGCCCAAATAAAAGAAAATGATTTTGAATAAAGTATTTTGATTCATGGATTTTACATGTTAGGATTACATGTTGGAAAAGCATCATTATTCTTTGGACATGCATGATTTTTACTTGCTGAGCTTTAGCTCATGTAGTTCATGCATTGCAGGTGAACATAGGAATGCCTGAGCTTTTGGCTTACTGTGCAGTGCTGGAGTTCCTTCAGGTTTTGCGGATCATGAATATGGATGACAACCTGTTGGGCTATGTTGATGGGTCACTTTCTCTTTTTGGTCCTGTATTATATTTTGGTTTTGGGTTGTACCCTCTTTTGAAAACTCTTATGTAAATATGTACATGTAAATAGTTGGGTGATGAGGGTTATGTGTTTGGACAGATGGGTGTCTGTTGTGTTTAATAACAAGGTTTGTTACCTCTTTGCTTGTGGATATGGGTTGTCATTTCTTACAAGTAAAGTGAACTTGCTTGTTTGTTGTTATAATGTCACAGGAGGAAAAAAAATATACAGGTATATAGGGTTTACGTTGTCAAATTTTACTTTTTATATTGCTAGTAGTGTAGTAGTAGGGGTGGGCGTCACAGAGTGGTATCAGAGCCCGGCTACAGGTTCTGTAGACTATCCATGTACATGAACTCGAAACTCGTGGAGCACAGCAATGCCAGTAAGTTTTATTTTAATGTCATCCATTTTATGTTTCATGAAATTATATTGGCCATATGTTATTAGGTTATCCTAAGACAGTGTTTCAGTCATGGTGAGAACTAGAGGTGAGAGTAGTGGTGGGGATAGGAACCAAGGAGGGGAGACACTTATTCTAACTAATAATCGGGATAATGTCGTTAATAGACTTATAAAACTCATCCAACGACAATCTGAGCAAATACAACAACTCATCAATTAAAGGGAGATAACTGAAGAACAAAGAGTGGAAATGAAAAGACCACGCCAAAGGATAGATCAAGTCGAGATAGTGAGGGAAAGGTTTCGAAAGCTAAATCCACCAATCTTTGACGATGCAGCAGATCCTACATCAGTTGAAGATTAGTTGCAAACTCTAGAGAATATGTTCCAGTACAATAGGGTTCCAAAAGAAGGGAGATTTCCAAGTTCAGCAGCAGAAAACCTAACTTTCAACCACGCCAAGGACAACAACAGTGGGAACAAATTAAGCGTCAAAGGGTCGATCAGAGTAGGGCACCTATACCACTACCTTTTTGCCCTAGATGCAAGATTCAACATACTAGAAGTTGCTCGGTAGATACCAGGAGATGTTTTACGTGTGGGATGCCAGGACATTTTGCTAATGCATGCCCAAATAGGCAGAATGCTAGGGCAAAAGAATGTGTCAGCCAGAGCATTTACTATCACGAGAGCAGGCGCGGAAGCGAACCCATCAGTGGTGTCAGGTAAACTTCTTATCTTTGACACCCCAACCGTACTATTTGATTCAGGAGCGTCACATTCATTTGCATCCACTAAGTATGTGAGAAGAATGGGTAGGACACCTGATGTCGTGGAAGTGGGTTACAATGTAATAATTCCCTCAGGAGATTCCAAACGGACAAATCAAATTTTGAAAGCTTGTGCTATTCCAATCGAAAATAGAGAACTTTATGTTGATCTAATTGTGTTAGCCATGAATGACTACGACATCATTTTGGGTATGGATTGGTTATCAAAGTATGGTTCTACAATCGATTGACACAAAAAGACAGTGACCTTTCGGCCCACGGGAGAAGATTCATTTACCTTCATTGGAATCACGATTCATTTTAGATTTTCATTTATATCAGCATTAAAGGCACAATGTTTATTGAATGCTGGCTGTGAAGGATACCTAGTAAGTGTTATGAGCATCGACGAACAACACCAAACAACCCTTGATAAAGTTCTAACAAGCGAGAGAATACCCCAATGTATTTCGGATGATCTCCCAGTTACCACCCGACCGCGAGATCGAGTTTGTTATTGACTTACTTCCGGGGAACGTCTCCAACCTCTAAAGCCCCATATCGTATGGCTCCATTGGAGCTGAGAGAACTGAAGACACAATTGCAGGAGTTGCTAGATAAAGGCTTCATTAAGCCTAGCTTCTCGCCATGGGGTGCGCCAGTCCTGTTCGTACGAAAGAAGGATGGTACGATGAGATCGTGTATCGACTATCGAGAATTAAACAAAGTTACAATCAAGAATAAATATCCATTACCTCGAATTGATGATTTGTTCAACCAACTTTAAGGTGCAACAATATTTTCAAGATCGACTTGCGATCCGGTACCATCAGCTAAAAATAAAAGAAGATGATATACTCAATACAACATTTAGTACAAGATATGGACACTATGAATTTTTTGTGATGCCATTTGGGTTGACGAATGCCCCGGCTGCTTTCATGGACTTGATGAATCGGGTATTTAGAGATTTTCTAGATAAATCCATTATTGTCTTTATCGATGATATCTTGATATACTCTAATACAAAAGAAGAGCACGTTGAACACTTGAGAATGGTATTAGAGGTCTTGAAAGAAAAACAATTATATGCTAAATTTATGAAAGGCGAATTTTGGTTAGATCGAGTAGTATTCTTGGGACATGTTGTGTCCGGAGCAGGGAATCTCGGTTGATCCAAGTAAAGTCGAGGCTATCAATAATTAGCCACAACACAACCTATGAATTCTTTAGAAGTACATAGTTTTCCGGGTTTAGCTGGCTACTATCGTCGATTTGTAGAAGGGTTCTCCAAGATTGCTTCTCCTTTAACACAATTGACCAGAAAAAAAGTCGCATTCAAATGGACGGAGGCAAGCGAACGAAGTTTTCAAGAACTGAAAAAGAAATTGACTTCAGCAGCTATTCTATCAATTCCATCAGGTACGAGAGGTTTTGTAGTTTATAGCTGACGCTTCGAAAAATGGTCTAGGATGCGTATTAATGCAAAACGGTAAGGTGATTGCGCATGCGTCTAGACAATCTATAAAAAGAATTACCCTACGCATGATTTAGAGCTTGTGCTGCGGTGGTATTTGTGGTTAAGATATAGAGGCATTACCTATATGGGAACGATGTGAGATCTACACAGATCACAAGAGTTTAAAGTACTTCTTCACACAAAAAGAACTAAATATGCGACAACGTTGATGGTTGGAATTAGTGAAGGACTACGATTGTGTGATCAACTATCATCCTGGTAAAGCCGATGTTGCAGCGGTCGTTGAGCCGGAAATCAACACAAAGCAATGCAATTGCGATTCAAATTTAGAAACCGAGTTAATGGATCTCCGGAAAATGAACGTTGAGATTGTATCATTAGGATCCATAGAAGCTAAATTAGTAGCGTTAACACTCCGACCGATGCTACTTGATCGAATTCAACAGGAACAACAAGGTAATGATTACTATGTTAAAGTAAAGGAAGATATTGCCTCGGGAGTGTCTTGACTTCAAAATATCCGAGGATGGAGTACCCGATTTAAAGAACGGCTATACGTGCCCAACGGAAAAATCTTGAGAGGATGTTCTTGCGGAAGCGCATTCAATGCCATATTCTCAGTACATCCAGGAGCTACTAAAATGTGAGAGATTTGAAGATGCATTCTTGGTGGCCAGGTATGAAAAGAGATATCGTGCAATACGTGGAACAATGGTTAACATGTCAACAAATAAAGGTAGAACACAAAAGACCAGCTGGAACATTACAATCCTTGCCTATACCAGAATGGAAATGGGACATAATTACCGTGGATTTTGTGACAGGTTTGCCCAAAACTGTCAAGGGACACGATGCTATTTGGGTGATCATTGATAGATTAACCAAATCCGCTCATTTTATTCCTATTTGTTCTACTTATTCCATGGACCGATACGCACAACTTTATATACAAGAGGTGGTTAGACTTCATGGTGTACCACTATCCATTGTTTCAGATAGAGACTCTAGGTTCTTATCTAATTTCTGGAGGAGTCTACAGAAAGCACTAGGGACACGATTATCATTTAGTACTGCTTATCACCCTCAAACCAACGGACAATCAGAACGAACGATACAAACTCTAGAAGATATGCTTCGAGCCTGTGTTCTAGATTTTCAATGACAATGGAGTAAATATCTACCTTTGATAGAATTCTCGTACAACAACAGCTATCAAACAACAATCGGTATGGCCCCCTATGAAGCACTGTACGGTAGAAAATGCATATCACCGGTTCATTGGGATGAGGTGGGCGAAAGAAAGCTTTTAGGCCCAGACATAGTTCGAGAAATGACAGAGGCTGTGACACAAATCCGACAGAGGATGGGAACTGCTCAAAGCCGACAAAAAAGTTATTCAGATCAAAGAAGAAGAATGCTAGAATATTCTGTAGGAGAACTAGTGTTCCTGAAAGTGGCACCAATGAAAGGGGTAATGCGATTTGGAAAGAAGGGAAAGCTCAGTCCTAGATACATTGGTCCATTCCGTATTACTGAGAGAATTGGTGATGTAGCTTATAGACTTGACTTACCTGCGTTAATGTCTCAAATTCATGACGTATTCCATGTTTCTATGTTGAGGAAATATGTTTCAAACCCATCTCACATTTTGACAAACGAGCCGATGGAGTTGAAATCGGATTTGAGCTATGAAGAGGTACCTATGGGGATATTGTTACGAGAAGTAAAGAAACTCAGGAATAAGGAAATCCCATTAGTTAAAGTACTTTGGAGGAATCAATCATTAGAGGAAGCTACTTGGGAAAGAGAAGGCGAAATGAGAGCTAAGTACCCTGATCTATTTCGGTAAGTAAAATTTCGAGGACGAAATTTTTATAAAGAGGGGAGGATGTAACACCCGAGTCTTTCACTACTCACCTAGCCAATATAGTTCATGCATTATACCGTTACACGTTGGTTATGTGTTGTTGGCATAATTTGATTATTTTATATGACATGATAAATTTCACCAATCTTAGAACCCTTATATGATATTTAGTTGTCGGACTACTAGAAGCTAGCTATTAAGTTACACGTGGTAGCTATTCAAAGAGTTACAGGATTACACGTGGTAAATTAGGGGTGAAAGGTGGCAACAATGTGTATATCGAAAAATACAAAATGCGAATAAATTGATTGAACGTATTAATGTAACTTATGATCCGAACCCGATAGTAAGATGTTAAATTATTTAGATTAATGGTTTTATTAAAATAATAATAATAATAATAATAATATAGAAAGTATAAAATTAAATCCTAATGCTTATAAATATATTTAATTATACATATAATTTAATAAAACTTTAATCTCATATATATATATATACGTATGTAAACATTAGATTAGTTCTACATATAAACATATAGATTAGTCTACATTATATTTATATGCATACATGGATTAGTCCTAAGTCATATCTATGACACGTATGAAGTTATCCTATTAGGAAATGTGTGGTTAAAATAAGTAATGAGTTGAGATATACCGATCAAAAAAAAGTAATGAATTGAGATATACATCATCATACATGCCGACTATTTAAAAATTATTATATATATGTTAGATTATTAATATTATCTACAGGTGTCTGGCACCGCCTTAGTTAAAGGTAAGATAAGTAATACATGTACTTATCATTTAAATTACAAAACATACACGCACGGATGAAAGAAAAAAAAAAAAAACACACCCAACACACACACACACACCAAGCAAGAAACACATGGAAGGAAAAGTGGTAAGTATTATTTATAGAAATAGAGTATATATAAACTTGAAACTAGTTTTCAAGTATAAGTGCATATTCCTTAATGTGTGTGTAATTATATTTATCAAATTAAAAAGAAAGAAAAGAAAAGGCTATCAAAGACATTAAAATTTCTCGTAGTTGTTTTACTTATTGAAAAGGGTTTTTAGTCTATAACTCTTGGTGTTAATTGTGTTAGTTGGATAAAATATATGAGATATTTATAATGGTAAATGTACTATACATGTTAAATATCTACAGGATATTAAAATTTAGTTATGTCTAGCTTTAATTATGTCGCATTACCATTTGTAACTTAATTAATTTAGAAAAATACGTGAGAATGGGGTATATATATTTAAGGACATTATATAATAAGGGTTATGTCATACTAACTTCGTAATATTAAAAATACATTTAAAATTTGGATGAAGATAGTTGGGGTATTGGATTGATTTAGGCGATGAGTTTCAAATCTCTTGTTATGTAATTAAATATTGAGTTTGAGGGTTTTATGATAATTAGTGTAGTAAAATTGTCCATCGAGTATTAGAGATGATAACTTATATCATTATAGATTGTTCACAATTAAAGTTTTGGAGTTGCAATCGTCAACGAACCGTGAAGTAAAGGCACAACCGTGTAAGGTAAGTAAAAATCCATCTCGCAATCGTAATGCATAAACATAGTATTGTTTGAATTGATTGTATTATATGTGATTGTGGTATCTTGTGGATTATACGTGGATATTATATGTTGCATAATTGGCTTGTATGATGTTGCAATATGATGCTTGGTGAGCCATTGAACATGTCATTCACAGCATTTGCATGTGCATGCATATTACAAGAGGATGTTCGCATGCACGAAAAATATTTTCTGGAAGAAAATAGATATTCCTGACCAATGCTAGTGCACCGAGGCACGCCGGGCGTGCTTATGATATATGTTTAGGTATAGCGGTGGGATACTTCCGGTGAACACAGAGCTAGATAGGAGATGGGCTCTTGGTGGGTCACGGGAGGATGGTCCATCTCGTGAGTACCTGTGTGGCCCATGGGGGTGTGGGATACTTCTTGGCGGACACAAGGGACGCAAGTAGAGGACCTTGGTTTGGCCGCGGGGGAGGATGGTCCACACGTAGATCCATACCGATATTATTGGCCATTTGATTATTCTTTGTGTGCGAGCTCTTTTCCGGTGCATAGTAGTTGGGGGGGCCCAAATAAAAGAAAATGATTTTGAATAAAGTATTTTGATTCATGGATTTTACATGTTAGCATTACATGTTGGAAAAGCATCATTATTCTTTGGACATGCATGATTTTTACTTACTTGAGCTTTAGCTCATGTAGTTCATGCATTGTAGGTGAACATAGGAATGCCCGAGTTTTGGCTTATCGTGCGATCTTTGGAGTTCCTTCGGTTTTGCGGATCATGAATATGGATGACGACTGTTGTTGGGCTATGTTGATGGGTCACTTTCTTTTTGGTCCTGTATTATATTTGGTTTAGGGTTGTACCCTCTTTTGAAAACTCTTATGTAAATATGTACATGTAAATAGTTGGGTGATGTGGGTTATGTGTTTGGACAGATGGATGTCTGTTGTGTTTAATAACAAGGTTTGTTACCTCTTTGCTTGTGGATATGGGTTGTCATTTCTTACAAGTAAAGTGAACTTGCTTGTTTGTTGTTATAATGTCACAGGAGGAAAAAAAATATATACAGGTATATAGGGTTTACGTTGTCAAATTTTACTTTTTATATTGCTAGTAGTGTAGTAGTAGGGGTGGGCGTCACAACTGGGGTGGTAGAGGATTAGGCCCTAGGTGGGTTGAACCTCTTTAAATCAACGTGTGTTGTTTATTTTCCGTATTTACTGTTTTATTCTTGCTTGTTCATTCGAAAAAGAGGGCGAAATTTTGAAAAATGGGCATAATCTATTCACCCCCTCACTAGATTATCGCAGCCACTTGGACTAACAAGTCGTATCAAAGCCAAACTCTTTGGCAAGCTCGTTCCGAGTAAAGAGAAAAGATCCATGGCTACGAACAAAGCATATCTCACCACCGGCACCTCCACCAACAAGTCACCGCTATTCGACGCCAACAACTACGCATTTTGGAAAGACCGAATGGAGTGATTTCTACAAGGGTGCGGATTTGATACTTGGAATGTGGTTATTGAAGGAGTTGATCAACCAACCAAGAAATTGGAGAACGGCATCTCGGTTCTCAAAACTTTCAAGGAGTTCGATGACAATGACAAGAAAGTTTTTCTCTAAACGGTAAGGCCTTGAATATTTTACATTGTTCACTCACCGCCACCAAGTACAATCGTATTCGAGGAATAAGGTCCGCTCATGAAGTATGGGAAAAATTAGAAACCATCTATGAAGGCACAAAGAAAGTAAAGCAAGCAAGAAAAATAATGCTCGTGAAAGACTTTGAAAATTTTAATATGCATGATGGTGAAAGCATATCAAAAATGGTGGAAAGGCTTGACAACATCGCCAATCCTCTTGTGGCTTTCGGTAAAGTCATCTCCGAAGAAGACAAGGTGACTAAGGTATTGAACGCTCTTCCCCGCTCATGGTCCGAAAAAGTGACGGCTATCACGGAAGCACAAAATCTCGAAACACTCAAGTTCGATGAGCTCATCGGGAACCTCCTCATTTATAAAGTCTATCTCAAGGAGAGGAAAAATTCCAAACCATCACCACTAATCGGGTATGCAAAATATTCCTAAAGGCCTAGCATCTTCTTCTAATAATTCATATTATGCTAATGATGAGAATGATGAAGAGATGGCCGCACTTGTTCGAAAATTTGCAAAATTTGTGAATAAAAATAAGGCAAGAAAACGAGAGACAACTCGTGTTTCAAATGCGGAAAATCCGGGCATTTCATAGTTGATTGCCTGAAACTAGATGAGGAGGAACAAAAGAAGAAAAAGCCTTTTTCCGAAAAAGAAGGCTCTAAATGCGGATGTCAAAACTTGGGATGAACTACTCGCCACATCCAATGAGGAAGGAGAAACCGAACACGGTCTTATGGCCATAGATGATGAAAACAATGAGGTACGCTCTAACTCCTCAACTTCTTCCTTAGTTGATGAATTGCAATGTGATTTTGATGAATTGCAAAATGAATTTCAAAATTTGATTGTTAAATACAAGACTTTGAAAAAGGAGCATAAAGAACTTTAAATTGAAAAGGATAAATTGTTTACTTCTTATGAATCTCTTGATAAAGCCCATGTTATTACTCTTACTAAAGTCCGTACTTTTGAAACCGAAAAACAATCGCTCACTAATGATCTTGAATGTTTAAAAAGGATGTGCATCGTTTTAACTTAAGTACGGATAAAGTCACAAAAATTTTGGATGCACAAAGAGGTGAGCATTCTAAATTAGGACTTGGCTATAAACCTTTTCAACATTTTTCAAAGAAAAATGACCAAGGTCCGACTTTTTTGTACGCGTCTTTAGTAGTGCCCACAATATTATTTGCTTTTATTGTGGTAAAGTTGGTCATTATGTTAGTAATTATAAATTGAAGAACAATTTTAGCTATGTTTGGATACCCAAAGGTCTCAAGGCTAACCTCATGGACCCCAAAATTATAGGGTACCTAAAAATAATTCCTTTGTAGGTTATAGGGGCTATAACAACAATAGAAGATTCAAAATGGCTCATGGACAGCGGATGTTCACGCCATATGACCGAAAGAGAGAACCTTTTACCAACATCAACCTCCAAGAAGAGGGTATGGTCATGTTCGCAATGGCAAAGGAAGAATTCTTGGAAATGGAGAAATTGGTAACTCTTCTTTCTCTCTTAGTAATGTTCTTTATGTTGAATGGCTTAAGTTCAATTTGATAAGTGTTAGCCAACTTTGTGATTCAAATTATAATGTTGTTTTCAATAAAGAAAAATGCCTTATTCTTAAAAATGATAAAATTATTTGCGAAGCAAATAGAAAAGGCAATCTTTACAAAATTTGTACAAGTGATTTGGTTAGTCAAAATGTTTCTTGTCTTGTCGCCAGTAATGATTTAACTAGTTTATGGCATATGCGACTTGGACATGTTGGATACAAGAATTTTAAAAATATTTACAAAAACCAACATGTAAAAGGACTACCCAAATTGAATTTTGAAAATCTTGGCTTATGTGACACTTGTCAAAAGAACAAATTAGTTAAGAGTAGTTTTAAGTCCAAAAATGAAATTTCTACAACCAAGCCTCTACAATTTCTTCATTTGGATTTGTATGGGGATATTGGTACGGCTAGTTTAAGTGGAAAACATTACACTTTTGCTATAGTTGATGATTTTTCAAGATATACTTGGGCTCTTTTTCTTGCAAATAAAAGCGATGCCGTTAATGAGTATGTTAAGTTGTGTAGACTTATTGAGAATGAAAAAGAAGATACCATAAAGTCTATTCAAAGTGATCGAGGTGGAGAATTTGATGGAGAATTTAGAGTCTTTTGTGAAACCAAGGGATATGGTCACAATTTTTGGCTCCAAGGACACCTCAACAAAATGGGAGTTTGAAAGGAAGAATCGGACACTTCAAGAAATGAGTCGGTCCATGCTCAATGAATTTTCACTTCCAAAATATTTTTGGGTAAAGCCGTAAGTACCGCTTGCTATGTCATTAATCAAGTTTATATTCGTCCCAAAATGAATAAAACTTCATATGAGCTTTGGAAAGGAAGAACTCCAAATATTAGTTATTTCAAAATATTTGGATGTAAGTGTTTTATTTTGAATACAAATGATCAATTAGACAAACTTGATCCTAAGGCCGATGAAGGAATATTTATGTGGTATTCAACCAAGAGCAAAGCATATCGGGTTTATAATAAGACTAGTATGGTTGTTGAAAAATCTATCCATGTCAAATTCAATGAAGCCTCGGGTGTTGAAAGGATACCCAATGATGAAAGTGATGAAGAGGATATAATTGAACCAATTGTTCAAGATGATGCTCATAATGATCAACCTTCTACTTCAAATGATCAACCTTCAAGCTCAAATGTTCCTCATGAAGATACGGGTGATACTTTGGATCTTCCCGTAGTATTGAAATTTAAGGAGATCACCCAAAAGATCTTATTATTGGTGATCCCCTTGATAAAGTGATGACCAAGAAAATTTGCGAGAAAGCTCTTATATCCCAAAAAGAGCCTAAAAATGCGAAGGAAGCTATTGAAGATGAGGATTGGTTCCTAGAAATGTAAGAGGAGTTAAATCAATTTGAAAGGAATAATGTTTGGGAATTAGTACATTGTCTTCCATCACAAACGATTATTGGTACAAAATGGGTATTTGAACAAGTTTGATGACCAATGCAATATGTTCGAAATAAAGCAAGGTTAGTAGCTCAAGGTTATTGTCAAGAAGAAGGTATTGATTATGATGAAATATTTGCACCGTAAGACGTTTAGAAGCTATTCGTATTTTACTTGCCATTCTTGTTTTAAAAATTTCAAGCTTTACCAAATGGATGTTAAATCCACTTTTTCTAAATGGTATTATTCAAGAAGAAGTCTATGTAAAACAACCTCCGGGGTTTGAAAATTTTCTAGGCCAAATGATGTTTATAAACTTAAGAAGGTCTTATATGGTTTAAAACAAGCACCCCGTGCATGGTATGATAGACTTAGCTATTTTCTTTTGCAAAATGGATTTACAAGAGGTAAAGTTGATACTACTCTCTTTGTTTTAGAAAAAGGGCAAGATTGCTTATTAGTGCAAATTTATGTTGATGATATTATATTCGGTGCTACTAATGAATCTTTGTGCAAGAAATTTTCTAAGCTTATGAAAGGTGAATTCGAGATGAGTATGATGGGGAGCTAAATTTCTTCCTTGGACTTCAAATTAAGCAATGCCAAGAAGGAATTATACATTTCACATTCAAAGTATACAAAAGAACTTTTGAAAAAGTTCGGCATTGAAGACGAAAAGAAATGTCTCTACTCCCATGGCAACCAATGTCAAGATTGACAAAGATGAAAAAGGCAAGTCGGTTGATGAATCCAAGTATCGAGGTATGATTGGTAGTTTACTTTATTTAACCGCAAGTAGACGGATATTCTTCATGTCGTGTGCCTATGTGCTCGTTTTCAAAGCAATCTCAAAGAATCTCATATGAGTGCCGTTAAAAGGATTTTTCGGTATTTGAAATGCACTATTCAATATGGTTTATTTTATCCAAAGAATGAAAATTTTTCTCTTAAAGGTTATAGTGCTTCGAACTATGCGAGAAATATTGATGATCATAAAAGTACTTCGAGATCATGTCAATTCTTAGGCGATTGCCTAGTTTCTTGGTTTTCAAAGAAACAAAATTGTGTTTCACTTTCAACGGTCAAAGCCGAATACATTTCCACGGCCTTTTGTTGTACTCAATTGCTTTGGATGAAACAAACTTTAGCGGATTATAAATGCTCTTTTGAAAATGCTCCTATCTTTTGTGATAACATATCCGCTATAAATATTGCTCAAAACCCGCTTAGGTTCATCATAACCGTATTTAAACATATTGAGATTCGACATCATTTTCTAAGGGATTGTGTTTCAAAACAAAAAATTGAGATATCTTTTGTTCCATCTCAAGATCAATTAGCGGATATATTTACAAAACCGCTATCTTCCGAGACCTTTTTGTTTCAATACGAGCTCGGTTGGGCATAATGCATATTGAATAAGGTCTATGATTGCAATTTGCATGTTTTTAAAACTTAGGGGTAAAAAATCGGATTTCTCGGTGCAAAATTTGGATAGAAACTAAACTGGTAGCCCAGCACCACGACCGAGGGACCAGAGTCGCCCTCATTGATTTGAGAGATAAATATGTTACTGTCCTTCAAACCGTATTTTTGATCTTTTTCTTCCTAACTCGAACCCCTTTGCATTTTTCACACACAATTTACTCAAAATGATTTCTTACTCATAAATTCTATATTTTGAGTTTATATTTCTCGTATTTCATCATTCTTATCCGACTTCTCCGATTAATTAGTAAGAATTCTTTTTTAATCTCAATTGGGTTGAACCCTTGAGATAGTGCCTATTTCTTGATATTTTGATGAAATTCGTGTATTAGTGTGATGTGTATGATAATTGTTGATGAATGAATGTTGTAATATTGTATTTGGTGATGAAAAATTTTGGCTTAATTGAATTACAAAGGCGTTATATATCTCTTGTTTTATTCGACGACGCTAAGTGTTCGACAAAATGTTTCTATGAAAAATTCATCACCTACATGATTCTCTCAATTTGAAAAGTCTTACAAGTTTATAGAGATCATGTTTTATCAATCAAATGAGCTTTTTCAAATCAAATGATCAACTTTTCTCTTTTATTTGGAATTTATGCTTCAATGTTCAAAATGCTCGATAAATCAATTAAATTGCGCACTTTGATATGATTGTATGATGTTTTTTATCGTGCTAACATTCTTTTTGATGACTCCAAAGGACGAGAAACAGGAAAAACGCTCATACGCTCAATGAAGCAAAAATAAGCTCGCAAGAAAAGCTATAAGCTAGGGCTCTTAAAAGCCAAAAGCTGTGAATGATTCTAAGTCCAATAGATGTATGATGGACTTTTATGCTTGTCTAATGATGTCTCTTTGACAGGGGGAGCTTCTAAGCTCATGAAATTCAAGCTTTTAGCTTGTAGTTGTTTGCTTCTACTTATTTTTATTATGCATGTTGATAGGGGGAGCTTGTGCAAAATATTTTTGAAAAATCTTTGCTCCTATCCTTGTGTTTTTACTTATGATAAATGTTGCTTGTAATGGATTGATATTCTAGACCTGAAAAATGTGTTTTGTTTTAAAATTCATCTCCTAAAATTGTTTTGGTTTCTAATCATCAAAAAGGGGGAGTTTGTTAGATAAATGTTTTTATCAAGATTTTGATTATTTTATTTAAATGAGTTTCTACACCAAAACAATATTTATAAATGTTGTCCAAATACTCCTAAATGATTAAAAATATTTTTTCTAATTTTTTGAGTATTTTTGAAGTTTATTTTTGACAAAAATTAGACATCACTGTTTTGAGGCCAATCGGCCGCCTCTATAGGGCATCCCGTATCCGGAAATAATTTTTAAATAGAAACGAGGAGTTTGAAAAACTCCAGGAGGTCGACTGGTTGAACAAGAGGTCGAATTTACTCAGAATTATGTTAAAAATGAAACAGAACACTCTGTAACACAAAAAATGAGGAGGGGGACCGGTCCAAGCTTGGGCCGACCGGTCGACCCTTAGGGCGACCGGTTGGACCTCCTGGACCGGTCGACCACCCCTACATCATGTGTCTGCATCTCACGATCTACTTTATAACGTTCGAAATTTCAATATAGCGACCGGTCGCGCTATGTTATTTTTGACAGCAGATTCCAACCGTTGAACATCCATTACAGCAAGATTTACTTTAACAATTTTGTACATTATTTCTATATCTTGTGATCTTCTTTTTGTATACAAAAGTGAAGAAGGAGGAGCCTATGTTTGTGAAGACTCTCCTATAAATAGAAGATGATTTTGAAGACACAAGACAACAACAACACAAGCAAACACACAACAAGAAATCTGCAAATTCTCCAAGCTTTCATATTTTTCACTCTTGTTGTAATAGCCTAAGTTCTTGCACTTGCACAATCTTGAGGTCTAGGTTTTTTATTCTTGATTACACTTGCACTCAAAATTTGTATACTTTATTTATTGAGTTGTAATCTTGAATTTTTCTATCATCCAAAACAAGATATCCTTGTTAGTGTTCTTGTGGTAAGAACACACTTGGGTGATCTTAGGTGTTGAAGAGTGTGGTACTCTTCTTAAGTGTTGAAGAAAGATTTTGGTAATCTACTTGAAGGTGTTGTAAGAAGATTGCGGTAATCTTCAAAGGTGGTGTTGTATTAATTGTGGTAATTAATAAAATCTTTTTTCTTTTTGAAATCCATCCCGGAGATACTGGGGTGGTAGAGGATTAGGCCCTAGGTGGGTTGAACCTCTTTAAATCAACGTGTGTTGTTTATTTTCCGCATTTACTGTTTTATTCTTCCTTGTTCATTCAAAAAAGAGGGCGGATTTTGAAAAACCGGCATAATCTATTCACCCCCCTCTAGATTATCGTAGCCACTTGGACTAACAGTTGATGCCAATGAAATAGATAATGAGAACGCTAAACATACGGAGCTCCCAATGGTTAGGTCGAAATATGTTTGGGTGGCTCCTAGAACGTCTTATCAGTATCCCGACCCTATTTCCATTCCACAAGAACCACCTAACATCGAGCATAACTTATTCAAAGGTGCAGTGCTTGAAAGCAAGGAAGAAATGGTAACAAAGTTGTGCTTCTACCATCTACACCATTGTGTGGAGTATAGAACAACACGGTCTTCGACTTCACGTTATGAGGTTGTTTGCAAACATAAAGGATGCACCTTCTTACTTCGTGCAAATGCTATCCAAGGAGAAAGTTGGAAGGTGACTAAATTCGAGAAACATCATACATGTGAAGCCAACCTAAGTAGACATGCTCCTCGACAATTGCCTTCGAAGATTATTGGAGCCATATTTGCGCCAAGACTACTAAATGAGGGACGATCCCTTAAACCTAGGGATATTACTAATTGATGATTTGTCTGTTGAACTTGGGATATACATTTTATACAACAAAGCACTAAAATCACAACATCGTGCTTACAGCTACATACATGGTGACCACATACAATCTTGGGGGATTTTGCCTGCACTCTTGTACATGTTGAAGAAAGAGAACCTTGGTACAATTGCGCTATACGAGATTGATGACGATGATAGATTCAAGTATGTTTATATCGCCTTACATGCGTCAATTAAAGGATTTAGTGAGTGTTGTAGACTATTATTGTTGTTGATGGCACACACCTAAAGGGCAAGTTTAAAGGTGTGTTGTTTGTTGTAACTACGAAAGACGGAAATGAACAAGTGTTTCCATTAGCATTTAGTGTGGGCCGATAAGGAGAAGGGCGAATCATGGGAATGGTTTATAAAGCAAATACACACATACGTCCGGATGTCACGAAAATATGCTCATTGTATACGATCTTTACAAAAATATTAAGAATGCGGTTGGCGAGTGTATACCCCGACGTTGTGCATGGTATATTCACATATCACTTGAGGCAAAATATAAGAAATTATCGAGGCCAAGTGGTGAGCTTATACCAAAAGGCTACATACACTTATTCTCCGAAAGATTCAAGAAGATTATAGCCCCGATTCACAATGCAAATGAAAAGGCCTACGAGGAGTTGGTTAGGTAAGTGCCGAACAAAAAGGTGGGCACGTGCACATTATCCAGTTAGACGATATGGGTTCATGACATCGAATGCAAGCAGAGGTTCTTAATGTTAGACATGCGGGTCGAGGAAATTTCTCATTTGTTCGTTGCTCAATTCTATTCGAAACCTCATTGAGAGTGGTTCGGGTTCCACGAGTGATAAATTGCGACCCAAAACATAAACAATGAAGTCACCACTGATACAATCAAGAGATTGATGGAAGCAGTGCACCGGGCCGATAAGATGCACGTGTCACCTGTTAGTAGCCTAATTTATTCGTGAAGGATGGGGTGCGTTCTTTTATTGTTGATTTGGCCAAGAGAACGTGTACTTGTAGAGTGTTTCGACTTGATCTATTGTCGTGTCCACATGCGATTAAGGCAATCATATATATTTAAACTTTTTTACTATATTACTAATTATTTCACGTCTGCGATATTCGTATATACATTTTTTTCTATTTATTTCAAGAAGACAAATCAATCGTCTACGATTACGTGCACAACTACTATAAAAAGATACATTGCGAAAACTTTACTCTCCAATCGTCATGTCCATTGCACATCCTAAATCTTTGGAATGTGCGGAAATGATACGACTTTTGGTTGTCAAGGCACCTCTAATCCTCAAATAAGGCTAATCGAGGACTTGACGGATTCCATAAGTGGTTCATCTAGTAGCTCACAATTGTCCGTATTATGCTCTAGATATCGTCAAGAGGGTCACGGTCATTCTACATGTAATGTGGTGCTCCCTATTTGCCATTATGCAATGAGTGTGAGTGGGAGCAACATGATTGATCAACGTCTTAGAAGAATTCCAAGAAAATACGGCATTTGTACGAAGGAATGATCCAAAGGACCGATAGAGTTTCTCAAGTCGATCAAGAATTGAACATGGAATCCATAAAAGCTTATAATTTAATTGTACCAATTATATGACTTGATACCCAAGTAGTATGATTCGATATTGTGTTATATCTCGTGATAAAGTACAATACTTTGTTTGACTTTTAATTGATATTTCTTGTCTTATGAGCCTTTGTTTAAGCTTTTTGATGATGTTTTTGTCATACAATACTTTGTTTGAGCTTTTCATTGATGTTTCTTGTCTTATGAGCTTTTGTTTTCAGCTTTTCGGTGATGTTTCTTGTCCTACAGTACTGAAGGTCCTCTTGGGGCATCTAAACCGTCTGCCCCTAGTTGTATCAAACAGAAAACAAATAAGTAATCAACCCAATTGCAATATGAAATACTCGTGTTAAAAGTGATACATGTTTAAATTATATATATATATATATATATATATATGTATAGGATAGGAGTAGGCATAGACGTGGAATTAGACGTTTCTCTCAGATCATCGAGGGCTCGGACTCCAAGATCAATATAATGGAGGAGACGCCCATACATGTAGGAGCCCCATGGGAATGCCTAAACCCAGGGGGCATCCTCAACTAATGTCCGAGCCATAATGGGACGGGGGTCCGCGGATCAAGAGCCAATAGGTAGTTCGTGACAAAGCAGAATACGCCATCTTGGACTATCCTCGGTCGTCGCTCTAAAATGGCCTTCGCCGAAAGCGGCAATACCTTCACGATATCACGGATTCCCCATCGAAATATTGATGGTAAACTCCTCATGTCGGTGGGATATCTTTGGAAGGAGCATGGGTCAAGTCTTTGAGGGCCAAAGCGTAGCCCCATAATCATACAAAACTCTCGTCGACCAAATATGAGGTTATGCCCACCAACACGAAACCACAAGTCACACGTCTCGATCCCTCCACCGTAATCTGTCTACCAAGCAATCAGAGCATCCCCTTAGTCGTCAAGTATGCATCCGAGTCAAAATCCGAAATGCACCGAATAGACCATCCCTAAACCGGTCTAAATTTTCGGATTCCGTCGCCTCCTTCTTAATATCGCTATCAACCAACACTTGGAATAACAATTCAATTTTCCTATCCAATTCTAAGCTCCTCCCCATCTCCATGCCCAATTCTCACAAAAACACAAGAATGTTGATTGTCTGTTGTCAACAAGTAACTCGATATCGAGTTACATGTAACTTTCGAAAGTGACTCGATATCCGGACACATTTAAATATGTGATCTGGAATCGAGTCACATGTAACTAGCCATCCAAAAAGTAACTCATGGCGAGTTACATCTAACTCACCTCTCATCTTTTTTGTCCTCACCCCAAACCGCCATTAACGAGTCACAAGCTTCACCAATTAACACCAAATTCATCTAAAAGCCTAGAATTTCTACAAAAACTACAACAAATCATAACCTAAAATAAGTATAAACAAACTAAATCAACAAAAATCCATGAAATTAAACAAAGAATGAAATGGGGTTACGTGGTTAGAGGTCGATCTGATGTCCATCGTCTTTGTCATTTGTCAATGTCATCGATTTTTGAAATTTTGGGGTCTGTTTGTGCTTTTCGAGTTTATGGTTTGGATGGTTTGGTTTTGATTGACTCGAAAAGACTATTAAGTTACAAAAGGGCAAGTTTGAAATTTCAAACCCCAAAATGACTAAAAAAAGATGTGTTTGAAAACAATGGCTAAAAAACATTTTGAATTGGGCAAAATGGCTAAAAAACCACTGAAAAATTAATATTGTTCGGAGAACTACTAATATTTTTCAGGGAAAAAAATAATATTTTCAAGTGACTACTAATATTTTTCCGGTTAACTATTAATACTTTTCAGTGGAGAAACTAATACTCTTTAGGGAACTACTAATATTAATTTTGTTACTTTGAAAATATATAATTGTTGAAGTAAATGTGATACTTTTTGTCATAAAAATTGATATTGTTAAACAAGGATGTATATACATGTAAATAATATCAGTTTTGTTATTTTGAAGACATATACTTTTTTCAGAGTAAATGTATACACCCACATATTAATCTAATATTTACAAAAATGCCACCACCCTTTAAAATTGAGTCATGGATCGGACGCGATCCGTCTGAGAGAAAATGATTCATAAGACCGTCATATATAAGTTTTCATCATAATGTATTCACTGCATTGTCGAATGTTGTGTTACGATATAGACTCTTAATGCTATAGTTTAATGCATATAAAAAATGTCAATTTTGTGTACTTTTATTTCCATTATAACAATAATATTTCCCGATTGAATTAATAAAGTGTTTTAGTAACACTAATGCAAATATAAAATTATTTACATACTTTTATTTAACAAAGTTCAGTTGAGATCATGTTTTAATCTTTTCGACTATCATGTTGTTTATAGATCAATAACATTAGGCATGGTCCTTATGTGAGGTGAGTGGGACAATTGCCTCTAGCACCGTGTGTGAAGTTTGGGCCAACCCATGAGTATTAAAAATAAAAAAAAATTGAAAGCCCAATTCACGGTTAGCACACACACATACTCTATCTTTCTTCTCTCATTTATCTATATTTTTTTCCCTTCTCTCTACACAAAAATATCAAAAATCGTATCCATATAAAACCATAAAATTACATATGAACTAAAGCTTTTATCCATTAAAGTTTTTATTTTTTGGAGCAATAAATTCATTAGAGTTATTTATCCACAATTATTTTAGCAAAATTTTATTTTTATTTCTCCTAAAATATTACTCTTCAAGAAACCTCAACGTGTGGTTAATAAATAATAGATACTTATTGGTTGGATTCTTTACAAAATAACCACTTAAATTTACCCCAACTGATGTGTCTGTATTTTGAGGTGAGCAATAGCTTAGTACTACTCATATAATAAATAATTATAAATGAATGGGCTCTGTCAACTTAAATAAAATATTCTTTCACGAATTATATAATCGTGGCATTGTCGACTTTATATGAGTGATGCATTGGTGGAGTATATAAATGTGAGTTTTTTTAAACAAAAACGTTGCGTTAGACCGCTAGGGCACCAAATTCATGTGTTGCCTAGAGCTATAAAAATCATCAAATCAATGTTGGATAACTTGTCGGGTTTATATCATGTATGACAACACGACTATGAAATCTGTCTGAGGTTATCTTGAACAAAAAGTAAATTGGTATCTATTATATTTTTTAGCAAATATATAAATTGTGAATAACCATGTATATCGTACTAGCAATGTCTTTTAAATGTTCAACTTCAAATTAAATAATAAAAGAATTGGATCTAAAAAGAAAATATATAAGAGAAAGCTTGTCATATATTTATGAATAAAGATATATAAAATTCATATAATGTTCATAAACAACAATTGCAAAAGAATTTATAATTGATAGGGTTTTAACTTGTACATTTTCTTTCATTTTTTGTTTAGATTTAAAATGTGAAAAGTTGAAAATATTACAATGGTTACAACGGGAAAAGCCTTCAAGATGGCTTACAAAACGAGAAAAGGAAAATTACAAGAAAATGTAAAACCTAACTATTATAATTCTTGAATGGATTCCAACTCGGAAGCATGAATCTAATGTAACTTGGAAAACAAAAGCCAAGTCGAGTAGAACTTTATCCGTAAGACAAATACGCCCGGCTAGTGCTCACGGTATGACGTAACGTCCCCAAAGATAAAACGGCTTAACCTCCTTTGTGTACAGTAGAACCACTAACACAATGGCACCTTTCGAACTCGAAGGAGCGAGGCGGTTCTTTGGACACGAGTGCAGAAGGAAGTGTTCTTGAAAATGTTCTTGGAAAAGTTACGTCACTTTTACCGACACTTAAAGAATATGCAGAGATATGCGAATTTTCTGTGTAACTGACTTCATCTCTTCCTTCTAACTCCCTCAAAGCAGCAAAACGCCTAAGACTTATATAGGCCATCATTTCCAACACTTGTAGGGAATTAAAGATTAAGAGAGTGGGCATTAACATCATATGTAACTCCCATGAGTTACAACCTCTTCTTATGACCACACCACTTGAGGAGTTACAACCTCCAAAAGACACATGAACCTGACAACTCCAATGTCTAGATTCATCCACACATGAACCTAGACACCTCCAATGTCTAGATTCATCAGGCCCAACAGTTACTTGAATTTGGGTCAATCCCATTTTCAAGTTACAAAACTAACTAAACATGAACCCGAGCCCAAAGGGTCGGTCCGGTCCAAGGCCCATTTGTGATCATACACTTGTGTTATAGTATATCCAACCAATGACACCTTCTAGTATTTATACTAGGATAAACTATGCCCATTCGCGTACAACTTCGTGTATTAATTTCTCACTCATCACCGAAATTCGGTCTTAAGAAATATAAAATACTACGAACATTTACTCAAACGTAGATTAACAATTTACAATTCAATTCCTCCGAATTAAATTCTTAGCCACCGAAAATTTGGTCAAAGTCGGTCGGCGCCACTTTCTCAAAACCAAATTTCCAACAATCCCCACATGAGTGGAAATTAATGCATGCATGAATGCAAACACGCAAACTAGTCCTCAAGAGACAATCGCATCCGAAAGGTAGCTTGTGTCTTTGAACCTTCGTAGTTAATACCATCGGGTACACTTTGGTGGCCTAGTGGACGCATTGCCTTGAACTATTCATCCACGTATATACCGAGACAATAAGCATTACCACGGAAGGTCTCAACACCTCATGTTCTCACATTTTGTGTCCGTTTGGCCATGGACACCACTTTAGATTCATAAGTGTTACTTTGAAGCGGACCTCACTTCTCACTTACATAGGTGATCTCTATCCGAGTATCTGCCATACTCAACCTCAATGAGGTGTAGGAATCATTAAAAGTCAAATGACTTAGCCTCGCCACAACTTGCAGGGTGTTTCAACATTTGGCATTGCTCTCAGGATGGGTTGAAACTTGTTTCCAAGTGTTACAACATAACCTTCATAGTTTAGTTTTCCCATTGAACCAAGTTCTTGGGATCTCCAGTTATCATGGTTGGGTTACCACTATGATAGTTATTTTACTTTGTGGACTTTAAGCCCGTTCCTCTAGCAATTTACTCAATTGATCTCGATTGATCCTTTCGTCAAAGGGTGCGCCAAATTGTCTTTTGACTTTACGTAGTCAATTGACATTACACCATTTGAGATCAATTATCTAACGGTATTATGTCTCCGACGAATATGTCTAGACTTACGTTATACATATTGCTCTGTGCCCTTTCTATAGTCGCTGACTATCACGGTGAATCATCACAGAAGGCACAGCTTCCTCCAACATGGAATATCTTTCAAAACATTTCAAAACCACTGCTTCTTCACCAGACTTTGTCCAAAGCTAGAAACTCAATTCCATGGTGGACCGAGTTATACACATTTGCTTCGTAGACTTCCACGATACCGCACCCACCTCCAATGGTGAATATGTATCCACTAGTGGAATAAGAATCTTTCAAATCCGAAATCCAACTAGCATGACTATACCCTTCAAGTATAGTCCATACTCCAAGGTATACTTCAAGTATTTTAACACCTTGGTTAACGCTTTCCAATGCTCGTGGCTTGGATTACTCGTGAACCTACTCAACATATTTACAGGGTAGGCCAAGTCTGGACGTGTATAATTTGTAATGTACATCAGACTGCCTATAATACGTGAATATTCCATCTGAGCCACTGGTTCTGCTTCATTAGCAACCAGATTTACACTTAAATCAATGGGCGTCTTTGACGGTGAATTGTCAAAAGCATTGAATTTCTTAAGCACTTTCTCCACATAGTGGGATTGTGACAAGATAATTCCATCATGAGTCCTGCTGATTTTTATCCCGAGGATCACATCAGCAGTTCCCATATCCTTCATGTCAAAGTTTCTCTTTAACATTCTTTTTGTGTCCATGATAGTATCATGACTACTGCCCATGATTAACAAATCCATCTACGTGTAGACAAATTATGACAAATGCTTCCGATGTCCTTTAGACATATACGCATTTATCACACTCGTTGATTTTAAACCCATTTGACAACATTGTGTTGTTAAACTTAAGATGCCATTGTTTTGGAGCTTGTTTCGGTTCGTACAATGATCTTATTAACTTGCACACCTTCTTTTCTTGACCGGGTGCAACAAACCCTTCAGGTTGTTCCATATAGATTTTAGCATCTATCTCTCCATTCAGAAATGCCGTCTTGACATCCATCTGATGAATCTCTAGATTGTGCAAAGCAGCAATCGAGAGAAGCACCCGAATAGACGCAATCCTCATTACCGGAGAATATGTGTCAAAGAAGTCATACCCTTCTTTTTGTTTAAAGCCTTTGGCAACAAGTCGTGCTTTATACTTATCAATAGTTCCATCTGCTTTATACTTCTTCTTTAGGATCCATTTACATCCTAAAGTTTTATGACCAGTAGGGAGATCAACCAACTCCCACGTATGGTTTTGCAGAATGGACTCGATTTCACTATTGATTGCTTCTTGCCAGAGCGAAGCATCTGGACTACTTAGAGCCTCTTTAATCGATTTTAGCTCACGATCTAACATCAATGTTAGAAAGTCAGTCCAAAGGACTTAACCACCTTAGGCCTCTTACTTCGCGTCTTAGTTCTTCACCACTCAAGATTGAACTAACTATTCTCGAAGTGTGACATCGGTGTCGTACCTAGTGTTGTTCGGATGTTATAACACCAAGCATCACCTTCAAAGAACATGCAGGTTCGGATGTTATAACACCTCCAAAGAACACCTCCGAAACATCTCGAATATAGTCGTTTCTTTAAACTTCCATCTATCCTTTCTTTACAAGGATAAATATTCTCAAAGAATATAGCATTCCTTGACTCAATTATGGTATCAATGTCATTTCGGATTTTTCGACTTATGTACCATAGAACGATATGCACTCTTTTGTTAAGTGCATAACCGATAAATACACAATCGACCATTTAAGGACTCATTTTAACTTGCTTTGGTTTAGATATTTCAACCTTAGCCAAACACCCCCACACTTTAAGGTATTTATAAGAAGGCTTACGATTTTTCCACAATCCGTAAGAGTCTTATCTTTCCCTTTAAGTGGGATTTTATTCAATATGTGTGCTACGCGTTAAAACAGCCTTCCCCCACATATTCTCAGGTTTCTTTGTTCAACTCAGGATTACGCGTAACTTACACAACTCCTAGTCTTTTCATTAGCATTACAATGCTTTTCGTTTGTTCTATTACTATTAGAACCTCGTTCCAACAATATCGTTAGAACATCGTTCAAACAAATTTCAGAACCTTGTTCTGACAATTCTGTTCGAACTATTTTACTGACAAGTTCAAATTGTCTTAGATGTTTCAACACTTTTGGTAACACCTCGCAAGTGTCGCTTCATCGCTCTGCTTTCGTGTTCCAACACCTTAGACAAGACTTTTCGCGAATCGTGGTACAATGTCGCTTCCGGTGTTACAACACCTCGGACAACACTTTCGTAACACTTAAATCGCAATCAAGCTCGAAAGCCAAAAGTGAGACAGAAAGTGTGGTCATACCCCCACAGTCGTTGGATCCGTTAGAATTCTTAAAAAGTATTCCAACACAGTTTTCTCAAGTCTCTACCAAGACTTTCATGGATTTAACTTCAGATCATCGATTGCTTTCTTCGATTTTCAATCAAACAATCAGTCACTAATCCAATTTCCTTCCGAGTTATGCATTTAGGAATTCATGAAACTTTCCCAACCTGGTAACAACATCTTAATGATGTAAACCATGTGGAATTTTTCATTTAAATGTCATCCCTTCAAAGACGAATATCATGCGGGATCGTCGAAACATTTAGACTAGTTTCAACACATTTTTGGATTCTTGGAATCATCCATTTCTCAATCCGAAAAACAAGAAATAACGAACCTATTGGAAATCATATCCTCATTTCGTATTTCTTTTCAAAACCATGAACCTTTTGGAAAAACATCCTCAGTTCATATCAAACCACACAATACATACAGTAACGTGTACAACTAAGTCTGTAAAAGACAAAGTTACGGCATATGAAATCATCATCCAAGTCCCACGCTTCAAACGCAACGCGTTTTTAGCAACAACTACAATTCCAGCATCAACCGGAAAGTCTTATGTCAGATTCATCTCCAAGGTAAGGCTCTGTTACTCCTCGCCATCGTGAAGATACGATATTTGTCTTGCGATTATTGGAAATATTACAATGGTTACAATGGGAAAAGCCTTCAAGATGGCTTACAAAACAGAAAAGGAAAATTACAAGAAAATGTAAAACCCAACTATTACAATTCTTGAATGGAGTTGGAGATTCCAACTCCAGAAGCATGAATCTAACAGAACTTGGAAAACAAAAGCCGAGTTGAGTAGAACTCTATTCGCAAGATATATACGTCATTAGTCTCACGGTATGACGTAATGTCCCCAAAGGCACCTTTCGAACTCGAAGGAGCGAGGCAAGTTCTTGGACACGAGTGCGAGAAGGAAGTGTTCTTGAAAATGTTCCTCGAAAAGTTACGACACTTTTACCGACACTCAAGAATATATATGTGAATTTTATGTATATCGACTTTATCTCTTCATTTTAACTCCTCAAAGCAAAGAAACGCCAAGACTTATATAGACCATCATTTCCAACACTTGTAGGGAATTAAAAATTAAGAGAGTGGGCATTAACATCATACGTAACTCCCATGAGTTACAACCTCTTCTTATGACCACCACTTGAGGAGTTACAAACTCCAAAAGACACATGAACCTAGACACCTCCAATGTCTAGATTTATCCACACATGAACCTGGACACCTCCAATGTCTAGATTCATCAGGCCCAACAGTTACTTGAATTTGGGCCAAGCCCATTTTCAAGTTACAAAACTAACTAAACACGAACCCGAGCCCAAAGGGTCGGTCCGATCAAGCCCATTTGTGATTATACACTTGTGTTATAGTATATCCAACCAATAACACCTTCTAGTATTTATACTAGGATGAACTATGCCCATTCGCGTGGCCAACTTCGTGTATTAATTTTTCACTCATCACCGAAATTCGGTTTTGAGAAATATAAAATACTACGAACATCTACTCGAAACGTAGATTAACAATTTACAATTCAATTCCTCCAAAATTAAATTCTTAGCCTTTACCGAAAATATTGTCAAAGTCGGGTCGGCACCCACTTTCTCAAACCAAATTTCCAACATGAAAGAGTGTTGATTAAGTAAAAAGTTTTTTAACAAGTTGGAAGGAGCGGAAGGCATGTGATCAAACTTAAGAAACTAAAAGACTCAAGGTTTGAAGTTTGAACCCCAATCAACACCCTTGCAAAAGGTGAGGGATACTACATGGGCGCAAAGTCATGATGATAAGCAAAATTTTACTTTTGGTCTAAAATTTGGGGTTCACCAAAATAACTATAATGTACTTACAATTTAATACATTGAATCATTTTATACTTCATAAAATAAGTGAAATATTACATAATTTATTAGAAAATGTCAAATATTAATAAGTGTTTACGTTAGCCCCTTAACTCATTTAAATATCATTTTCACCCTTATTTTCATTCCGGGAGCCGCTATTTGCACCTCAATTTCTTATAAATACACCCCACTCCCTATTTTCAGAAAATTAAAATATTTTAAAATGACTATTATACCCTTACTGTCAAAAAAATTTCTAAATACACCCAATCTTTTTTTCCAGGTTTTTTTTCTTCCCTAGGGTTTAAGATATAATTTTTTATTTTTTTTTCTATAGTGCTATTTTAATTGTAGTATTAAGTGCGAAAATATGACATTTGAACTCGAAGGAGCGAGAACTGGTTGCTGGACACGAGTGCAGAAGGAAGTGTTCTTGAAAATGTTCTTCGAAAAGTTACGACACTTTTACCGACACTTGAAGAATATGCAGAGATATGCGAATTTTCTGTGTATACTGACTTCATCTCTTCCTTCTAACTCCCTCAAAGCAGCAAAACGCCTAAGACTTATATAAGCCACCATTTCCAACACTTGTAAGGAATTAAAGATTAAGAGAGTGGGCATTAACATCATATGTAACTCCCATGAGTTACAACCTCTTCTTATGACCACCACTTGAGGAGTTACAAACTTCAAAAGACACATGAACCTAGACACCTCCAATGTCTAGAGTCATCCACACATGAACATGGACACCTTCAATGTCTAAATTCATCAGGCCCAACAGTTACTTGAATTTGGGCCAAGCCCATTTTCAAGTTACAAAACTAACTAAACTCGAACCCGAGCCCAAAGGGCGATCCGGCCCAAGTCCCATTTGTGATCATACACTTGTGTTATAGTATATCCAACCAATAACACCTTCTAAAGTATCTATACTAGGATAAACTATGCCCATTCGCGTGGCCAACTTCGTGTATTAATTTTTCACTCATCACCAAATTCGGTTTTGAGAAATATAAAATACTACGAACATCCACTAAACGTAGATTAACAATTTACAATTCAATTCCTCCGCATTAAATTCTTAGCCACCGAAAATATTGTCAAAGTCGGGTCGGCACCCACTTTCTCAAAACCAAATTTCCAACATGAAAGAGTGTTGATTAAGTAAAAAGTTTTTTAACAAGTTGGAAGGAGCGGAAGGCATGTGATCAAACTTAAGAAACTAAAAGACTCAAGGTTTGAAGTTTGAACCCCAATCAACACCCTTGCAAAAGGTGAGGGATACTACGGGCCGCAAAGTCATGATGACAAGCAAAATTTTACTTTTGGTCTAAAATTTGGGGTTCACCAAAATTACTATAATGTACTTACAATTTAACACATTGAATCATTTTATACTTCATAAAATAAGTGAAATATTACATAATTTATTAGAAAATGCCAAATATTAATAAGTGTTTACGTTAGCCCCTTAACTCTTATTTAAATAACATTTTCACCCTTATTTTCATTAAGGAGCCGCTATTTGCACCTCAATTTCTTATAAATACACCCCACTTCCTATTTTCACAAAATTAAAATAATTTAAAATGACTATTATACCCTCATGTCAAAAACATTTCTAAATACATCCAATCTGTTTTTTCCAAATTGTTTTTTCTTCCTAGGGTTTAAGATATAATTTTTTATTTTTTTCTATAGTCTTTATTTTAATTGTAGTATTAATGAAAATATGACTAGGGATGGCAATTTCCTCCGAACCCGACGGAGGATCCGATACCCGACTCCTAACGGAGGAGGGTATGGAGGGTAGTTTTGTACCCGATTAAATAAATGGGTATGTGGGTATGGGTATTTTCCGGTATGGGTATGGAGGAGGGTCTAGGTACATCCTACCCATACCCTACCCGATACCCGATTAAATAATAATATTATATATATAATATATCTACATATATATTTATTTATAATATTTTACATATATTTTTTTATTTATACAACTCTATTTATTTATATTTAAAGAAAATGATTTTTTCCCAAGTCTCAATCAAATCTACTAACCCACTAACACTTTTGTTTAATCCTTTTTAATATTTTGCTATATTTTTATAATATATAGTTCGCTAATTCTTATATGTATTCTTTTTCCTTATTGTTTCCTTAAGAATTTAGTAAATATCTATATTTTTATTTAAATAACTTCAATTTCTCTTTAAAAAAAGAAATAACTTAAATTTGAAAAAAATACAATTGTAAGTGGTAAGAGGGTATGGGTAGGGTATGAATACCCGATCGTCCGATGGGTATGGAGATGGGTATGAAAAACTGAATACCCCGATGGGTATGGGTATGGGTATGGGTATGAATATAATAAATGGGTATGGGGATGGAGGATATAGAATCCTACCCGAATCCTACCCATTGCCATCCCTAAATATGACATTCGAACTCGAAGGAGCGAGAATCGGTTGTTGGACACGAGTGCGGAAGGAAGTGTTCTTGAAAATGTTCTTCAAAAGCTACGACACTTTTACCGACAGGCTGAAGAATATGCGAGAGATATGCGAATTTTCTGTGTATACCGACTTCATCTCTTCCTTCTAACTCCTCAAAGCAAAGAAACGCCTAAGACTTATATAAGCCACCATTTCCAACACTTGTAAGGAATTAAAGATTAAGAGAGTGGGCATTAACATCATATGTAACTCCCATGAGTTACAACCTCTTCTTATGACCACCACTTGAGGAGTTACAAACTTCAAAAAAGACATGAACCTAGACACCTCCAATGTCAGAGTCATCCACACATGTGTTAGATAAATGTTTTTATCAAGATTTTGATGATTTTGTTTTAATAAGATTTTATATCAAAACAATGTTTTTATATGTTGTCCAAATACTCCTAAATGTTTTAAAATGTTTTTACTAATTTTTGGAGTATTTCTTAGAGTTCTTAATTTGATAAAAATTGGACAACACTTTTGATGGTTTTGTTTAAATTGGTTTTTACACCAATACTATGTTTATAAATATTGTCTAAATACTCCCAAATGATTTAAAATGTTTTTACTAAGATTTTGGAGTATTTCTTGAAGTTTATTTTTGAAAAAAATCGGACAACATTTCAAAGGGAGGTCGACCGATCGCCCAAAGTGGTCGACCGGGCACCGAAGATAAGAAACACGAAAGAACTTACAGTGTCTTGAAAAAGAGGGGGGGGACCGGTCGAGGGTGAGGTCGACCGGTCCGCACCCTAGGGCGACCTGTCGCACACCCCCGCAACCCCTACCCGGATCGCACTATTTTTTTTTTCAAATGGTGAAATTTTTAACAGGGCAACCACGCTCTATGTTATTTTTTGACAAAGAAAATTCCAACGTTGCAATCTGTGACAACAAGATTTGCTTTTCAATTTTGTACAATATTTCTACATCTTGTGATCTTCTTTTTGTAGACAAAAGTGAAGATAGAGGAGCCTATGTTGGGAGCCTATATTGGTGAAGCTTCCTATAAATAGAGGATGAATTGAAGACACAAGATACAACACATACAAGCAAAATACACAACAAGAAATCGCAAATTGTTCAAGCTTTCATTTTTACATTCTTGTTGTAATAGCCTAAGTACTTTCACTTGCACATCTTTGAGGTCTAGGCTTTTTGATTCTTGATTACACTTGCACTCAATCTTTGTATTGGTTTCATAGAGTTGTAATCTTGAATTTTGTCCATCATTCAACACAAGACATCCTTGTGAGTATTCTTGTGGTAAGAATACACTTGGGTGATTTAGGTGATAGGTGTTTGAAGAGTGTGGTACTCTTCAAAGGTGGTGAAGGAAGATTGTGGTAATCTCCTTGAAGGTGTTGTAAGAGGATTGTGGTGATCCTCAAGGTGTTGTATTAATTGTGGTAATTAATAAAATCTTTTTTTTTTGAAATCCATCCCAGAGATACTGGGGTGGTAGAGGATTAGGCCCTAGGTGGGTTGAACCTCTTTAAATCAACGAGTGTTGTTTATTTTCCGCATTTACATTCTTGTTATTTACTCGTTGTTTCGAAAAAGAGGGTGATTTGCAAAAAATCGGCATAATCTATTCACCCCCCCTCTAGATTATCGTAGCCACTTGGACTAACAAGTGGTATCAGAGCCAAACTCTTTGGCTAAGCTCGTTCCGAGTAAAGAGGAAAGATCTATGGCTACGAATGAAGCTTATCTCACCACCGGCGCCTCCACCAACAAGCCACCACTATTCGACGCCAACAACTACGCATTTTGGAAAGACCGCATGGAGTGCTTTCTACAAGGATGCGGATTTGATATTTGGAATGTGGTCATTGAAGGAGTTGCTCAACCAACAACAAAATTGGAGGATGGTACCACTACTCCCAAGCCATTCAATGAGTATGATGAAAATGACAAGAAGGCTTTCTCTTTAAATGGTAAGGCCTTAAATATTTTACATTGCTCTCTTACCGCCACCGAATATAATCGCATAAAGAGGCATACGGTCGGCACATGAAGTTTGGGAAAAATTAGAAACCATTTATGAGGGCACAAAGAAAGTAAAGCAAGCAAGAAAAACAATGCTTGTAAAAGACTTTGAAAATTTCAATATGCATGATGGTGAAAGCATATCAAAAATGGTGGAAAGGCTTGACAACATTGTCAATCCTCTTGTGGCTCTTGGAAAGATCATCTCCGAAGAAGACAAGGTGACCAAGGTATTAAACGCCTTCCCGACTCATGGTCCGAAAAGGTGACGGCAATCACTTTAAGCTCAAAATCTTGAGACACTCAAGTTTGATGAGCTCATTGGGAATCTCCTCATTTATGAAGTATATCTCAAGGAGAGGAAAAATTCTCAACCATCCACCTCTAAATCGGCACGCAAAAATATTATTAAAGGCTTAGCATCTTCTTCTAATAATGTTTATTATGCTAGTGATGAGGATGATGAAGAAACGGCGCTCTTGTTAGAAAATTTGTAAACAAAAATAAAGCAAGAAAGCCAAGAGACAATTCTTGCTTCAAATGCGGAAAATCCGGGCACTACATAGCCGATTGCCCAAAATTAGCGGAAGAGGAACAAAAGAAGAAAAAGCCTTTTCCGAAAAAGAAGGCATTAAATGCGGACGTCAAAAGTTGGGATGAATTACTTGAAACAACGACGAGGAAGGAGAATCCGAACATGGTCTTATGTCCATAGACGATGAAAATACCGAGTACGCTCTAATGCCTCATCTTCTTCCCTAGTTGATGAATTACAATGTGATTTTGATGAATTGCAAAATGAGTTTCAAAATTTGATTGCTAAATACAAGAATTTGAAAAAGGAGCATAAAGAGCTTAAACTAGAAAAGGATAAATTATTTACTTCTTATGACTCTCTTGATAAAGCTCATGCTATTACTCTTACTATGGTCCATACTCTTGAAACCGAAAAACAAACGCTCACAAATGATATTGAAAATTTGAAAAAGGATGTGCATCGATTCAATTTAAGTACGGATAAAGTCACAAAAATTTTAGATGCACAAAGAGGTGAGCATTCTAAATTAGGACTTGGTTATAAACCTTTTCAAAATGCTTTTAAGAAAAAAGACCAAGGTCCAACCTTTGTACGTGCTAGTAGTCCTCGTATTATTACTTGTTTTTATTGTGGTAAGAATGGACACTATGCTAGCAATTGTAAATTGAAGAATAATTTTAGCTATTATTGGAGACCTAAAGGTTTCAAGGCTAACCCCCATGGACCCCAAAATTATAGGGTACCTAAAAATAATTCCTTTGCTATAACAACAATGGAAGATTCAAAATGGCTCGTGGACAGCGGATGTTCACGCCATATGACCGAAAGAGAGAACTTTTTACCAACATCAAGCTCCAAGAAGAGGGTATGGTCATGTTCGCAATGGCAAAGGAAGAATTCTTGGAAATGGAGAAATTGGTAACTCTTCTTCTTCTCTCTTAGTAGTGTTCTTTTAGTAGAAGGGCTTAAGTTCAATTTGATAAGTGTTAGCCAACTTTGTGACTCAAATTATAATGTTGTTTTTAATAAAGAAAAATGCCTTATTTCCAAAAATGATAAAATTATTTGTGAAGCAATTAGAAAAGGCAATCTTTACAAAATTTGTACAAGTGATTTGGTTAGTCAAAATGTTTCTTGTCTTGTCGCCAATAATGATTTAACTAGTTTATGGCATAGGCGACTTGGACATGTTGGATACAAAATTTGCAAACTATTTACAAAAACCAACATGTAAAAGGACTACCCAAATGAATTTTGAAAATCTTGGCTTATGTGACACTTGTCAAAAGAACAAATTAGTTAAGAGTAGTTTTAAGCCCAAAAATGAAATTTCCACTACCAAACCCCTACAAATGCTTCATCTTGATTCGTATGGGGATATTGGTACGGCAAGTCTAAGTGAAAACATTGCACTTTTGTTATAGTTGATGATTTTTCTAGATATACTTGGGCTCTATTTCTTAAAAATAAAAGCGATGTCGTTAATGAGTTTGTTAAGTTGTGTAGACTCATTGAAAATGAAAAGAAAGATACTATTAAGTCCATTCAAGTGATCGAGGTGGAGAATTTGACGGCGAATTTAGAGTCTTTTGTGAAACCAAGGGATATAGTCATAATTTTTCGGCTCCAAGGACACCTCAACAAAATGGAGTAGCCGAAAGGAAGAATCGGACACTTCAAGAAATGAGTCGGTCCATGCTCAATGAATTTTCACTTCCAAAATATTTTTGGGCCGAAGCCGTAAGTACCGCTTGCTATGTCATTAATCGAGTTTATATTCGTCCTAAAATGAATAAAACTCCATATGAGCTTTGGAAAGGAAGAACTCCAAATATTAGTTATTTCAAAATATTTGGATGTAAATGCTTTATTTTGAATACTAAGGATCAATTAGACAAACTTGATCCTAAGGCCGATGAAGGAATATTTATGGGGTATTCAATCAAGAGCAAAGCATATCGGGTTTATAATAAGACTAGTGGGGTTGTTGAAGAATCTATCCATGTCAAATTCAATGAAGCTTCGGGTGTTGAAAGGATATCAAATGATGAAAGTGATGAAGAGGATATCGTTGAAACCATTATTCAAGATGAAACTCAAAATGATCAACCTTCAAGCTCAAGTGTTCCTCAAGAAGATAAAGGTGATACTTCGAATCTTCCCGTAGCATTGAAATTTAAGGGAGATCACCCAAAAGATCTTATTATTGGTGATCCCCTTGATTATGTAATGACTCGAGGAAAATTTGCCGAGAAAGCTCTTATATCTCAAAAAGAGCCTAAAAATGCTAAGGAAGCCATTGAAGATGAGGATTGGTTTTTAGAAATGCAAGAGGAGTTGAATCAATTTGAAAGGAATGATGTATGGGAATTAGTACCTTGTCCTCCATCTCAAACCATTATTGGTACAAAATGGGTATTTCCGGAACAAGCTCGATGACCAAGGCAATATTGTTCAAACAAAGCAAGGTTAGTAGCTCAAGGTTATTGTCAAGAAGAAGGTATTGATTATGATGAAACATTTGCACGTAGCACGTTTAGAAGCTATTCGTATTTTACTTGCCTATTCTTGTTTTAAAAATTTCAAGCTTTACCAAATGGATGTAAAATCCGCATTTTTAAATGGTATTATTCAAGAAGAAGTCTATGTAAAATAACCTCCGGGGTTTGAAAATTTTTCTAGGCCTAATGATGTTTATAGACTTAAAAAGGCCTTGTATGGTTTGAAACAAGCACCCGTGCATGGTATGATAGACTTAGCTCTTTTCTTTTGCAAAATGGTTTTACAAGAGGTAAAGTTGACACTACTCTCTTTGTTTTTGAAAAAGGGCAAGATTGCTTATTAGTGCAAATTTATGTTGATGATATTATTTTTGGTGCCACTAATGAATCCTTGTGCAAGAAATTTTCTAAGTTAATGCAAGGTGAATTTGAAATGAGCATGATGGGGAGCTCAACTTCTTCCTGGACTTCAAATTAAGCAATGCCAAGAAGGAATTTATATTTCTCAATCAAAATATACAAAGGAGCTTTTGAAGAAATTTGGCATTGAAGAAGGAAGAACGTTTCTACCCTAATGGCAACAAACGTCAAGATTGACAAAGATGAAAAAGGCAAGTCGGTTGATGAATCCAAATATAGAGGTATGATTGGTAGTTTACTTTATTTAACCGCAAGTAGACCGGACATTCTTCATGTCGTATGCCTATGCGCTCGTTTTCAAAGCAATCCCAAAGAATCTCATTTAAGTGTCGTTAAAAGGATTTTTCGATATTTGAAAGGCACTATTCAATATGGTTTATTTTATCCAAATAATGAAAATTTTTCTCTTAAAGGTTATAGTGATTCGGACTATGCGGGAAATATTGATGATCGGAAAAGTACTTAGGATCATGTCAATTTTTAAGCGATTGCCTAGTATCTTGGTTTTCAAAGAAACAAAATTGTGTTTCACTTTCAACGGCCGAAGCCGAATACATTTCCACGACATTTTTGTTGTACACAACTTCTTTGGATGAAACAAACTTTAGCGGATTATAAATGTTCTTTTGAAAATGTTCCTATCTTTTGTGATAACATATCCGCTATAAATATTGCTCAAAACCCGGTTCATCATAACCGTATTTAAACATATTGAGATTCGACATCATTTTCTAAGGGATTGTGTCTCAAAACGAAAAATTGAGATATCTTTTGTACCATCTCAAGATCAATTAGCGGACATTTTTACTAAACCGCTAACTTTCGAGACTTTTGCATCAATACGAGCTCGGTTAGGCATAATGCATATTGAATGAGGTCTATGATCGCATTTTGCACGTTTTTAAAACTTAGGGCGAAAAATCGGATTTTTGGTTGAAAATTCGGATTTTGGAAATTTTTTCAAAACAGTGGGCTGAAATGGTTGAGGGCAACCGTCGCCCTCAACGCCGACCAGGTCGCCCTCAACCTCGACCGTCGCCCTAATCTAAAAATGGATTAAAACCATTATGTCTTGAAGATTCTTCATTTTAACTTACTTTGGCCATTTTTCGTCCCTTTGCCAAATTCACACAAATTTCACTTCAAATTTGTTTTCTTGCATATGTTTTATATTTTGGACTTCATTAAGCTCGATTATCATCATCATTGCTCATCTTTACCGAATAAATGGTAAGAATTTACTCCATTTGCTCAATTGGGTTGAACCTTGAGATTTTAACTTATTTGCAAAATTCTTGATGCTAGTTTCATATGAATGTGATGAGCTTAATATTTATGATGTATTGAATGTTGTTTGAACTGTATTGGTGATGAAAATTTTTGGCTTAAATGAATTTCAAAGGCGTTATATACTTCTTGTTTTATTCGACGCACGCCAAATGTTCGACAAAATGTTTCAATGAAAATTCATCACCTACGTGATTCTCTCGATTTGAAAAGTCATATAAGTTTATAGAGATCATGTTTTATCAATCAAATGAGCTTTTGCAAGTCAATTGATCAACTTTTCCCTTTTACTTGGAATTTAAGCTTCAATTTTCAATAAGCTCGATAAATCGATAAATTTGCGCACTTTGATATGAATATATGATGTTTTTATCGTGCTAACATTCTTTTTGATGATTCCAAAGGGGGAGAAACAGGAAAAATGCTCATACGCTCAAAGAAGCGAAAATAAGCTTGCAAGAAAAGCTATAAGCTAGGGCTCTTGAAAGCCATGTCGCATGAACAATGCTTAGTCCATTTGATGTATTGTGGAATTTTATGCTTGACTAATGATGTTTTGTGACAGGGGAGCTTATAAGCTCATGGAATTCAAGCTTAAGTTGTGAAAGCTAAGCTTTTAGCTTTTAGTTGTTGCTTGTATACTTGTTCTTTATATGCATGTTGATAGGGGGAGCTTGTGCAAAAATAATTTTGAAAAATCTTTGCTCCTATCCTTGTGTGCTTGTACTTATGATGTATCTTGTTTGTAATTGATTGTTGTTTTAAGATAGGAAAACTTGTTTTGTTTTAAAATCGACCTTCTAAAAATTGTTTTGGTTTGTAATCATCAAAAGGGGAGTTTGTTAGATAAATGTTTTTATCAAGATTTTGATGATTTTGTTTTAATAAGATTTTATACCAAAACAATGTTTTTATATGTTGTCCAAATACTCCTAAATGATTTAAAATGTTTTTACTAATTTTTGGAGTATTTCTTAGAGTTCTTAATTTGATAAAAATTGGACAACACTTTTGATGGTTTTGTTTAAATTGGTTTTACACCAAAACTATGTTTATAAATATTGTCTAAATACTCTCAAATGATTTAAAATGTTTTTACTAATTTTTTGGAGTATTTCTTGAAGTTTATTTTTGAAAAAAATCGGACAACATTTCAAAGGGAGGTCGACTGGGTCGCCCAAAGTGGTCGACCGACACCAAGATAAGAAACACGAAATGTAACTTACAGGTCTTGAAAAAAAGGGGGGGGGGGTCAAGGTGAGGAGGTCGACGGTCGCACCATAGGGGCGACCGGTCGCACCCCCGCAACCCCTACCCGGATCGCACTATTTTTTTCAAACGGTCGAAATCTTTAACAGGCAACCGACGCTCTATGTTATTTTTTGACAAAGAAAATTCCAATTGTTGTAATATGTGACAGACAAGATTTGCTTTTCAATTTTGTACAATATTTCTACATCTTGTGATCTTCTTTTGTAGACAAAAGTGAAGATAGAGGAGCCTATGTTGGGAGCCTATATTGGTGAAGCTTCCCTATTAATAGAGGATGAATTGAAGACACAAGATACAACACATACAAGCAAAATACACAACAAGAAATCGCAAATTGTTCAAGCTTTCATTTTTACATTCTTGTTGTAATAGCCTAAGTACTTTCACTTGCACATCTTTGAGGTCTAGGCTTTTTGATTCTTGATTACACTTGCACTCAATCTTTGTATTGGTTTCATAGAGTTGTAATCTTGAATTTTGTCCATCATTCAACACAAGACATCCTTGTGAGTATTCTTGTGGTAAGAATACACTTGGGTGATTTAGGTGATAGGTGTTTGAAGAGTGTGGTACTCTTCAAAGGTGGTGAAGGAAGATTGTGGTAATCTCCTTGAAGGTGTTGTAAGAGGATTGTGGTGATCCTCAAGGTGTTGTATTAATTGTGGTAATTAATAAAATCTTTTTCTTTTTGAAATCCATCCAGGAGATCTTGGGGTGGTAGAGGATTAGGCCCAAGGTGGGTTGAACCTCTTTAAATCAACGAGTGTTGTTTATTTTCCGCATTTACATTCTTGTTATATACTCATTGTTTCAAAAAGAGGGTGATTTGTGAAAAATCGGCATAATCTATTCACCCCCTCTAGATTATCGTAACCACTTGGACTAACAACATGAACATGGACACCTTCAATGTCTAGATTCATTTGGCTCAACATGATTTTGAATTTGGGCGAAGCCCATTTTCAAGTTACAAAACTAACTAAACTGAACCCGAGCCCAAAGGGGCGATCCGGTCCAAGTCCCATTTGTGATCATACACTTGTGTTATAGTATATCCAACCAATAACACCTTCTAGTATTTATACTAGGATAAACTATGCCCATTCACGTGGCCAACTTCGTGTATTAATTTCTCACTCATCACCAAAATTCGGTTTTGAGAAATATAAAATACTACGAACATCTACTCGAAATGTAGATTAACAATTTATAATTCCATTCCTCCAGAATTAAATTCTTAGCCACCGAAAATTTGGTCAAAGTCGGGTCGGCGCCCATTTTCTCAAAACTAAATTTCCAACATGAAAGAGTGTTGATTAAGTAAAAAGTTTTTTAACAAGTTGGAAGGAGCGGAAGGCATGTGATCAAACTTAAGAAACTAAAAGACTCAAGGTTTGAAGTTTGAACCCCAATCAACACCCTTACAAAAGGTGAGGGATACTACTTGAGCTGCAAAGTCATGATGACAAGCAAAATTTTACTTTTGGTCTAAAATTTAGGGGTTCACCAAAATTACTATAATGTACTTACAATTTAACACATTGAATCATTTTATACTTCATAAAATAAGTGAAATATTACATAATTTATTACAAAATGTCAAATATTAATAAGTGTTTACGTTAGCCCCTTAACTCTCATTTAAATATCATTTTCACCCTTATTTTCATTAAGGAGTTTATTTGCACCTCAATTTCTTATAAATACACCCCACTCCCTATTTTCACAAAATTAAAATAATTTAAAATGACTATTATACCCTTATTGTCAAAAAAATTCTAAATACACCCAATCTTTTTTTTTTCCAGATTTTTTTTTCTTCCCTAGGGTTTAAATATAATTTTTTATTTTTTTCTTTGTAGTGTTATTTTAATTGTAATATTAAGTGCGAAAATATGACATTTTTATAGATTTAAAATTTTATAGGTTGGGTTGAAATGGTGTTACACATTTTAGGTTTTTGATTTCAAGTTCGTGCATTTTTTTGTCATGTTCGAATAGCACGATCGTCTTCAAAAAAATATGGCACCATTGTCATACTTTTCTCGAATAAAATGGTGGCAAGATTGTGCCACCCTTTTTTGAAGTGTGGCACGATCGCGTTCTATTTTAATACATGGCACGATCATGTTCGTGCCACACTTCAAAAAAGGGGTGGCACGATCGCGTCTCTATGGCACGACCATGATCGTGCCATGTGTTAAAATAGGCACGATCGTGCCCACGATTAACAAAGGGATGTCACGATGGTGCCACTATTTTTTCGAGAAAAAATTGCGATCGTGCCACATTTTTTGAAGCACGATCGTGCCTCTATTCGAACATGGCAAAAAATGCTCGAACTTGAAACTAAAAATCCAGAATTTGTAACACCATTTCGAACCCAACCTATAAAACCTTCAATCTATCAAAAATGATATATGTTCGCACTTAATGCTACAATTAAAATAGCACAATAACAAAAAAAAAAAAAAAAAAGAATTTATATCTTAAACCCTAGGAAGAAAAAAACTGAAAAAAAAAAGATTGGGTGTATTTAGTAAGGCCATAATAGTCATTTTAAGTCATTTTAATTTGGTGAAAATAGGGAGTGAGGTGTATTTATAAGAAATTGGGGTGCAAATAGCGCTCCCCTTTCATTCTTTTTGTCACTCTTTATCACTATACTCTCATTTCTCATTGTATCTCCAATAATTAAGAAATATCATATTATTCTTATAAATACTTTAAAATATCTTAAGATTAATCACATTACATGTTTCTCCTTGTAGACATGTGTAAATATTGTGGTAAACTATAGATTGACAATCGCTAAATATCAATTCTTGGAGATCAAGACATATCTTGATAGTTATCTCAAATCCTTCGAGATTATTATTTATCTTGATAAGATATTGAAGTGATCAATATTTTTTTTTATAATTATCACATCTTGTGATTAATAAGATAGATAAATATCAAATATTTAATGACCAATTAAATCAAGTATTTGCATCATACGGTTTATCCAAGAACCCCTATCTACAAGTAAATAAGGGGTCATTATCAATAAATTAAATCATAACTTGGTGGAGAATTAAGAAGTCCAAGCAAGAAATGAGGTGGCGAAACTATCTCTACTCAAGAAGTCAAGCTCAAGGGGATCCACGATGTTCAAGCAATATTCAAGGCGTTCATCACATAGTCCATCTAAATATAGTATTTAATTCGATATCGATGTATAAACTCTTGAAGTAACGTTATCAAAAACTAAATCAACGTTGGAGGAGATCGAATGTCAATTCCATCCAAATCCACAAGTCAATGTTATTGAAGAAATAACGTATTTCAAGATCAAGTTATTTAACCCTCAAATAATATTATTAAAAATCAAATTCAGTTTCGAATAGATCAAAGCGACGACTTTACCTCAAAATTCTCAAGTTTTTGAAATTCTTGTCCTTTAAAAAAGAATCAGAGGAATTCTAGAGGTTGTAACTCATATTTTCCATTTGATTCAGGTAAATCTAATTTGTACGATTTTTTCTTGTTTGTTAATTTGCAGACTTCAAATCAAGTTCGAAGTTCAATGAAGATGAATGTCAATCACCCAATTTTATAAATAATGGATTTTCAATGTCGAACTATGGTGCCACTACTCCAAAATACAAGAATAAGAGGGCAAAGCAAGATGGTGAGTCATCAAACCACAAAGTTCTCCAACAAACGAAGGGGCATGGAAACAAGTTGTTCGAACATTGTCAATCAAACTTTTAGCCAAGTTGGAGACAAGTTGAAAGTCTGGAGCTACAAAGAAAGGAGAGTTGGATCCAATCAATATGCACGAACCTTCTACAATCTTAAGCTTTGAAAGTATAGCAGTCATGATGGTATAAACTTCTTCGCTCGAAGAACAAGTTGCAAGTTTGACAAATGTCGTTGAATGACTCACAAGGCATGCTCAAGAGTAAGACTCTCGAACCATGAAGCTAATAGACTAAATGGACAATATTGATTCAAGTTGGATGATGGACAAACAAGTCAAAGCTCAAGATAAAGTTGAAACATCCATGAAGCTACATCGAAGTGAAGATGAGAAGTCTCCAACTAAATATTTGGTTTGATGGATTGATTATAGTTGACCAAGTAAATGACTTCATATGGAAACTATCAAAGAAAAGTTCGATGAAAGCTCTAAGTCAACTCCAACTTATGCCAAGCCATATACTTGAGAATTGATAATTTGAAGATGATTATTGTCTATCACTTATCAAACCCCCGAATTTCCAATATTTCAATGTCATGGTCAATCCAAGGCAGTACATGACTCACTTTATCGAGACATACAATGATGCTGGAACTTATGGGGGCTAACCTAGTAAAGCAGTTTGTTTGATCCTTGAAAGGAAGTGCATTCGATTGGTATACCAACTTGGGGGTAAATTCAATTGACAGTTGGGAGCAGTTGGAATGAGAGTTTCTCAACCATTCTATAACATATGATGGACCATTAAAATGATTGAGGTCACGAATTCACAATAGTGGACGGAGGAGCATGTCATCGACTACGTCAATCATTGGAGAAATCCAAACCCCAACTGCAAAGATCAACTGTCAAAAGCTTCAACAATTGAGATATGTATCCAATGAATACATTTGGGCCTATGCTACATACTTCAAGGAATAAAGTCAATAACTTTTGAAGAAACAACAACTTACGCGTATGCCACTGATATAAGCTTGAATTTTGACAAACAAGAGTGCCCAAGTGATAGCAGTGATGATGAAGATAGAGAAGAATAAACCGAGCTGAACTATCTTCAACTTCTTAATGCTATTTGATTTGAGCATAAACCGTCAATAAACTTCTTGACATAAATATAAAAGGTCTACAAATCAAATAAAATGAAATACTCACTGACAGGAGTATACAATGTCAAAAGCAAAAAAAAAAAAAAAACCAAATTGAAGACTCATTGATAAAAGTTTAAACTATCAACAAATGTCAAATGAAGACTCATTGATATGAGTTAAAACTATAAAGACTCTTTGGTATGAGTTTAAAGTTTAAACTGTCAACAAGTTTCAAACAAAGACTCTTTGATACGAGTATAAACTATCAATATATCTCAAATTCAAATGAAGGCTATTTGATACGAGTATAAACTATCAGTAAATCCCAAATTGAAATGAAGACTCCTTAATAAGATTTTAATCTATCAATAAATTTCAATTTCAAGAACTCATTGATATGAGTATACACTATCTACAAAATCAAGAACTCAATGATCAGATATAAACTGTTGACAAACTCAAAAACTCGTTGATAAGAATATAAACTGTCTAAAAATTTAAAAACTCATTTATATGAGAATAAATTATTTACAAATTCAAGAACTCAATGATAAAAGTATAAACTTTCTAATACATTAGAAACTCCTTGATATGAACATAATCTGTCTACAAATTCAAGAACTCCTTGTATGAGTTTAAACTATCTTTGTGTTCCACGTCAAGCAAAATGTTATAAGTTGATCAACGAATTACAGAATTCGAGACTCGTTCACTTTAACTTTCGTTAAAATAAATGTACGTGAATAAGTCTCAAGGGGGCATTTGTAGACATATAATTTTGTGGTCAATTAAAGATTGACAACTGTTAAATCTCAATCACTGGAGATCAAGACAAATTTTGGTAGTTGTCTCAAATTTTGGAGATTATTAACTTAATAAGACATTGGAGTGATCATTAAATCTTTTTATAACTATCACATCTTGTGATTAAAAATAGATAGATATCAAATATTGAATGACCAATTAAATCAAATCAAATATTTGCATCTCATTATTTATCCAAGAACACATCTCTTATACATAGGGATGACAATGTGAGGGGATATGGATGGTATTGGATATATCATCCCTATCCCCGAATCACATCCCAAATACCATCTCCGTACATTATTCCGATTTGGGTATGGGGTCCCATGAGAATCAGGTTCCTTATTTTGTATTTATAATATGTAAAATAATCAATAAATAATATAAATTAAAATAACACAAAACCCTAATTTGTAAAAGAAAGAGTACTAACAAGTACAATTATAAAGACCCAAGGGTTTATATTTTAGAATTAGTAAAATAAAATATTATAAATAGAACTAATATTAAAAAATGATAAATATAACATATATTTGGGGAAATGAGGATTGTGATGGAGAATCCCCAATTTATCTAAGCGTGGATCAGGATGGGGATGAGGACGGCCCAGTATGAGGGATATAAATACTATCTCCATCTCACCCCCTGTTTTAGAGAAGCAGTTAATCCCCATTCCCGAATTAACCGAGGATTTCTCATCACATTTATTCGGGAATTTTGCCATCCCTACCTACAAGTATAAAATATGGGTCAATTGAATTAAATCACAACTTGGTGGAGAAGAAGTCAAAGCAAGAAAGATGGTGACAAAATTAGCTCTACTCAAAAGTCAATTTAAAGAAGATCGACGGTGTTCAAGCGACATTTTAGGCGTTAATTACAAAGTCCATCCAAATATAATGTTTAATTCGATACAAATGTGCTAAACCTCAAACTAAAATTATCAAAAACCAAACTAGCATTGAAAGAGACCGAAGGTCAATTCCATCTAAATCCACAAGTCAAAGTTATTGAAGAAATAACGTAATCCGAGATCAAGTTATTTAACCCTTGAACGACGTTATTAAAAATCAAATTTGACTTTGAGGAATATCAAAACGACGACTTCACCTCAAAAGTATTAAGTTTTCGAAATTCCTCTCCTTGAAAAAAAAAAAATCGGAGCAATTCTAGAGATCGTAATTCATAATTTTCATTTGATTCAAATAAATCTAATTTGTACGATTATTTTTGAAAGAAATTTGTGCGATTGATCTTGTTTGTTAATTGCAGACAATAAAAATTTGTGTTACACACCTATTCAAAATCTACGTTGCTTAGTGGATGAAATTTACAAAGCTCGAAAAACTCATTATTCCTTACAAGTAATAAATAACTAGAATAACACCGTGTGTTACACGAGATTTGTCCAAAAATAAAATTTTAGTGTCACAAATTTAAAAAAAAAGTCTGAAGATGTTAACCTTAATATATGGATTATTTGTTATCTTTTCAATTCAAAAATATATATTATGAACTAATAGAATATTTCTCAATAGAAATATCTTCAGATATATTTGATCAACATCGACTTTTTGAAACTAATTGTGAGCAAATCCTTTGTTTTTGGGATTATATTTTAACTTTTAAATTCTTGATTAAATTTGTTATCTTTTAATTTTGTACATAAGATTGTCATATAGATAAATGTGAAATCGCCATGTGGAATTGGGAGAATGAGAAGTTGACAAACGTCCAAAATTGATGAGGTGATAACATATGACAACTTTGTTCTTTCTTTTAGTATATAGGGTAGACTATCAAATTATACGTAATACTGTATAATAAAAATAATAGAATATAAAAAAACGTATCCAACACTTAGGTTTTACCCTTAAGGCTACGTTTGGTTGGGGTTTATGGGTGGGATATCACACACTTCTATATTATTTCCCTCCCTTTATTTTGTTTGGTTCGAACACCCAAATCCTGAAAAATTGCAAGACCGGTTAACTATCACACCTACAATGTGATAGCACATCCCACATGGAGGTGGGATCTAGATTCCATCTCCTTTCCTTGCTTCTTGAAATTACCTAACTACCCTCAAAACTATATTCAAAAGCAGATGTTTGTAAACTTCAATTTTCAAACCCATCAAAACTCAAACATACCTATTGAAGAGGCAGAACATTTGGAAAAGACCAATTATTAATTTTTTTTTGAGATGGACCAATTATTAACTTGGGAATGCAAAGACAAAGTTTAGAAGAAGCTGGACATTTGAAGACATGAACATTTGGTTAAGGCGGGACTTAGCAAATATTAAGGGTATGTTTGTTTAGTGATTGAGAGTGATTGGGGGGAGTTTATGGGAAGTGATTGGGGGAAGGGAGTTTGATGTGATGTATTGGAAAATGTGTGTATTAGTAGAGAAATGCATCGGAAAACGTAATGTATGTTTGGTTGGTGATTGAGGGAAGTGATTGGGAGAAATGGGTGATTGGGGGATGTAAAACAAACATACCCTAAGTTTTTTTTAAAAAAAACCTTAGACGTTCTTTCACTAAATTAATACTAAATAAAGGGCATTTGTTGATGTGGGGTAAAATTGGAAAATTAATTCTAAGTAACGAGCCCAAAAGTAATTTACCACTATTTAACTATTATTATCCAACTTCAACTAAACTCTTATTACAAAACTCACAATATCCAACACCCCAATCATTCAAACAAACATGTTATTAGACCTTAGTGTATCCTTTGGATATGACCAATTATTAACTTAGGAATTAATCAAACACAATCTCAATCTCGAACCAAACCGAAAAGGCCTCTTGGCCGAGATCTTCTCAAGAATCCAACCCGATCCTCGCCTAGCTCGCAAAAGACTAACCTTGGGAGAGAACTCCGGCGTGAGCACTCCGACGATCAAGTCGGTAAAAAGGGAAGAGAGTAAAGAGATGTGTATAAAATATAAAATCGAATAAAAATGCCCGGGCGTCCCCTCATTTATTACCTTCTTCCTCCTTTTATACCCAAGCCCTTTGGTCCTTTGAGGTCCACGTGTCAAATCGGGATTGGGAGAGAGATCGGGCGGGAAATCATTTAGGTTGACAAAAGGAATCGGTCACATCGGGTCGTCGCCCCCGGGGATAGTTATTACGTCACAAATCCGCTTTTTAGGATATTAATTACTTGTCGTCTTTCTCTTTGTAGCGCTTATTGCGCGTAGGTATGACCGACACTTAGTAACTTCGTGTCGTCGTCGCCTCTCTTTTAGTAACTCTCTGCCAGGTCGACCAAGGTTTTAGCCTCTTGTAGTCAAGTCAATCGCATCTACTAGTAACTATTAATCGTCGGTTTGTACTCTAGTTACTCCTGTCCGCTCGGTCGTGGCTCTCTAGTTACTCCATGTCACTCGGTCGATTTCTAGTTACTCCCGTCGGGTCGGTCAAAGCTCTCAATAGTCTACCAGTCGACCACACCAAAGCTTTGAATAGCCTATCGGTCGACCGAGCTCTAAGTATTTAGCAGGTCGGCCAAAGCTCTCAATAGTCTACTGGTCGACCAAAGCTCTCGAATAACTGTCTCAATGTCGAAGGAGCTCTAAGTATTTAGCAGGTCGGTCAAAGCTCTCAATAGTCTACCAGGTCGACCAAAGCTCTGAATAGCCTATCAGGTCGACCGGAGCTCTAAGTATTTAGCAGGTCGGTCAAAGCTCTCAATAGTCTACCAGGTCGACTCAAAGCTCAATACTAGCAGGTCGGCCAAATCTCTTAATTTATGGTGGCTTCTTTTATATGTACTTAGCTACACCGAATCAACTAGTCCCCCTACTCTCCTAGTTTGAGCGTAGGTCTAGACTTGGAGAGTATAAAATGCAAGGTCTCCCTAAATGTATATGCACTTAGATACGCCGAATCAACTAGTCCCCCTACTCTCCTAGTTTGAGCTCAGGTCTAAACTTGAGAGTACAAAGCGCCAGTCTCCTCCTTTGGTCCTCGTCCTCCGCCACGGTCGCACGTTGCGGGTTTGTTCCTAGAAACAGGTTATTTTTGAATTTTGAATGGCTCTTCGATTCTCGTGTATGACCGGTGCATTTAATGCCTTGTCAAATCAAGTCACCTCATCATCTCTCCTAATCTTAGCCATTGATACATCCATCATCCGACGGCCCTTGACTGGCCACCCCCTCATCTTCCTTACCCTTGGCAGTATAAATAACCCTTCCCCTCCCATTCTCCCTCTTCTTCCTCCATTTTTCTTTCTCAAAGCTGTGCGGTTCCTCCATATTTTCGAGCATTTCCTACTATTTCAAGCTTTTTAATACCCATCACATTCATCTTCCTCGGAGCATCCATGGCCCACCGATCAAGTAAGTTTTAACTTCTTCTTTTTTCCATTTCTCTTCTTTTTCTTTACTCCCCTTTTTTCTATATATATATATATATGTATGTTGGTGTATGCATCCATCCTCTCTCTCGCACGTTTTCGCCTTCCTCGTTCCGACCGTGACCTCTTGATCGAATTCTCTACTCACTTTCCCCTCTTATTAAAATGGCTTCTTCGAGTAACAACCCAAACTCGGCCAAACATCTATAGTACCCTTTCGAGGGCTCTTACATAACCTTCGAATAAACGCGGTATTCCTGGTATTGAGTACGAGCCTGCGTCTTCCAGGGCCTACTGAGGCGTCCTTATAACCTCCTCCCGTGCTTTGCCACTTTTTTTTGTGGAACAACTTGAGGCAGGCTACGCTTCCCGTTCCTCGACCTACTAGGTCGGGTCTCCCGTAGTTTCGGCATTCCTTTACTCAACTAGTCCCCAATTCCATTAGCCGCTAGTTAGTTTTTCCATAATAATCCAACATTCCCAAGAAGAGCCCACCTCCCGGACCTCCGGGAGGACATTCTACCAAGCCAAAACCTCGAGCACTCGGGTTCTTTTATTTCACCCAGGGGTTTGGCCAAATTTATAGATGGCACCCCTTCATCCAATAAAAACTGGAAAAAGAGATTTTTCTACATTTCTTCTCCCCACTCGACCTTCCCAACTCATTTGGATTGATTGACGACCTCCCCATCAAGGTCGGGCGGAAACCTACTCCGGCTATTATATCTCTAGCTCGGGCGTTTAAATACGAATCCCTACCACGCCTGACTCTTGGTCGATTCGTGGCCTTTGTTATACCATTTTCACTTGAGTCCGAAGGCGGTAGACCTTCCCCAAGACCTAGGTATATATTGCTCCACTTCCTCCTCATTTCTTCTTTATTTACTCTTTGTTAACTATTTTTTTTTTTTTTTTGCGGAGCAATCGATGGCCGATCGCTTCTTGCGCTGGGCCGACAACCGGAGATCTTGGTCGCCCAATCCACCCCGAGGGGGAAGGTCACATTCCTCTCACAAGCAACCCTGAGCAAGTCCCCTCGCTTCCCATACTTTGTCGCTCGACGCCCCAGTGCCTCCCACCCCCCATCTCCTCCTCCGGCTAACTTGATCCGTCAAGGAAAAGGCCACCATGCCGCTCCAGAGACCGCATCCTATCGTGCCACGCTTGAACCTGGAAGATCTTCCACGGGGACGGGGACTCCTCTAAACATCATAGTCCCCCGAACTCAATGCAACTTGGGTGGAGAACCTGGTCACCCCTGTTCACGAACGAGCCCTGGGGAATGCGGACATCCAAGTCCGTATCCGTGATATGGCCCATTATGCTTCTAAGGTAATGAATTTTGAATCACGATTTTAAATCACCCCTTTTAATGTTGTTTGCTTACGCTTATGATTTTCTGAGATGATCCCGACCATGGGGTCGATTGTTCGAGATGCCCGTAGGTCGACCGATGCGATCGAGCTTCGTCGGGCTAACGAAATTTTGCAACATAAGTACGATCGATATCTTCCCGGGTCGCTACATCGATACCGAAGCTTCAAAATGCCTCTACAGAGATCCAGGACTTGAAGGCTCACCGGTCGCATCGAGGCCAAGGTCAAACTTCTGGAAGAGAGGGCATTGAAGGCGCCGAGGCCGAGATCCCCGAGCTAAGGAAGAGGGGAGGATCTCCGGATCACGCGGGCAAGGCCGAGTGGGCTAATGAGAAGGAGAAGTTCCTTGAGTCCGACGAATATCTCGACCAGTGGCGATGCAGCTCTCCCATACTTGGAACAGGGCTTGCTTATAATGGCTAAGGGCCCAAGCCAAAGGCTTTACCCTAAAAGTACCGTGATCTGAAGGAGGCTATCAAAGAGTTGCTTTCGAGGCCCAAGCTAACCTCGTATCGGAGATCTTCCCAGCTCGCTTCCATCCCGCCTCAAACGGGTCCCCCGCAAGTTGCCTCTCTCAGCTCATCCTGCTCTCCAAACCTTGAGCAGTGATAGCGATGGAACTCCTGACTCCTCCCTCCCCCTAGTGTAAATGAGCAAGAGAATGTAGTTCCCTAGAATATCCATAGCTGTTGTAATTATGCTTTTGTCCTTTCAATCGGTGTAATTATGTTTTGCTTAATCGAAAAATGCACTTATGCTTCTTTTAGTTTGTTAATTTCGTGAATTGTGCAGTTAGACCAGGCCTACTTAAGCCATCATGTTTCCGTCATAAAAATCTCAAAAAGGCCTTTGAGCTCGTAAATTTTAGCTTTGTATCATGGGATGTACTGGCTTGAGCGTGCTTGACCCTTGGGGTAGATTTTTCCCAAGGGATTGGAGTTTGTTTTCCAGAGCATAGAGCTTTTCTAAGGGACCTGAGATGGTTCGAGCAGAGCTCGGCCATTCCTGGGTTTGACCTTGTTTAACCTTCGGATATCAGCTTCCCGAAGGGACCTGAGATGGTACGAGTTGAGCTCGGCCACTCAGAGGTTTGAGCTTGTTTAACCCTCGGAGATTAATTTCCCCAAGGGACCTGAGATGGTACGAGTTGAGCTCGGCCTCTCAGGGGTTTGAGCTTATTTAACCCTCGGAGATTAGAGCTTCCCCGAGGGACCTGAGATGGTACGAGCTGAGCTCGGCCACTCAGGGGTTTGAGCTTGTTTAACCCTGAGATTAATTTCCCTGAGGGACCCGAGATGGTACGAGTTGAGCTCGGCCTCTCGGGGTTTGAGCTTATTTAACCCTCGGAGATTAGAGCTTCCCAGGAACCCGAGATGGCACGAGTTGAGCTCGGCCTCTCGGGGTTTGAGCTTATTTAACCTCGGAGATTAGAGCTTCCCGAGGAACCCGAGATGGTGACGAGTGAGCTCGGCCTCTCGGGGTTTGAGCTTGTTTAACCCTGAGATTAGAGCTTCCCAAGGGACCCGAGATGGTACGAGTTGAGCTCGGCCACTCGTGGGTTTGAGCTTATTTAACCTCGGAGATTAGAGCTTCCCCAAGGGACCCGAGATGGTACGAGTTGAGCTCGGCCTCTCGGGGGTTTGAGCGAGACCGGAAAACACTTTGTATAGCCGCCAAAATATTGATTTCATTCGACTAGTAAATTACACATAAAATTTCCTCGATGACATATATTCCATGGCCTAGGAATTTTAGTACCTTTCATATCTTCCAATTCATAAGCTCCTTAGCAATTACTTTAGTGACCTTGTAAGGCCCTTCCCGATTCGCCTCTAGCTTTCCTACAGGTTAAGCCAGAGCGTCGCTTGTCTTAAAACCAGGTCTCCCACATTGAAACTCCTCTTTCTTACTTTCCGTCGACGTGGCTTTTAACAAACTTTTGCTAGCTTCCATCTTCAAATAAGCTTGCTCTCTCCTCTCTTCCACTTGGTCTAATGCCTCCTCAATAGCTCAGATTGAGTTCTTCCTCAAAGTTCGGACGCGGTGGCTTTCCATACCGATCTCTACGGTATGACAATGACTTGATCCCATATACGGATCGAATGGGGTTTCTCCGTTGCCTCCTTGGGAGTAGTGCGATGAGACCATAACACCGAGTGCGGCTCGTCCACCCATCCTCCTCCACTGCTCGTTCGGCGCCTTTTGCCTTGATTCCTTTGACGATAGATCGGTTCGTGACTCTACTTGACCATTTGCTTGAGGGTGGGCTACGGAGGTGAAGTCGCGCCTAACTTTCATCTCTCGCTAACCATTTCCGATCTTCCCGCTCGAAATCGAGTTCCGTTGTCCGATATCGATCTCTCGGCCACCCATACCGCTAACCAAATTTTTCCAAATGAAACTTTTAATTTGCGACTCAGATATCCTGGCCACGGGTTCGCTTCCACCCATTTGCTAAAGTAATCCACCGCTACTATCAAGAACTTTCTCGTCCCTGTTCTTTGTTGGGAAAGGTCCCACGATGTCTATCCCCCACTTTGCGAAAGGACATGGTGAGCTCATAACCCCTAATAGTTCTGCTGGCTGATGTATCAGTGAGCTGTGTCTCTGGCAACTATCACACTTCCTTACCATCTCCTCGGCAGCCCTCTTCCATTTGGGCCAAAAATATCCAGCTCGGACCACCTTTTTGGCTAAAGCTCTTCCCCCAATATGAGCTCCACATGCACCCTCATGTATCTCCCTCAACACATAATTGCCTTCCTCTTCGGATAAGCATCTTAAATAAGGTAAAGAGAAAGCCTTTTTATACAACAGCCCTCCAATTAGCCGAAATCGCACAGCTCTTGCTTTTAACCGTTCTGCCTTCCTCTTATCCTCCGGTAGGTCGTTCTTGCTTAAGTATTTGTGGAGATCAGCTCTCCAATCATCCCCCTCTCCTATTTCTGAGATCTCGGCTCCGATGCTTGTGGTCGTCTGTCGAACCGTTATGTTTCGTGATTCACTTTCCTAAGCCGAGCTAGCCACTTTCGAAAGATGATCCGCTTTGTGTTCTCCTCTTGGTACTTGAAGCAACTCAAATTTGTCGAACTTTTCCACTAGCTCTGCCACCACTCCTACATATCTCCTCATTCTATCTTCTTTGATATCGTAGTTTCCCCCGACCTGATTAGTTACCAACATTGAATCGGAGTATGCTATTACAGCCCTGACTCCCAGATCTAATGCCATTTTGAGTCCTCTTACCAAAGCTTCATATTCAGCCTCGTTATTCGACGCTTTGAATCCGAACTTAATCGCAAACTCCAGATCTTCCCCAGATGGGTTGGTTAGGACAATCCCCGCACCGCTTCCCCCAATTGAAGCAGAACCATCCACATGCAACAACCAGACCTGTACTGAGGAGCTAGGTTCCGAGGCCATTTCTTGCAAAAAATCCGCCAGAGCTTGCGCTTTGATGGCCATTCTAGGCCTATATTCCAAATCGAATTCCCCACTTCTACGGCCCACTTTATCATGCGACCGACACGGTTTACTCATAATGTGCCCTAAAGGCATATTAGTAAGCACCACCACCCCTGTGAGACAAGAAGTATGGCCTTAACTTCCGAGTAGCCGTTACAGGGCGATCCTCCTTTTTCTATTTCTCGAATATCGTGTTTCCGCCCTTGCAAGACCTTGCTAACATAATAAATGGCATTTGCTTTTTCCCTCGACCTTAATAAAAAGAATCGATCGCCCCCACTCCTATGGAAAGATACAGATGATTCCGCCTCGGCTCGGTTTGGTAAGAACTAAGCGCCGCTAGACATGCTTTTAATTCCTCGAAAGCTTGCTCGCACTCGGTGTCCATTCAAAATTTTTAGCCTTTCTTAACACCTTGAAGAAAGGCAGCTCCCTCTCCGCCGACTTTGATATGAAACGGTTCAAAGGCCGCTTATACGCCCGTGAGTCGTTGTACCTACCGATGTTCGTGGGTGATTCCATTTCTACTACATCGCCTCTTACTTTCTCGGGATTCACTTCGATGCCCTTCTCTCGTAACCATGAAGCCAAGAAACTTCCCGGCACCTCACACCGAATGAGCACTTAGTCGGGTTTAACTTCATTCCAAACCTCCTTAATGCTACGAACGTCTCTCCCGGATCTTCTATATGGTCCTTCTCCTTCCTACTCTTTACTAACATGTCATCCACATAGACCTCCATGTTGCGCCCAATGGCTTTTGAATACTCTATCCATCAACCCTCGATAGGTAGCCCGGCATTTTTTAGCCCGAACGGCATAACTACGTAACAATAGGTCCCCGAGGAAGTGATGAAGCTCACCCTTTTCTCGGTCCTCCTCCGCCAACCCGACCGATGATAACCTTGATATGCATCCATCATACTCAACACTCATATCGCCGTTGAATCCACCAACCGATCAATCCGAGGTAACGGTAATGATCTTTGGGACAAGCCTTATTGAGGTCTTTGAAGTCGATACACATCCCGAACTTTTCACCTTTCGGAACCAAAGATCAAGCGTTAGAGACCCATTCCGGAATGGATCTCCTTATGTGTCCACTTGTAACAATTTTTCCACTTCTTCTTGAATGACCTGGTCTTTCTCATACCCGAACGGCCTCTTCTTTCGCTTGACAGTCTCACTAAAGGGTCAACGTTCAAATGATGTTCCACCATACCAGGGTCGACCCTGCGCAGTCTCTAGATGACCGGCGAAGACATCTATGTTTTTTCTTAGGAAGTCCGTGATTCCTTGATTAGCTCGGATCCCAATTTAGTTCCTATCTTGACCACTTTTGACGGATCTCCGGGGGTTAGCTCTACCATCATCAACTCTTCCTCAGCCTGGACATCGAAAGTGTCCGGATCTTTTTCTTCTCTTTTTTCCTATTTTAGTGGGTTTAGTTTCCTTGTCCATTTCTTCCACCTTTCTTTTGGATTTCTCTCGCTCTCCCTTCCTTATCGCCTCAACGTAACATTTTCTCGCCACCTGGGCATTTCCCAATACTTCACCTATCCCATCCCCTACCGCAAACTTAAGTTTCTTGTGGAATGTAGATACAATGACTTGAAAAGAATTAGGCGGTGTCTACCAATTATAACATTGTAAGTGGAGTAAGAGTCCACAACAAGAAAAGTTACCATCCGTGTTTTTGCATGGGGAGATCTCCTAGAGACATAGGCAAGGTGACTGTCCGAGTGGTTCCACCATTCCTCCTCCAAAAGCCAACAGGCGGTCTCTACCGGGCTTGATCTCCATTTCCGGCTCCATCCTTAAGTAGGCTTCATGGAATAGCACATTGATCGAGCTTCCAGATCCACCATAGCCCTGGCTACCTCGTAATTTGCTATGGTTGTTGTGATTACCATAAGCGTCGTTATGCGCGGCGGACGCTGTTCATCTTTCGCCCAAGGATATTTAGGGCCTTCCTTTTTTCTCCAATACGAGCACCTCTCCGCATTTCCCGGCGTATGCCTTCCGCGCGATTTGAGTCTCCATCCGTTGGTCCTCCTACAATCATATGAATAGTTCCTCCGGATGGAGGGCTTGGCCGAGGATGGCCATGTTTGCCCTCGCAGCAGCCTGTCTCGTCTATCGGACTTCTATCTCGACCCTGGTCGTAGCTCGTGCTCTGTTTAACCTTGATTCCCGCAACCATCCTTTTCTCACCATGCGCTCGACCTCATTTCTTAAGTGTCGCATTCTTGGTGGTGTGTCCATACTCGTTATGAAAGTCAAAAAAATTGGACCGAGGCCTAACGGGACGAAGAGAGTAGTTCCCTGGCCATTTCAACTCCCTATGCCCCACTGTTGCCATTAACACCTGTGCACGGGGGGCGATCAAAGGCGTGTACTTTGTTAGGTCGGGCGCCCGATTTAACGATCCCGTGTCTTCCTTCCGGTTCACGAAATCGCTTATGTCCTACCGACGGCACCTCTACCCTATCCTTCCCTCTTTTCCCCGCTTTCGTCCTTCTTTCGCAGACTTTCGCCCTTCTTTCCCTTCTCGCTTCTTCCAAGTTCACGTACTTTTCAGCCCTGGCCAATAGATCGTCGAAATTTTTGGCGGGTCGCTTAGCTATTGACTTGAAGAAATCACTTTCCTGCAATCCTTGAGATAAGGCACTGGATAGCACCTCTTGTGTAGCTGAGGGTACATCCGATCTTTGCCGAATGAATCTCTTCACATACCCCTAAGGGGTTCATGCTCTCCCGCTTTATACCGAAGAGAGTCGAGCGGTCTTTTGATGTTTCCGCGAGCTTGCGAATTGGTGCAAAAAGGCTGAGCTGAACTCATCAAAAGAACCAATGGTATCGTTAGGGAGTTGACTAAACCATTGTTGGGCCGATTTAGCCAGGGTGGTCGAAAAACCCGACATTTCACTCCATCCGTGTATCGGTGCGGCAAAGTGTCAATTCTCGAACCGACACAAATGCTCCCATGGGTCCGTGGTTCCGTTAGTAGTAATAACTCGGTGCCCAAATTAACGGGGAGATCGCCCGCCATGACCACTTCCTTGAATGGGATTCTCTCTTTATCACATCTTGCCCGACATTCGCCTCTTCATCTCCCTCACTTTTGTCAGAACTTCTCCGGCCCGACAATGGTTCCTCCTCGGCGCTACCCTATCCTCCGCCGCCTCGCTTCCATTACAAAGAAAGAACCTCCTTTCTCGCCCATAAGGTATTGACCGCTCGGACTATGGACGATAATCGGTCCCGGTTACTCGGATCGACTCGCCGCGAACAGGGCTTCCAAGTTTGCCACCAAGCATCTCATCGTAAGAGAGTAGAAGCGCACCCCGATATGGTGACTCCATCCCTCCGCCAAAGTGGGTCGCCCGCCCTGAGGTATAGTGATTCCATCTCCGCCGGCGGGTCACCCCTACCCTCCGAAGATCCTCCTGCACCGACCACCTCCTCGCCTTTTGAAACTAAACTCGACATCCTCACGTCTTAAACTCAAGTTCCCACAGACGGCGCCACTTGAAAAGGCCTCTTCAACGAGATCTTCTCAAGAATCCAACCCGATCCTCGCCTAGCTTTGCAAAAAGACTAACCGGAGAGAACTGGCGTGAGCACTCCGACGATCAAGTCAAGAAAAGGGAAGAGAGTAAAGAGATGTGTATAAAATATAAAAATCGAATAAAAATGCCTGGCGTCCCTCATTTATTACCTTCTTCCTCCTTTTATACCCAAGCCCTTTGGTCCTTTGAGGTCCACGTGTCAAATCGGGATTGGGAGAGAGATCGTATGAAATCATTTAGGTTGACAAAAGGAATGGTCACATCGGTCGGTCGCCCCCGGGGATAGTTCTTGCTGTCAAATCCGCTTTTTAGGATATTAATTACTTGTCGTCTTTCTCTTGTAGCAGCTTATTTGCGCGTAGGTATGACCGACACTTAGTAACTTCGTGTCGTCGTCCCTCTTTTAGTAATCTGTCGGTCGACCAAGGTTTTAGCCTCTTGTAGTCAAGTCAATCGCATCTACTAGTAACTATTAATCAGGTCGGTTGTACTCTAGTTACTCCCTGTCCTTTTCTGTCGTCTCTCTAGTTACTCCATGTCGCTCTGGTCATACTCTCTAGTTACTCCTCGTCGCCTGGCCAAAGCTCTCAATAGTCTACCAGGTCGACCACACCAAAGCTCTGAATAGCCTATCAGGTCGACCAGAGCTCTAAGTATTTAGCAGGTCGGTCAAAGCTCTCAATAGTCTACCAGGTCGACCAAAGCTCTGAATAGCCTATCAGGTCGACCGGAGCTCTGAGTATTTAGCAGGTCGGTCAAAGCTCTCAATAGTCTACCAGGTCGACCAAAGCTCTGAATAGCCTATCAGGTCGACCGGAGCTCTGAGTATTTAGCAGGTCGGTCAAAGCTCTCAATAGTCTACCAGGTCGACCAAAGCTCTGAATAGTAGCAGGTCGGCCAAATCTCTTAACTTATGGTGGCTTCTTTTATATGTACTCAGCTACACCGAATCACAAACGTAGCCTTAAGGTAACATGAACTAAACCCCTACACAAATATGTTGAGCAAAGGTCGCACCCCGACCCAAATTAACTTAAACCTATATGTAACGCTGAGATAACCACGACTTTGTTTTCACATTTTATTGCATTCCGAATCTAACACAAAAGACGCGTTCACAGCACAGAAACCTCCAATCACCTCTCTCTCTCTCTCTCTCTCATTTTCTCTCTCCATCTCATTCTTCCATGGCAGATCTCTGATTTACTCATTTACTCTTTACAGTAAGATTTTTATGCAACTTCCATTTCGTGAAAAGGCTAGGGAAAACCAATCTTTTCCGCTATATTTTCCTTCATTTTATTTGTTTGAACCGGAGATCTCAAATTGATTACCTTACTAGTGTTCGTAATTCTCTGCTTCCGGTCCGATCCCACTGGAAAATCTTGACAACTTTTTTTTTTTTTTAAAATTTTGGCAGGAGATTGAATTGAACTAAGTTGAGGAGAAGAAATGGCGGGGGGTGCGGCAGGAGGGTTTGTGACGCGAGCATTTGAGTCGATGCTCAAGGAGTGTGCTAACAAGAAATACAATGCGCTACAGTCTGCCATTCAGGCTTGTTTAGGTACGCTCATATGCAAAATCTAGATCTCTTACTATAGAATTTCGAATACAATGCTACTTCTTAGAGTGCTTGTTGTTTAATGTATTCTTTGGATTGCAAAGACCGGAGAAGACAGCTGTGTGAAGCTCAATCGATTGATTGTAGTTTCTTTGGTTGATTGTTCTCTCAGTAGTGGACCAGTGGTATCTTAATATGTGGTTTGTGCTTGATCAACATGTGAATTTTAAACCAAATAGTGTTAAATAAAAGGAAAATTCAAGACGAACTAGGTTCTGTACCTTTTAAGTCACTTCATTCACGCAAATGCCTTAATACTCCATAACTTAATTTTTTCAATTTTTGCAACATCATGATTTATAAATCTTATTGAAATACTCTTGGCATCCGATAGTGGCACTGATCTGATTGACCATGGTTCTGCGAGAGATTTTACAGGGATTTATAGGCTTGGTCATTCCCTTGATGAACATTTGGGTAGTTGATATAGTGTCTGTTAAATATAACTGATAGGGGTAAAATAAGTTACTATGATTGGAAGAGGGTAAAAGGGTTGAGTTTTTTCTTGGATTATCTGTGTGTGGAACCTAATTTAGCTGGTGATGGGCTAACTGCACAGATGTGTTCAATCATGTGAATATGGTACATGAGGATAGAAGTAGTTGGGTTTTGAAAGTTGCATAATCAACTTTGTAACATAGTTGTCTGATTTCATTCGTCAAAGTTGTTATCGTGGGATGGCCAGATGGCTTTGGGTGCTCTTCCAGCCATTTTCACCTATGATATTTCTGTTATCTATCTCATTTCTGTTTATGCATTGTCCTTTTGGTGCTTTGCCTCTGGCATGGGTGGTTGGTAAGTAAGGAGGAGGTGCAAAATATGCAGATGACATACATAGGAGTTATTGCTGGCAGTGATGTTTTTTTCAATATTTCTTTGCTTTTAGTTGTTAGGTATGGTTAAATTAGCTGCTTGAGATGAATTAATTTGTGTTTTTTCCTCCTCCTGTTGAATTGGAGCCGCTAGAATTAATGGACATTGTTTAATTGTTTTGACTTTTCAGACAGTGGAAAGGACTTCAATCAGCAGTCTAACATTGGTGAGACTAAGGAAGCTTTATCGAAGCTTCAAATCAAAGGTGTTTTAACTACAACGAGAATTTTATGGGTTTTGTTGCTTTTTTATTATGTCCATGCGCATGCGCACATTTGGTTCATATTAGTTGCTATAAATATCCACAGAGGAACTAAGTAATCAATTAGCAATGTGGGAGCTGAATGAGAATTAGAGTGCAAGAGATTTGATGGAGGAAAAAAACTCTTGGATATGTGAGCATGAGCAGAGAATGCATAGAAGAAACAATGAAACAGTTATCATATTAATGAAAACTATATATGCTCGACAATGTATATTCAAGTTGGTGTCCAAGATAATAGGTTTAGATATATCATATAATTACTTTCTTGTTGTTTTTTATATCGTGGGCAAGCAAACCCCTTGGATGTTGCAATCTCTCTCTCTCTCTCTCTCTCTCTCTCTCTCTCTCTCTCTCTCTCTGTCTGTCTGTCTGTCTGTCTGTCTGCGTGTGTGTCTCTGCCCTGCCTGTCTCTCTCTGAGCCTGAATGTCCAAGAATCAAAAGTGTTACCCATCAGGACGACGGCTGATTTGGTGTCCACCATTTTCCTTCCATATATAAGTGGTACCAAACTTGCATGGAGTTATAAATACATTAAACTAATTGTTAGGTTAGTGAAATCAGGATTTGAGATCTCACTGGTGTTCGCTGATCACTGAACATTTATGCCTGTGCCAGGATGAATATAGATGAAGATAAATGTGTTCTAATGGAGTCAATGTTGATCGTCCACACCATATGAGCACCTAGGCTGTGATCTCGTATTCTCGTGCACCACTTTTGATCTAACAATGTTTTGGCTATTTGATCATGGATGTTAAGGATGGGAGTACTGACTTTATTTTAATTCATTGAAAGAGAATAGATATTTGTGCCGGATAAGTCTCCCTGTTTACTGTATTCCTGCTTCTTTGTCTCTGCTTACCTATAGTTTTTATTTTTGCAACAAATTCTTCAGTAGTTCATCCGAGCCTGATGCTGGAGCTGAAAAAAGTGAGATGGGAGCTGATTCAATTAGAACTTCATCTGCTGCTGAGGAGGTAGAAAGGCCTACAAGCAGTGGGGAATCGATCACGATGGTCTTGGCAAATGCAGGCCATACTTTAGGTGGAGCTGAGGCTGAGCTTGTTCTGAATCCACTTAGGCTTGCCTTTGAAACAAAAAACATAAGAGTTGTGGAGCTCGCATTGGATTGTCTTCATGTAGGTGCTCATTTTGTTCATAATTGTTGAATTTTAGAAAGTGTCTTCTGCTGTTGGGGCAATACACTCTTTACACTTGCAATTGTTGGGTTGATGTGGGTTACTTATATTTCTTTTATGTGCATGGTCTGAGCGTCTTGTGTTCTCTTGGTGTGTTTTCGCCATTTTACTTTTAAAAATGAAAAGCAAAAGAAGCCTGTCTATTTCCAGATCAGATCCCCTTGAGTCATACCCATCATGCACTATGCACACAGATAAACCTTCTTAAGTAATTAGAAATTTCTCATGGATGAGTCTCTAAAGTTGTGGTTGGCTGGTTGCTAGTTTAGTGTTTATATTTCTTCTCTTCTCAATGCAGAAACTCATTGAGTACAATCACCTAGAGGGTGATCCTGGTCTTGATGGCGGTAAAAATGCGCAATTATTTACAGACATCCTCAACATGGTCTGCAGTTCTGTGGATAATTCATCACCTGACAGGTACATGTCAGATTAAAATTGAGGCTTTTCTGCATCTTGGGCATTCTTGAGTGTAACCGTGAGGAAATAAAATGCAGTACCACTCTTCAAGTTTTGAAAGTGCTTCTTACTGCAGAAGCGCCAGCAAAGATGCGAGGTGTGTCATTTTTATCATCTTTATTATTGTCCAGTTGTTCTCATTGTCATATCTTTTCCGCCTGCAACTGTAAGCATGATATTTTTCCCTTTCCGTTCTTTTTATTTAATTTTGTTTAGTGTTTGGCACCCTTTTTGTTCAACTATTTTACTATGAATTCTCATTCTGTCTAGGTGGTAATGGTGTTTGTGCCTTTAATAACTGATTACTTTGAATCCTACTTTTGTCCAGTAAGAGAATTTATATGTCCATATCTGATGATGTTTTGGCATGGAAAAAGCTGTGTGGAATAGGAAAAAGGGTACTGAACCATGCTAATAAAGTCTGTAAATTTTGTAGAGGAACTTACCTAGTCTTTTAAGTTCATACCAAAACCTTGTTGATAAGCTTCTTTGTGTATTGGAATGGAAGAATTTAAAACATATTACTTAAAGTCTTATCCAAAAAGAGAAATGATCTATCATTGGTCAGATCTCTCATCTCATCTCATTGATTGCTTTCACCCATATGCCCTAGATGCATCTTTTTCTTGTTAAAAGTTAAGGCTTAAATGATAAAATTGGGACTCATATATATACAATGAAATTGTTTGATTTGGACATAAAGATGCCGTCTCTTAGGACTTGGACAATTGAGTTTGAGTAGATTTTTGGTCACAAAAGCTTGATGCTGTTTTCTTCACTCTCCTAACACTCTTTTCTTCATCTAAATCCCTGAGATTGTTGTATGTTCTCCTCTATACCGACTTTTTTTCGGATTGAAGTTTTATTGGGATAGCCTTGGAAGTTAATGGAAGCTCACATCCCCATGCACAATATTTAAAAATTTAACGAACCATGGGTGTGAATCCATGTATAGAACTCTCAATCTTAATTCATCGCAGCAGAAGACACCATTAAACAATTAAATTACTCACTAGCCTTGGAAGGTAATGGAAGCTCACATCCCCATGCACAATATTTAAAATTTAACAAACCATGGGTGTGAACCCATGTATAGAACTCTCAATCTTAATTCATCACAGCAGAAGACATCATTAAACAATTAAATTACTCACTAGGCAAGCACAACCTCTTTCTTGGATACCACCACTCCACTCGCTTATGTTTGAGTTACAGTTCACCCACCTTCAAATTTCCATATTCTCTTTCTGTTATTTCAGTCCGTTTTTCTTACCTGAGCTCTCCTTATTACTTTCTTCATCCTATCTCCTTTCCACATTGACTGAAATCTCTCAGTCTTCTCTTTGCTATCCTAAAACTTCTGGGCCTAAAAGATCACCTTGATAGCCTTTACCAGCCCCTAATTAATCCTACAAGAGCAATCTCCTCACCTTTTCTCAGCGGCCCTGCAAGCGTGCACTGTATTTTGTTATTGTCCGTCTCTATTTTTCTTTCAATTACGGTTTTGGATTTCTTTTTTTTTTTTCCGTCGAGAAGGGGCCAGAGTAACTAATACTAAAATCTTCTTTATCAATGGGTTCTTAAATTTGAATCTCATCATTACCTACCTTAAATGGTTAGCGGATCATGGAAGTTCGCCACAATGAAATAGGTTTCCTGTAGCACATGGCATATTTCATTTGAATTTTGCATTTACAAGTTGTTATATATCTTTAAATACCCAGATCTTGAAATGATTTGATCCCAGATATTCGCCAGAGATGACGGGAACTTTCGGTCCTCCGTTCATCACTCAATGAGTGGGCCCATTTATGTTTGACAGTACAAAGATCCTTTTATAGTTTAGACGAAGCTAATGAGCTTTAATTCTGGTATTAATTAATTAGGATCTAGTATTTACATGTTCAGGTGGTTAGTTGTGCTCATTTGGATCTATTCTTATGCAGTTCATGGTGAACCATTGCTTGGAGTCATCAGGGTTTGCTACAATATTGCTCTTAATAGGTATGCTTCGAAAAGGTGTCATTATCAATTTGATAATACATTGTTTTATGATTTAAAAAACTGCTGCGATGTTTAGCAAGAGTCCTATAAACCAAGCGACGTCAAAGGCCATGCTAACACAAATGCTCAGTATCATCTTCAGACGGATGGAAACATATGTTGTATGCGATTCAATTCCCTTCTGAATCTTTGTTGCATGATGAATTAGATGGATAGAGAGTATTTATATACAATAAATAATTACTCTGTGGTGATCCAGATCTCCTCCAATCTTGAGCCCACAGAAGCTAACTCGGAGAATGGGTCAAATCCAATTGTTGAAGAAGTGTCATCCAGTGATCATAATGAGCCAAGTATGGCTTTGAGTGAAGCATTGTCCGCGAAACAGATAGATAATACATCTCTTGCTTCTGCTAAAGAAATTCAGTCTCTTGTGGGTGGCACTGATATAAAGGTATAGCTGTACTTACATTTGGGGAGGTCATGCCAATATGAACATTCACTTTGCTTTTGTCTCGTTTTCTTCTCCCAAATTCTTGATATGTTTGCCTATTGTGATATTAAATATTTGGGGTTAAAACTCTTATCCATAGGGTTTAGAGGCTGTTCTCGAGAAGGCTGTGGATCTTGAAGACGGTCCAAAGGTCGCAAGGTATGACACAATACTATAGTTGAGATTGTATATTTTGAAGAAGTATTTATTGTGCGATACGGTGGCTCTGCACAGACACTCAGACAGGGGAGAAGTTCATTTATCTTTATCTTTATCTTCTGATAACCTTCACTTAAAAGTATCTAATTCTGTTACTAATTTTATTTATATGTGGCTTTGCAACTTTTAAATTGCTGATTCTTTAAGAGGGATGGGCCTGGAGAGCATGAGTGTTGGACAACGGGATGCTTTACTTCTTCTTCGTACCCTCTGTAAGGTTTGTATAATCTTTTCCATTCTAGTTCGAAGTTTCTCTGTGCCACCAGAGATAGAATCATATAATTTGTACGCAGATGGGTATGAAGGAGGACAACGATGAAGTTACTACCAAATCACGCATTTTGTCCCTGGAGCTTCTGCAGGTCAGTTTTGATATCATTCTGCATAAAGGAAACTTGGTCTGGTGGTTAGGCAAATGAAAAAACTCTTCTGAATTTAAAGTTTAATGGTTTAAGATTTGCGTTGTATGAAAACATATGTTTCGTAGGGAACTTGATATAGTTTTAAAATTTTGGAAATTATGTTCCTAACATGCATTGAGTGGAGTTAATTGAGAAAGCTGGTTTTCTTTCCTTGTTAAATAACTACATGGAAGACCTTTAGAGCAATAGAGAAATTACCGATCTTGAATTCAGAATTCAGGGTGTTGGTTGAGTGGGATGCAATGTTTGGAATGGTGGAGGATTCTAAGTTATTAGATTAATTGTTTTATGTTTGTCTTGTATGTAATGTTATCAGTTCTATTACTAGTATTGTGGATGCATTTTTGTGCATTGAAATTGCATTGGCTGGATATATTAAATTTCAGAAACAGGCTTGCTCGTTCTTTTATATTTTATGGTCAGAAAGGAGGAATAGACCATGCAGTAAAGATGATATTTTACTGCTATTTACAATAAATGCAGGGTTTATTGGAAGGTGTTAGTTACTCGTTCACAAAGAATTTTCAATTCATTGGCTCGATTAAAGCTCACCTTTCATATACATTATTACGAGCATCACTGTCGCAATCTCCTGTAATATTTCAGGTATAGTTTGGTTGTCTCCTTATTTATTATTTTGTGCTATGTCTGAAAAACTGTTAAGCAGTTATAGTGCTAATGGTTTTGTTTCTATTCCTGCAGTATGCAACAGGCATTTTTGCAGTTCTTTTGTTGCGTTTTAGGAAAGTCTCAAGGTGTGACTAGACTTCAAAATTCTTTTTCATCTACTTCATAAGAAATGAAACAATCCAACCATTAGAAGTAAGAAACAATTGATTTTCACTTGCCTTTTCAAGCTGATGAATTAATCTTTTCCAGGCTGAAATTGGAGTCTTCTTTCCTGTGATTATTTTACGATCTTTGGATGGATTCGATGTTAACCAAAAACTAAGTGTTCTTCGGTATGTTATTTTCATCTTAACAATGTTAATTTTCCAATATAAGCATAATGTATATCATCGTGTTGCTTGAATTTCATCCGTAGTTGCCATCCCGGCGTAAAAGATTGCTCGACTGTGTGACATAATGTCCATTGCGTGCCAGCTCATGTTAACTGTTTAAAATTCTTATTAGAGTAATTGCCCTTTGTTATCTAATCGAAATTGGTAGGATGCTGGAGAAAGTATGCAAGGATCCTCAGATGCTTGTTGACCTTTATGTGAACTATGATTGTGATCTTGAAGCACCAAACTTATTTGAACGAGTGGTATGTTATGTCTGGAGAAATAATACTTACTTTATTTATGTCTATAACTTCCTAATTCTATGATCTCTTCTCGTTTAGATTGCCACATTATCCAAAATTGCTCAAGGTACTCTAAATGTAGATCCAAAGTCTGCTACCACATCCCAGACAGGACAAATTAAAACATTGTCTCTTCAGGTATATCTAGGGCTTTGCTTACCCTATCAGCACCTCATTGTTCTTGTTTTTTTGAGGACTTTGTCTGCAATATCACCTATTCGAATCAGCTGGTTGACGCCTGTTGACCTTTTTAGGGTCTCGTGAATGTGCTTAAGTCATTAGTGCTTTGGGAGAAGTCTCACAGAGAATCAGAAAAGCAGAATAAGGGAAAGGAATCCTTTGAGGAAGAAGTTTCATCTAGAGAATTTGATGAATCAAAAAGTAAGGAAGATTCAGAAAGCAACTTTGAGAAGCTGAAGGCTCATAAATCCACCATTGAAGCTGTTGTCTCTGAGGTGTGTGGAATTGTTGGTTTTTGTTTCTAAACCATGAGCTGCATTGTTTGAATTCAGATTTTTTCTAGCTTTTTAGTTTCTGTTTGAGCTCTTTTAGTGGACTCTTTTTGTTGTTTCAAATATGCATAGTTCAACCGGCAGCCAGGAAAGGGCATACAACATTTAATATCCAGTGGGTTAGTGGAGAAAACTCCAGCTGCAGTTGCTCAGTTTCTTCGCAATACTCCCAACTTAGACAAGGTAGATATTATATTCTGCTTTTGGATTTATAGTTTCGTGGATCTATAGTTTCCACAGTATCTTACTGATTTATATTTCAGGCTATGCTTGGGGATTACTTAGGCCAGCATGAGGAGTTCCCCTTGCTGTTATGCATGCATTTGTGGATTCCATGAAATTTTCTGGATTGAAGTTTGACAGGGCAATTCGTGAATTCCTTAAAGGTTTTCGACTTCCAGGCGAAGCTCAGAAGATAGATCGCATAATGGAGAAATTTGCAGAGCGGTATGTACTTTGTGTTGCTGCATTTGCATGCACAAAGAGTGATCCAGCCTTATACTAGTTAAAAACAAGTTCAAACATGGACAAATGATAGAAAATGATGATGCACGGCTGCACTCAAAGAACTTGCATCTTCCTTCAGGCTAAACTCATAATGACCTTGAGAATTTTGAAATACTTAGTGGGAAAGATGCCGGTCTTCCAATTGACTGTAATAGAAGAATAAGGTTTATGTTTCACTTCCAAGAAGTCCTCTGTATCCTGTTTGCTGTTAAATAGAAATTTTATGCCTTCCCCAAAATTGGAAATACATCATTAGAATTATTCTTTAGTAAAATTCGGAAAATTCTACAAAACCTGGTGATGAACCCGTTAGAAAAGATATGCAATATCAAAACATTGCGATAAGAAAACACAACTATAAATTTGCAATCAATGAAGCTATAAGCGTCCAGTACAAGTCAATCGCCCATACCCAAAGGAATATCTGTCCTTTTTAATTTTTGTTTTGTGGTTTAGTTAATTTATTCCTAATTTCATATTTGTCTACTTACAAGCTGCAGTCAGTGGTGTTTGGCTTAACAGAAGTCCCTTATGTCCAAATTGTTTTTCTTTTATTTCTTTGGCTATATAGTATGTGTCTAACTTTATGACCAATCTCAGTTTGCTCCTTAATCATATGCCATCTTGGCTCTTGAAGTTACATCATAGCCGCAGCTGCCCTTCTGTCCAAATTTGTTGCTGAAGTTAGCTGAGGCGACAGATTTCATACTAAATTATGATGGATACTTCACTAGAAAAGGCATCTATAGTTATGTTCAGAAAAATGAAAATGGTGGTAGACGGTGTTAATGATTCCACAAAAGCAGCATTTTTAGATACCAAATGATGATATTGTTTGTGATATAGCAGTTATTATTAGAATTGTAGCAGGAGAGCGTGGTCAAGATGTCTGATATTATGAAGGCATGGGGTTCTTAGGTTTTAAACTATGCAAACACGACGCAAAAAGGTGTTAAAAGGGTTGTAATTGACTATTAGAGATACTGTAGAAAGAAAATATTCATATTTATTTGTCTTCTATTAAAGCAAAGATATACAGATATATAATAGGAAAAAGTCCCTTCATCTACTAGTCAGACTCCTAACCCAAAAATTACCCTTCTAGTAAATGTAAATACATAAATATTAGTATTTGACTTCCTAGTTATCAACAATAAACTCCTAGGTTACTCAACACTCCCCCTCAAGCTGGAGCGTATATATCATACGATCCAAGCTTGTTACAAATGTATTCAATCCTCGGCCCCCTTAAGGATTTAGTGAAAATGTCCGCCAATTGATCATTTGAACCAACGAACGAAGTAGAAACTTCCCCTGAGGCGACCTTTTCTCGAACAAAGTGGCAGTTCAATGTGTTTTGTTCTTTAATGAAATACCGGGTTAGATGCGATATGTAGTGCTGCCTGATTATCACAAAAAAGCTTCATGGATCCCAGCTCCAAAACCTCAATTCATTAAGAAGATATTTCAACCATATTAATTCACATGTTCCAAGTGCCATTGACCGATATTCTGCCTCTGCACTTGATCTTGCAACTACATCTTGCATCTTACTCTTCCAAGAGACTAAGTTACCACCAAAGAGGATACAATATCCTGATGTTGACCTCCTATCCCAGGGACATCCAGCCCAATCTGCATCTGTGTAACCAACGATCTCCGTATTTCCACGATCCTTGTATAACAAACCTGTTCCTGGTGACCTTTTAATATACCTTAAAATTCTGATGACTGCATTCCAGTGGCTCTCACATGGGGATGTCAAGAACTGACTTACAACACTTACTGCAAATGAGATATCGGGATGGGTGATTGTTAAGTAAAGCAATTTTCCTACAAGCCGTCGATATCTACCAGGTCCCTGAAAGGCTCCCCCTGTTTTGGTAATAGCTTAACATTTGGATCCATAGGGGTATCAAACTGGCTTACAGTCTATCATGCTTGTTTCTTTTAGTATATCCAGAGCATATTTCCGTTGTGAAATGCAAATCCCTTGTTTTGATTGTGCAACTTCAATCCCCAAAAAATACTTTAACTTGCCGAGATCTTTAGTTTCAAAATGCTGAAATAAATATTGTTTCAACTGAATTATCCCTTCAGAATCATTCCCTGTAATGACAATATCATCAACATATACAACAAGATAAATACATGTATCTTGATGGTATTGATAAAAAACAGAATGATCAATCTTGCTCGAGTCAAACCAAACTTCTGAACCACTGTACTGAAGCGGCCAAACTAGTAGTTGGAGAAGTAGTAACAGTGCTTGAGTTGTCACTGTTGGTTGACATGGTTGCTGGAAAACCAATCTGCCCTTACCAATATAGTCAAAGAAACTAAGAACAATGGCTGACAGAAAAATACCGGGTAAAAAGAAAAACGGCCAGAAAACGAGCTATAGGCGGCGGGCGCGGGCAAGGAGAGGCGCGTGACAGCGGGAGACAGTGGGCTTTGCTCGCCGGAGAAATTTATGATACCCAAGGACTTCAATTTCAGAAAAGCTAGCAGTACAAGAGATTAATTTGAAGATTAGGGTTTCTGGAAAAGAATGGGTGTTTTAAATGCTGTTCCACTGAGCATTCTGTGTCAAAAGCACAAAAAAATAAATAAATTGAACTGATTGTAATTTTAATCTGACTTAGGCCACAAGAACGTGGCTCTGATGCCATGTAGAAAAGAAAATATTCATATTTACTTGTCTTCAATTAACCAAAGATTTACAGATATATAATAGGGAAAAAGTTCCTTCATCTACTAGTCAGACTCCTAACCCCAAAATTACCCTTCTAGTAAATGTGAATACATAAATAGTAGTATTTGACTTCCTAATTATCAACAATAAACTCCTAGGTTACTCAACAGTTACATTAATACAGGTATCGGTGAAAGTTATGGGTTCACGACTGAGATAGTCTCTAATGTAATTGGAAAGACGTGCTCAGAGTATACTGATTTTTTCCACACTTAAAAGAGCATATCAAATACCATGGGATAGCACCTGCACACATGCATCACCAACAGGAGATGCATAACATGTTTTAATTGAGGGCTGCAAACATGTATAATCATACCTTCCTCTAGCTATTTCATTGAATGACCCTTCTCTTTATTTCTGAATAAACCAAGTAGTGGTTCCATAGATGCTATTCTGAAGCAGCTTGCAGATAAATAAACCAAAACTGAGCTGCATTTACCAATACTGATACGATGTAACTATTATAGTTAGCTAGGAGCTAGTATTTCCATATATAATTTAACACATAGTTATTCTCTTCCAGCTACTGTGCGGACAACCCTGGTCTATTCAAGAATGCAGACACAGCTTATGTCCTTGCTTATGCAGTTATAATGTTGAATACTGATGCTCATAATCCAATGGTGTGGCCGAAAATGTCCAAAAGTGATTTTGTGCGCATGAATGCCATGAATGATGCCGAAGAATCTGCTCCTCAGGAACTCTTAGAGGAGATATATGATTCCATTATTAAGGAGGAGATAAAAATGAAAGATGACCCTTTGAAAAACAGTAAACTAAAGCCGGAAGTCGAGGATAGAGGTCTCATCAATATTCTCAATCTGGCTACTCCAAAAAGGGCTCTTCAACTGACTCCAAGCCTGAGAGCGAGGCAATTATAAAGCAAATTCAGTCTATAATAAAGGATCAAGGAGGAAAAAGGGGGGTCTTCTACACTTCACATAGAATTGAACTTGTACGTCTCATGGTTGAAGCTGTAGGATGGCCATTACTTGCTACTTTTGCTGTTACCATGGGTGAAATAGATAACAAACCCAGGATTGGTCTTTGTATGGAAGGATTCAAAGAAGGTATACACATAACCCATGTTCTCGGAATGGACACCATGCGCTATGCCTTTTTGACATCTTTGATAAGGTAATTCTCATTTTGTATCTGGTTATTGGTTATATCACTTTCTGTTTTATCATCTTAAGGGATCTTAAAATCTTGGTTTTCTTATTTGTTCATGGTGACAGATTGTTTCTACCGGAACTGGTATCAGTTATTTAGCTTAACGTAGTTTACACTCTAATAATTTGAAATAGTATTATGATCATGCCTTATTTCATTTACTTTCCTGAAGTAAAAAAAACGTATTAGTTTCGTGTGGTGATTTTCATTCCTTGATTTATCTATTTTTCTGCTAGCCTACTATTACAAAAAAGAGATTTGTAGCTTTGGTAAGAAGTAAAAAGCAATATTTAGATCGAGGGTAATATGATGAGCTTCTCAAAAATTTGGATGACCATTAGATGCTTTCTTTACAAGTTACTCAATGTGATTAAAGCAATGGAACTGCTCGAATTTTGACATGGTACACTTTAACTGTAGAAAAGTTTACTCATATCCCGAAATTGAAACGCAGGTACAATTTTTTGCATGCACCACGAGATATGCGTGGGAAAAATGTAGAGGCACTACGGACGCTACTTACTTTATGTGATACTGAGATCTATGCTTTCCAAGACTCTTGGTTTGCCATTCTGGAATGCATTTCCCGCCTGGATTATGCGGTGTCATGGCCTGCTATGACTGCAACTGTCATGCAAGGATCAAATCAAATCTCAAGAGATGCTATTCTACAATCTCTGAGAGAGCTGGCTGGCAAACCAACTGAACGAGTATTTGTGAATAGCATGAAATTGCCCAGTGAAACAGTTGTGGAGTTTTTTACTGCATTATGCAATGTGTCAGCAGAGGAATTAAAACAGATTCCAGCTCGCGTTTTTAGCTTGCAGAAGGTTGTTGAGATTAGCTATTATAATATGGCTCGCATACGCATGGTAATTCCTTCACCTGCTCAAGTTATAGTAATTATTTTTTCATTGCCAATTTCTTGGGCGCTTTGATGATGTTTTTTTTTTTTTTCAAATTACTTATTTACAGTAGTTCAGCTCTATAGAAGTCATGTTAGGTAATACTTCCATTTGTTTAGTCATGTCTCCAGAATTTGGATGCTTCTACATCAACATGCATTAGTCTCTTACTACACAAAATTCATGTCCTCAACAGAATTGAATAATGTGATCACTTGATAATGTCTATTCATTTATAGCCAATAAATGGGGAAGTGCAAGTTTCTCTGTCATCCATTTGTAGACAATCTTCTTTTTACTATATACATATGTGGGTCAGGTATGTGGATCATTTTCCACTCTGCTTTATCAAGCCACTTTCTAAAGTCCAAATTGGGGTTCCTGTTAATTCTAGTATCATCATTTTTTTAATTGGTTCATCTTAGTTTCATCAATTAGAGAGTTGAATATGGTGAATCATCACAGATGGTTCTCCTACAGTTATATATTTCGCTTACCAACTTATGACACTATTCATATCTGCTTACATGTCGTGTTTTTTCCTGAAGCATCTCAACATTATCATATTTGTGTGATCTATTTGTAGAGATGTTTTTATTGCCCAGAACTTAGTTCCCACATCACTGCTTTTACAGTGATTTCTTTACCTTGTGACATGGATGTGCACATCTTTGTATGCACGTCACTTATGAATTCAGTTAGTGCATGTGTGCTAGATATTTATAGTGTTTTTCATCTATTTTCAGGTTTGGGCTAGAATATGGTCTGTCTTGGCCCATCATTTTATTTTTGCAGGAGTCATCCTGATGAAAAAGTTGCTATGTATGCCATAGATTCTCTACGGCAGCTTGCTATGAAATATTTGGAGCGCGCTGAACTTGCAAACTTCACTTTCCAGAATGATATTTTGAAACCATTTGTTGTTCTCATTCGAAGCACCAGAAGTGAATCCATACGAAGGCTTATAGTGGATTGCATTGTTCAAGTATGTATGCATGATCTTACATTTTTCCGTCTTTTTTCTGTTTTACTGTTTTTGATATTTACACATCGAGTGGGGATAACAGATGATAAAATCTAAAGTTGGAAGCATAAAGTCTGGATGGCGGAGTGTGTTCATGATTTTCACTGCTGCTGCAGATGATGACTTGGAACCCATAGTTGAAAGTGCATTTGAGAATGTGGAACAGGGTTGGAACCAATTCTTTTCAGTTTTTATCTTTTCTTGTAAATGCATTTTAACAATTTAGAAATTTGTTAGAATGCCATGTCTGACACAGAGGAATGGTGCAGTTATATTGGAACACTTCGATCAGGTTATCGGGATTGCTTTATGGATTGTGTCAACTGTCTGATTGGATTTGCCAATAATAAAAGTTCTCACCGTATAAGTTTGAAGGCTATTGCGCTGCTGCGAATTTGCGAGGATCGTCTTGCAGAGGTTTATTATCAAACATTTTCATTTCCTTCATTTATAAGGATTTTTTGTTTTTAGTGATAATGAGCATTTCATATTTCTGGTTATTGTTTCTTGACATATAGAAAAGTTGTGGTCATCATTGAAACTTCAAATCTGACATAAATGCAGCGGTATGGTATGTCAGCATTTGCAAAGTCGGGATGATTGTGTTATTTTGTTCAATCTGCTTCAATTTTGTCAATTGTTTCGAGGTCCCTTTTTCCACTATCCTAAAATGCCCGGAAATAAGTGATGTATGTTTGAAATCCTTCTGTGTGACTGAGATTATTTGCTGATTATGATGTCTATTAAAAATTGTACTTGTTCTGTTTGCTGTGGTCTTATTTGCTAATATCGCTTTTTGAGTAAATAAGGCTTGGGTAGATGTTTGCATTTTCTGCTGGACCTCATTTTTCCAAAGATTCTGTAGAAAATTTTCAATATGCAGATTAATAATCATGATTAGCAAATAAGTTTTGCAGACTCCTAATGCTTTCTGTTAGAAAAAACATCAAATGTTACACACTGGCAAACCCTCTCGCAAAGAAGGAAAGTGGAAAAAGAAAAGAAAAAAGAAAACAATGTGGCAGGATATTCATTTGTATATCCTACCTGGTACAAGTATATTTGTTTATATGAAAGGCTCTTGAAATTCTTTTAATCCTCATAGGATTTAGTTGTTCTTGTTTGCATGAATAGAAAACTATCTATAGCCACTGACAATCATTGTCACTTTAAAACCCAACTGTTTCTACTGAGGCATACATGCAGTAATTGCTTTTTGTCCTTCTCATTCCAGGGCCTTATACCAGGTGGTGCTCTGAAACCTATTGACACAACTATAGATGAAACCTGTGATGTTACTGAACATTACTGGTTCCCTATGCTGGCTGGTCTTTCTGATCTGACTTCTGATCCAAGACCTGAGGTCAGAAGTTGTGCGCTTGAGGTTTTGTTTGATTTGCTGAATGAGAGAGGCAGCAAATTTTCATCCTCATTTTGGGAGAATATTTTCGAACGAGTTCTGTTTCCTATCTTTGATAATGTAAGACATGCCGGAAAAGAGAGTTTTATGTCTTCTGAGGATGGATGGGTCCGTGAAAGCAGCGTTCATTCACTACAGTTGTTATGCAACCTTTTCAACACTTTTTACAAGGTAACCCAAGTCCTTGATGAAATATAATATTCAGTTAACAATATTGTTTCTATCCTAGTCATGGTGCTGCAGCACACACTGTGTGTCTGTTGAAACCTATATTCTTTTCCAGGTTTTTAGCTAATTTCTGCTTGTTTCTACTCCCAGAAACTGAATATATAGTTGTTGTAGTGAACATGATCTACCTCTCTTTGAGAAACTAATTTGTGTTCGGAAGCACTGTTTTGTATGTCATCACAATCATCACATTTCAACGCTATTGATTTTGTACTTGATTTACCTTTTATGCCTTTGAATCATTCCACGTTCGAATGAAACTTTGTTTGTAGTTGTTATTATAGATGATAGAGTTATTTAATATTGGTTTCTAATGTGCCTTGACTGTCCTTTGATTGTTGTTTTGTCCTTAATTTCTTTCTCACATACCGGCCTGTGATTGACTTCATGAATCGAGTACCCTTACAAAAGTATATTAGTAAGTTTTCATTTTCACCTAAGATCAATTGGGTGAGAAAGGCGGTTGTATTTACTGCTTTGTTGATGCTTTGTATAGTGGGGGCAAGGACAAAGCTGTTTTCTACTATCTAATGGGTACTTCTGTGGAGTTTTCTGATCCTAAGATTCAGGATGATAATAGGAATTGTGGTCCTTTATTGGACTGGGAAACATATTGCTGATTCCAACAGCCTCCCATGTTTGATACTTGAGGCATTTTAGATAGTTGTGATAATTGATGTTCCATTTTGCAGGATGTGTGTTTCATGCTGCCTCCACTGCTCAGTTTACTGTTGGATTGTGCCAAGAAAACGGATCAATCAGTAGCTTCAATATCTTTGGGTGCATTAGTGCATCTTATCGAAGTTGGAGGACACCAATTTAGTGATCACGACTGGGATACTTTGTTGAAAAGTGTAAGGTACACATCTCTCTCTCTCTCTCTCTCTCTCTCTCTCTCTCTCTCTCTCTCTCTCTCTCTCACACACACACACACACACACACACACACACACGCACCCACACGCACAGAGACAGAAAGAGAGATTTGTTATTTTATTAAAATTTATCTTTAGTTGATAAATTGCGGACACACTAGGTTAGATAGATAAGAAAGGAACACATTAGAAACAAAGTGGGAGTAGCACCAATACATGAGAAAATTAGAGAAACACAATTAGATGGTTTGGACATGTTTATAGGAGAGACCTTTAGATGCACCTGTGCGACGTTTAGAAAGTAGTGAATCACTCGCACAATTCAAAAGAGGCAGAGGAAGACCTAAAAAGACTTGGAAAGAAACTCTTAAACAAGATATGTTATATCTAGAAATAAATGAAAATATGGCTTATGACCGTAAACGATGGCGCGATATGATCCGTATAACCGACCCCACATAGTGGGATTAAGGCTTAGTTTGTTGTTGTTAATGTATCTTTAGTTGATAAATTGCAAGCTGCATTCCTTTTCATTTGGTGATGTTATTTCTGTTTCACTGTGCTTATTGATTTTGACCAGGGATGCTTCATACACAACCCAACCCCTTGAGCTTCTCAATAATTTGGGTTTTGAGAACACTAAACATCATAAAGTATTGACAAGAGACTTGGACAGCCCTTCACCAGTAGTCGTTGGTGGTGATTTATCTTATAACCGCCAAGATACTGTGTATGAAAATGGGAATACGGTAGATGCCAGTGTTGATGGAATTGCACTGGATCACAATCAAGAAATGGTGCGCCCTGTGGATATGGAGGGTTCGAAGGTTAGCACATTAGTTTGCTATATAAATATTGACTGGGTAACTACGTGCAAATTTTACATGGTAAATATGTCAGAAGCTTAAATTTTGACATGTCCTCTTTCTGTAGGCATGCCATCACCGTCTGGACAAACTACAAGACCTACTGATGGTGAAGGCCTTCAACGTAGTCAAACAATAGGACAAAAATCATGGGAAATATGATGGACAACCTGTTCATGAGAAGTTTTACCTCGAAACCCAAGAACCATACATCTGACGTAATGATACCATCTTCTCCAGCCAAGGTTGGCAATCCATTTATAGTTTTGCAGATTAATGTGTCTTCTCTATTGTAGTTGTGGAGATAGTACATCTTTTTGCTCTTACTTGTTTGGTGTGCAAACAATTCTTAATATGTATGTGTTAAGGCTCTTATTTACTTCTTCACAACAAACATTTTGACCTCGGGATGCAAGTTATTTCAATTTCCCTTGGGCACTAGCGCTATGTTTGGACCTTGAATTTTAGTGACGAAAAAGAAAAGAACTTAAACTTGAAAATTTTAGGCGGTAAACATACGAAAAATAGAAACAAGGGATGTACTGAACTCCATTGATCTAGAAAAGAATAAAAGTCAAACTGTTTCTACATCCCTTTAGGAGGATGAGTTGCATGCGATCCCATTGCTCCTGGTGACATCCCTGATAGGGGCTGGGTAAGCTTATTAGTTTCGTGGAGCTCTTCTTTAATTATGAGAAAAGTCTAAGGGACCATCATTTATTGACACAAAATGCAACAGGATTTGTTCTGTCCCCTCCTCCCACCCCCTCTCCCCTCCCCCCACCCCACCCCACCCCACCCCACTCTTGTTTACTTCTTCACAACAAACATTTTGACCTCGGGATGCAAGTTATTTCAATTTCCCTTGGGCACTAGCGCTATGTTTGGACCTTGAATTTTAGTGACGAAAAAGAAAAGAACTTAAACTTGAAAATTTTAGGCGGTAAACATACGAAAAATAGAAACAAGGGATGTACTGAACTCCATTGATCTAGAAAAGAATAAAAGTCAAACTGTTTCTACATCCCTTTAGGAGGATGAGTTGCATGCGATCCCATTGCTCCTGGTGACATCCCTGATAGGGGCTGGGTAAGCTTATTAGTTTCGTGGAGCTCTTCTTTAATTATGAGAAAAGTCTAAGGGACCATCATTTATTGACACAAAATGCAACAGGATTTGTTCTGTCCCCTCCTCCCACCCCCTCTCCTCCCCCCCCCCCCCCCCCAAAAAAAAAAAAAAAAAAAAAAAAAAAGAAAAAGAAAAGGAACGGTTGGATGATTCTCATATTCTGTATGATCGATTTAACATTACTGGTTGATGATAGTAGATTAACTCTCACAGCCAATATTGTAGTACCAACTTGATTTTTCATCTTGAAGCAATATGATTGTTGAATGCATGTGCATTCTGAAATATCTCATGACTTTGTGGATTAGAACTTTAAAAGGCATCAATCACTTTTAAGGTTCTGGAGATGAAAACATGGCTTTGCTTACCAACTAGCCCCAGAGACCTTCTAACTTGAATATCAGTTTCCCTAGATTATTGAATCTTTTGCTCATTGGTTGTGTTTTGTGTGTGAAATGATTTGCTTGATTGCCAGACACACGTCATCATGAAATATACTTTTCCGCTGTAACAGTCTGATGACATTTTCTTCAGTGCATGTAGCTTTCAAAATATAACAGTTGCATTGTTTAACTAATGAGTCCTAATTGGTGTTTGAACGTTAAATCTTTTGAAGACTGGTTTTGACATTTTTGCTTCTTCTCTAGTTTCTTGGTACTACTATGGAGCCTGATTCTGGAGATGCTGAGGAAAGTCCAATGTTGGGAACTATTAGAAGTAAATGCGTCACACAGCTGTTACTTTTAGGTGCCATTGATAGTATTCAGGTATAAGAATCAGTTTCTTGGATATCATATTTTTGAGATCCAGTGCTTTTATCATAGTTTTTATGTAATTGGTCAAAATTTACTACTAATAATGCTGTCGCGTGTCTTTCATGACTGCAGAGTGTTATAATCTACCACATTTACTTCTGCCATTGCTTAAGGCCATACCTTCTGATAGACCTGCAAAATTATGAAACACATACTATGTGCTTTAACTCTTTGTTAATATAAATGTTTTTCAGATCACGTGGAGTTCAAGAAAATTTTCTAATCAGTTGCATCTCTAAACACTTATTTAAACATGCTGACTGAAGATTATGACATCAAGTTGCTATGATGCTCTTAGAATATTATTTACTAAAATTCTGGATATGGTTCACACTTGCAGAAAAAGTACTGGAACAAGTTAAATACACAACAGAAGATCACCATAATGGAAATTTTGTTCTCTATCCTGGAGTTTGCTGCCTCGTACAATTCTTTTACTAATCTTAGATTGCGAATGCATCAAATTCCTGCTGAAAGGTTGGTTGACCTGTAACTTAACATTAAAAAGTTTTAGCCATGCTTTGAGTTGGCTAGTTCCATGAGAGAACTTTTTGTGACACATGGATTTTTTCTTGAATAGGCCACCGCTGAATCTTCTCCGTCAGGAGTTGGCCGGAACCTGTATCTATCTGGATATTCTACAAAAGGCAACAGCTACAGTTGATATTCATAAAGAGGAAGATGTCAAAGAAGGGAGACTTGAAGGCATAGCTGAAGAAAAGCTTACGTCTTTCTGTGAACAGGTACTCAGAGAGGCGTCAGATTTTCAATCTAGCATGGAAGATACAAGTAATATGGATATTCATCGAGTTCTAGAACTTCGATCTCCAATAGTTGTAAAGGTATGTGTTATTCATGGAAAACCAGTGCAGAAAAGATGCATGACAGTTGCTCTCACTCTTCTCTTCTTCCTTTCTTTCGTTCTTTTAGTGCTTTCTTCTTCTTTTTTCGTGTGTAGGCGGGGTGGGGGTGGGGTAGGGAGGGTAAAGTATATAAAACATTAAAGTTCAGCAGGAATTTGGTGTACTATATCATTTTTGGGTGCTAACAAATATTTTCATACACGAGTTTTAGTTATGGGTTTATCATCCATGCTTTAGATTTACTAGAAATCCTATCTAGCAGATTTTCCATTTTGAAAACTATACATTCATTCTATTTGTGTAGTCCCTTCATCTTCATGATAACATTTGCAAAAGTAACAATTTGCTTGCTTCTTCATCATTCTCCTGGGCGGAACTACAAGTTGTGGTGTTCATTTGGTTTATTTAATGGCTCAAGTGATCCATGAACCTGAATAAAATCTGTGTTTTCTTTCAGCGAACAGAACAATATGTTTATAGATTAGATGGTTTCCATATTGTAGTGGTTTTTAGTGAGGGATATGATATAGGTTTGTTGCTTCCATAAAATATGTTTTGAAGCATAATGTAGGATATAATATTTGAGAGGTACGTTTCTGTAGTTAAGGTTTATTTATTTTGCTATGCATGGTGTTATGTTTTTGAATTCCAAGTTATAAGCTTGATTCGTGGTATTCCAGGTGCTGAAAGGCATGTGCCAAATGAACGCCAAAATTTTCAGAAATCACTTCAGGGACTTTTATCCTTTGATTACAAAACTTGTCTGCTGTGACCAGGTAAACTCCCATCCAAGCATATTAGCAAGTCCTATTACGTTGGAACATTAGAGGAACATAAAATATTACATGTTATTTGCGGTCTTATCCTAATTTTGAAATTTTGTGATGAGTCAAGAGTTGATAATCTCCTTCAACCATCCTGTTGTTTTTGTTGGTTAATTTTGAACCCAATTTGTAGGGCTACGTGAAACTGTTACTTTCAAGAATTCGCTTTCTAAATGGAAATGACATAAGTGGTCCACGTTCCTTTCTGCTTGCTATGTTATGATTTCTTCGAGGAGTAACCACTGTCTGCTATAATATCAAATTTAAGGTTTTGTGTTCAAGAGGGGGTATTTGTTAAGCAAATACAATCCTCAAAGGGGTCGTTTTAATACCTTAATGGGTATATTTGTAATGTTGAAAAATAATCGGAGTTTTTTCGCAATTAGGCTAAACCTCAGGGGTAGTTTTTTATTTTACCATAAAAAATAGAAAATAAAAACAAACAATAAAAAAATCTTTATAATTAAGCACCAACAAACTGAAAAGTAAAAAAAAAAAAAAAAGCGCATTCCTCTTTGTCAAGTGCAACTGTGATAGTGTAGGTTACAATCCTGTTCCTGTAATATTCTAATAAGAAGTGCCTCTTTTTCAGATGGAAGTTCGTGGCGCGCTTACAGATCTTTTCAAGATGCAGTTGAACACACTGTTGCCATAGGATTTCGTCGCGTCTCTCCAGATAGTTGAGCCAAATTTCAAATGAATATATCCATAAGCCAATTAACTTGGTAATGCATTTAGAGAAGAATTGTTTGCCCCTTTCGTTTCCTTTGTATTCTCTTATAAATGTTCGACTTCTATTGCGTCAAACTTTGGTCTTGCTGCTTCAACACGATTATGAGATTCCATGGGACGATAGAGATTCGGAAGAAATGGAATCATGTGTGTTTACAGCAGATCCTGTTTTGAACTCTCATCAATTTTGATTATCTTTTGTGTGAGATTTTGTAAAATTATGATAGAGCATGTTACTATATATCTTTGTAGGCTTATTATTTTTACAGTTAACAGGTTACATCTTGGTATTGTCCAATGTAACACTATATTGATTATGTTACTATTTTTTTACAGAACCAGAGCATCAAATACTCACATAGGCTATATACCTTTTTGTTTTGTGTTTTGTTTTTTTCTTGTCTCTTTGTCATACCTTTTTTTTTTTCGGATAATCTCCTTGATTGGAGAAGATTTTCCAACCAAAGAATGTCCACTGGCATACAAGATCTCATATTCCCAATAGTGTTTCATCTGGTGTTGTCATTATTGTCTATGTGATATTCACTTGGTGTATTAAAACGAACACTATAAGGAGTAGAAAATCAGATAATGATACAACAGAAAATTCGAGCTGGTCCATTGTTTAATGATGGTTTGTACGAAATTAATTGTTGGTTATTGGTTTGGTATCTTGATGTATTGATATAACTCATTTTTCATTAAAATATGATATATAGAAACAATATTCAACAAATATAAAGATTTAGTCTTGAAAAACTCAGTAAATAGCTTAATTATCATTATTCAATTTCACCATTTTCAAATTGATATATATTAAATCACATCATTTCGCTATTACTGTGTTCAGAATGGACTTCAAAATAAATCACACATCTTTATGAACTAATTACAAACAAAACTAGTCCTCAAAAAAAAAAAAAAATTACAAACAAAACTACAAAAGTGGAGAGAAGTAAAACAACCACAAATTTATTAAGTTTACCTAAACTCAGACTGCCCCTTTTATCATAGAGTATCAAACTATCAATACTCTTCTCTGTTTTTCATTCTTTTTTCTTTTTAAAATAATAACTAACTTTGTTGTAGCTAATGTGTAACCGCAAGGGTCAGGCAGGTCGGCTCCGGCGGACCGGTCAACCAGCGGTTAACCGTTGACCACGGCCGGTTCCAGGCCAATTTGGCCAGGCCTAAATTTCAACAAATATCCAAATTTCAGTTTAGAGAAAATTGCCTAATTCCTTGTTCACCATCTTATCAATAAATTGATATATTAAATCAGACAACATATTTTCATTTGCTGTGTTTAGAATATATTTCAAAATAAACTCCACAACATTGTCTCCTAAATACAAACAAAACAACAAACTGAAGAGAAGAAAAACTACTTCAGAATTGGGGTAGCCTCTTTATCATATAGTATCACCACTCTTCTCTGTTTTCCATTCATTTCTTTTTTTTTTTTTCTTTTTCTTTCCTGAACCTACATGACATGTTGTCTTCATAGCAAAACACTATTAATTCCAAAAAAAAAAAAAACATTTAGCCCTAAAGAACACGGCTGCAAATGAATTAAGCAGCACTGTGGGATGGTGGCATTGGCAAGTTCTTGACAATTCCACAGAGTAATTCATTTGGTGGGATGGTATATTCGTCGCGAAGAGAACGTTCTGGAGACAGCACGCTGAGATAGAGCTGCTCCCCCAAATACTGCCTCTCCAATGACACCGATCTCAAGTTCCACATCCCTGCATTGTCCAAGGTTGTCATAATGGCTGCCCAGCTATTAGGATATACTTGAATTGTATGTCTGCTCACTGCATCTATCAGGTTGTACTTCTTCCTTTGATCTGGTGACCACCTTCCAGGCTCAATCCTGTCACATAAAACATCAAAATCGTTAGAAACAATAACATCGTAATCTAGGATTTTAATTTCATACACGTGCGTGTGTCAGTAACGTACGTCATGTGATCATATATAAGTACTTACGCGACAGCGAAGAAAGAATAGCCAGACAAGTGCCAAGACTGAACACTCTTGTCATGGTTCTCAAATATGATCTCAACAAAGTTACGGAAAGTTGCATTGATCACATTGGGAGCAACAATGGTGTTAGTCACATTGGCCAATGGTTCATCCCTCATGATATCATACTTAAACACTTTGTCCACAACCCCAAAGTACTCAGCCAACTTCAATGGAGTTTCGCCATCGGTGTGCGAGACTCCATTGACCGCAAATCGACGTTTGCCTCCAACTGTGCTGCCTGAATCCATAACGAGTCTGAATGTTCGCGTGATGTTGATTTTTCCGTAATGATATGATCCCTGAGGGTTAGGTCTGGCTGCATGGCGGTCAAATTCCAACGAATGGATCGGAATTGGTTGAGCGACCAAGGCCATCCCACCGGAGCTGGCGCGCAGCTCCCGGTGAGGCGGGCCCTTGCCGCCGTCATAGCGGATGACGGCGGTAGTGGTGATATCCTTTTTGGTGAACCTTGTAGAGGCCACTAAGTAATAGTCCTTAGGTTTTTGATCAGCTTTGACCAAAACAGAGTAGCATTGGCCTAAATGGACATCAAGAGAATCATACACATTTTGCACCGTATGTGATCCTTCAAGCTCCACTATCTTCATGTTATGCCCTTGAATCCTAACATTAATGGAGTCTTTCAATCCCACATTGCAAATTCTAAATCTATAAGTCTTGCCAAGTTTCATAGTAAACATGGGCTTATCAGTTTTTCCATCAGCTTTACCATTTATGAGCAATCCATTAGGTGTACCGAGGGATCGACCGGTGTCCAACAACTTTTTCAATGTATCTTGGCTTTTCGTGTACCAATCGCCGACGAAAACAGTATAGTCGTCCGCCGGAGGGTCGAATGGGACAGGGATTAGGTCGCGACTATGGACGGAGATTAGGCCGTAGCCGCCCGCGGCACGGTGGAGGGAGGTGGTTGGGTAGTAGTAGTAGGTCCCAATTTGGTCCTTAACTTGGAAATGGTATGTGAAATTTGTGCGAGGTGGGATGGGACAATTTGTGCCTAAAGTACCCTCTTGCCAAGAATTTTTCCTTTGTTGAATGCCATTCCAAGTGAATAGCAATGGCTCATCAAGATTGTTGGCAACGGTTATAACAATGTTGTTGTTTGAAGTGCAATTTATGATAGGCCCTGGAAATAGGCCATTTATTGTGATGACTTTTTGAGGGACACCTAAGGGGGAAAGGGTGGTATATTTGACATCCCATGTCCGATAAATGTATGGATCTTCACAATGGACTAATAAAAACGTTGTAAGAAGTGAAAAAATTAGGAAAATCACCCTCATCTTTGTGTTTTACTTTCAACACCAAGAAGAAAAGGGAAAACAAAATGAAAAAAAAAAAAGTAGATTTTTTCTTTAAGGTATTATAATTTGAGAGATTTTGACAATCAGATGTTTGATTGTCGGAGAGAGAGGTTATTAGACATGGGGGTGATCGAATGGACCTTTAATATATTTTTTTAAGCGTGTATGAATTAAATGGTGAGGAAAAAAAGTGATGACTGTTAGAATATAAAGTATAATCCGCAAATAGAGGATTTTGTTTTAATCTATTACACTATCCGTTGAAATTTCATCGGTCATGGTCTTTTTTTGGTTTTTTGCCATGCATTTTTTAGTAATGCCACCCGCTTGTATCTCTCACTCATTTACTAAACATACATAATTGGATTTATATATTTAAAAAAGTTTTAATAATTCAACTAACTAGATTATATACTGTTGTACTTATGGCTGAAAAATGCACCAAACTACTCGATACTCGACTCGAGATAGATCATTAAAAGCTCGTTTGAGTTTAGTTCGTTAACATAACGAATCAAACTTGAACATATTAACTTTTTCCGTTTGATCATATGTAAAGCTCGACTCAATTAGTGAAAAAATAATGAATTGTGTGTAAAATTATCAAGTTACTCGAGCTCGACTCGTGTTTGGCTTAACTAAAGCTCGTTCGAGATTGCTCAATTAATAATCAAATCAAACTCAAACTAAATACAAATTTTGAAGTTTAATACAATTTAAACAAACTCGAACAAGACTATGTGTTTGATAAATGGTTTTATCATGATTTTGATGATTTTGTTTTTATACCAAAACAATGTTTTTAAAGGTTGTCCAAATACTCCTAAATGATTTAAAATGATTTTAATATTTTCCGGAGTATTTCCTCGAGTTTATAATAATGGACAACACTTTTAATGATTTTATGTCAATGGGCTTTTACTCCTAAACAAGATTTCTAAATGTTGTCTAAATACTCCCGATTGGTTTAAAATGTTTTTACTAAATTTTTGAGTATTTCTTGAGTTTTATTTTCGACAAAAATGGGACAACATTTGTCTCTTGGTCGACCAAGCCGCCCTATAGGGCAACCCGCACTGAAGATAATTTTTGAAAGAAAATGAGACGGAAGGAAAACCAGCAGTCGGACCTGTCGCCGCTCGGGCGCCGAAGCCGTCGGTCGGCCGAGGTCACCAGTGGGTCGAGTGCAGACTGCAAGTTGGCGATGAAACAGATTGTTTTTTTCCAACAAAATAGATGAGGGGACCGGTTGAGACAGGGGTCGACCGGTCGAAGCCTATGTCGACCGCCTGTTGAAAATTTTCAAAGTGTGCGTAATTCTCTTATTTCGTGCGACCGGCCGCCGCGTGTATAGCGGCAAAAAATATGACCGTTTGACAAAGAGACACATTTCCTTAAATTGTGGGATTGATTTCTACAGACTATATTCTTGATTTTAATTATATTTTTCTCAGTAGATTTTCAATCCCCAAGAGGAGCCTATGCTTGATCAATCATCTCCTATAAATAGAGGAAGTTTTGGAGCAACCAAAACAACAATTGAGATACAACACAACAAGATACACTTCAAGCAAATACTTGGTCTTTCATTGTTATTATTCTTGTTGTAAAATGCCTAGCTTATCACTTTCACATCTTTGAGGTCTAGGCTATTCTTGATTACACTTTGCACTCAAATTGTATTATTCATTATTGAGTTGTAATCTTGATTTTTGGTTATCATTCAAACACAAGATATCCTTGTGAGTGTTCTTGTGGTAAGAACACACTTGGATGATCTAGGTGATAGGTGCAAGAAGATTGTGGTGATCTTCTTATTGAGGTGTTGAAGAATTTGGTATTCTTCAAGGTTGAAGATTGTGGTAATCTTCACAAGGTGCCGTTGGAGATTGTGGTAATCTTCAAGAAGAGATTGTGGTAATCTCAAAAGTGGTGTTGAAGAAGAGTGTGGTGCTCTTCAAGGTGTTGTAAGTTGAATTTGTATTAATTTTGGTAATTAATAATTTTTTTCTTTTTGAAATCCATCCCGGATATACTGGGGTGGTAGAGGATTAGGCCCTAGGTGGGTTGAACCTCTTTAAATCGACGTGTGTTGTTTACATTCCGCACCTTTATTATTGTGTTTGAGCATTCGATTATTAAAAGAGGGCGAAATCGAAAAGATGGAGATAATCTATTCACCCCCCTCTATATTATCGTAGCCGCTTGGACTTACAAGTGGTATCGAGCCAAACTATTTGGCAAGCTCGTTTCACATCGCGAGTGAAGAGAAACGATCGTCGGCTATTTAACGAAGCTCATCTTACCAAGCACCTCCACCACCAAGCCACCACTATTTGACTCCAAAAATTTTAATTTTTGGAAAGAAAGAATGGAATGCTATTTACAAGGTTGCGGGTTCGACATTTGGAACACCGTCATTAATGGAGAATCCATTCCGATGAAAGATACACCACACACCTCAAAAGGCTTCAAAAAGCTCAATGATGAAGAGAAGAAAATCATCTCCTTAAACGGTAAAGCTCTCAATATTTTGTATTGTTCATTTACTAATTTGGAATTTGATCATGTTGTAGGTATTCGATCGGCACATGAAGTATGGCAAAAATTAGAAGCCATCTATGAAGTATATGCAAATGAAAGGAGCAACTCAAAAGCATCTACTTCACAAATGGATACAACATCAAATCCAACAACATGGGATAAGCCTTCTACAACCTCCCATGATGAACAAGTTGAACAATGCCTCATGGGCATCGAAAAAGAAAACGAGGTAAGTTCTAAACCCTCTACTTCTTATGACAATGAATTGCAAAATGAATATAGTGATCTGCAAAATGATTATGACGAGCTACAAGATGAATTCCAAAACTTACTTGTTAAATACAAAAATTTGAAAAAGGAATTCATTGTTTTAAAAAATGATAAGGATAGTTTATTTACTTCCTATGAATCACTATCATGTGCTCACACCACCACTCTTGACAAGGTTAGAAACCTTGAGAAAGAAAAATAGTACTCTTGTTGAGGATATAAATTGCTTGAAAAATGATTTATCTAAATCCAACTTGAGTGCCGATAGAATGACCAATATTGTTGATTGTTGTAATAATTGAAACTAGAACTTGATCATAAGCCTAAGGGTGTCAATCACATGAAAAAGAATCAAGTCTCTAAGACGTTGGTCATTATGCTCCTAGAATTATTACATGCTTTTATTGCGGTAAAAAGGGTCATACGGTAAATACTTGTCGAGCTAGAAATAGCTCTAATTATTGTTGGAGACCTAAAAGTCTCAAGACTAATCCCAAAGGACCCAAACACATGAGGGTACCACAAAACAATGTCATATTAGGTACCGTGAAATAATGATCGAAGAAAATTCATACCGCCAAGAAGGCATCAAATGACCGTTTCATTCGATCAAAGAAGGAGAAACTATTCTCAACAAAGCCAATTTCAAGAAGAGGGTACAATCAAAAATGGGAAGAACACAATCCTTGAAATGGCAAAGACATCATCAACAAGATGATTTTCAAAGAAGAAGAGACTTTCAACAATGGGAAGGCAACAAACCTTGGAAATGGAGTAATCAAAGAAGTCATCATCAACAAAGTGACTTCTCAAAGGGAAGATATCATCAACAATGGGAATGGCACAACCCATGGAAATGGCGTAATTGGTAACCCGTATCTCCTATTTAATTATGCATTTTATTTTGTTATTATGCATGCTTTTATTTGTGTCTTTATTGCAAAATGAGTTTTCAAGTATTTATTTTTTAATTAAGGTCTTCAATATATATTTGTGCTTTTAAATTTTTGAAAAAAAAAAGACCTTATATGATGTTTTTAAAACTCTTGTGCATTTTTGAAGACTATAGTATGTTATCATCTCTTATGGATTTTTATGGCATGAGCTTACTTGTGATATCTCTTAGCCTACACTTTTATCATTATGATTTGTGCTAGATTTGTTTTAAGAATTGTGTAGGATTTACATATTTTCACAAATGGCCATTTTCGTCATTATTTGTCAAGAAAAGGCATAAATTATCGAGTACGTTTACTTATGTTATTCTTACTCTTATAGACTCGATATATGTATTACCATGTGCCTATGTGCTTGTTTTTCATAGTATTTCATACAAATGTCATTAAGAGGATTTTTAGATTTTTTGAAAGGCACTATTCGATATTTGATTGCACATATTTGCTTTGTCAACTTTTGTTCAAATACTTCTTTTAAATGAGGTCTCAATTATATGCTATCGGATTCTCAAATTTCAAAAGAGACCTTTTGTAGCTTTCTTAAGCTTATTTGAACTTGCATGATTTATTAGACTCTTGATGATATTCTAAATGCATAGTATGTGCTTCATGATCTATATATATATATATATATATATATATAGTGTCTATTCCTACTATGCTCTTTTGCAAGATATTTTGTGATTGATGATTGAAGCATGTTTTTACACTTGGGCTATTTTTTCTTGCTTATATAAGCGATGCCATTAATGAGTTTGTTTAGTTGTGTAGATGAGAAACGAAGTACTCCAAATATTGTTACCTCAAAACATTTGGATGTAAATGTTCTATTGTGAACACCTTAGACCAATTGGATGCCCTATGATGATAGTAATGAAGTAGACAAAAAGGGTATTCCGGAACAAACTCGATGACCAAGGCAACATTGGTCGAACTAAGGCAAGGTTAGCAGCTCAAAGGTATTTTCAAGAAGAAGGTAATTGATTTTGATGTAACATTTGCACTCATAGCACATTTAGTAGCTATTTGCATTTTACTTGCCCATTCTTGTTTTAAGAAAATTTCAAGCTTTACCAAATGGATGTTAAATCCAATTTTCTCAATGGTTTTATTCAAGAAGAAGTCTATGTAAAACAACCTCCAGGGCTTTAAAGTTTTATAGGCCAAATGATTTTTATAAAAGGCCTTGTATGGTTTAAAACAAGTACCCCATGTATGGTATGATAGACTTAGCTATTTTTGCTAAATGATTTTACAAGAGGTAAAGTTGATACTCTCTCTCTGTTTTTTTTTAAAAAAGGGCAAGATTGTAAACTTGTGCATATTTATGAGAGTATTTTTGGTGCTACTAATGAATATTTGTGCAAGATATTTTTCTAAGTTGATACTAGGTGAACTCGAGATGAGCATGATGGGGAGTTCAATTTATTGCTTGGACTTCAAATTATTCAATGCCAAGAAGATGGTTATATTTCAAAAGAACTCTTGAAGGAGTTAAGCATTGAAGAATGAAGAACTATCTCAACCTCTATGGCTAAAGATTGACAAAGGTTGAGAAAGGCATGTCGGTTGACAAATAAATTCGAGGTATGTCTTTTTGTATTGTTCTTATAGACTCGACATTCCATATACCTTGTGTCTATATGCTCGACTTCAAAAATTATCCCAACGAATCTCATTAAAAGTGCCATTAAAAGAAATTTTCAAATATTTGAAAGACACTTCTTCTTATGACTTGTTGTATCCAAAGCTTTAGAACGTTCTTATTTTTTCGGGATAACAAGTTCGGTATCTATTATACGGTTATTCGTATTCAAAATTTGGTTCGTCATAATCGAACTAAACATATTGAGATTCGATATATTTTTAAGGGATTGTGATTTTTAACAAAAACTTGAGATGTGTTTAATTCCGTCTCAAGGATAACTCGCGATTTTTTTTAACCGCCGAGTATTTTACCTCATTTCGAGCTTGATTATAACATAATGTATATTGAATAAGGTCTTCGTTTGCATTTTGCACGCTTTTAAAACTTAGGGGCGAAAAATCGGATTTTTGGATCAAACTTCGCAAAACAGAAAGAAAAGCGGTCAAGGGTGAGGTCAAAGTGAGGTCAGCCCCTAGCCTCCGACCGGCCGCCCTGACCTCCAACCGGTCACCCTCTTTGTGTTTTGAGATATATTGCTTTCTCGTTTCAGAATTTGGCATTTTGGCCTTTTTTTCTCTATTTTGTCCCCTTTGACATTTGCACACACATTTCACTTCAAATGTGTTTGGTTGCATGTATTACATAGTTTGGGGATTATCTAGCTCGACTATCATCATCATTGCTCGTCTTTACCGATCGAATGGTAAGAATTTCACTCTCTTTAGCTCAATTGGGTTGAACTCGAGTTTGTGGCTTATATGTATTTTTCTTAATGCAATTCATATATTTTTGTGATGAGCTTATTGATTGTTGATGATTGACATTTGTTAAATTGCATTTGGTGATGAAAAACTTGGCTTGATTTCATTTACAAGGGCTATATATATCTTTCTCAATTTTTGACGCCCGCCAAGTGTTTGATAAAACCTTTCAATGAAAAATTCATCACCTACATGATTCTCTCGATTTCAAAAGTCTTATACATTTATAGAGATCATGTTTTGCTTATCAAATGTGTTTTCATAAACCTCTACAAGTCGTATGATTCGACTTTTCCCTCCTATTTGGTTTATAAGCTTCAATGCTCAAATAGCTCGATACATCGGTTTTGTTGCGCACTTTGATATGAATATATGATGTATTTATCGTGCTAACATTCTTTTTGATGATTCCAAAGGGGAGAAACAGGTTATAAGCTCATTAGCTCATAAAAGCTAAGATAAGCTTAACGAAAAGAAGTTATAAGCTATGGCTTCATAAAGCCATAAGTTGTGGATCATATTTAGTCCACTTGGTGCATTATGGTTATGTATGAATCATGGTCCATTGGTTGTAGTATGGACTTATATACGGTTCTAATGATGTATCTTTGATAGGGGAGCTTTTAAGTTTTTGATACTTAAGCTCAATATCGAAAAGCTAATATTTTAGCTTATGTTTAAGTTGCTTCTATATAACTCTTGTTGTGTATGTTGATAGGGGAGCATTTGCTATATGTGTTTGAATATCTCTATTCCCATCATTGTGATTATATTGCGTGGAATGTTGTCGCTCACAACGGAAAGTTCCTTTTTAACGGTAAAAATGTTTTGTTTTCAAAATCGACCTCGTTAAAATTGTTTTGGTTTGTAATCATCAAAAAGGGGGAGATTGTTTGATAAATGGTTTTATCATGATTTTGATGATTTTGTTTTTATACCAAAACAATGTTTTTAAAAGTTGTCCAAATACTCCTAAATGATTTAAAATGGTTTTAATATTTTCCGGAGTATTTCCTCGAGTTTATAATAATGGACAACACTTTTAATGATTTTATGTCAATGGGCTTTTACTCCTAAACAAGATTTCTAAATGTTGTCTAAATACTCCCGATTGGTTTAAAATGTTTTTACTAAATTTTCGGAGTATTTCTTGAGTTTTATTTTCGACAAAAATGGGACAACATTTTGTCTCTTGTCGACCGGTCGCTCTATATAGGGCAACCCGTACACAAGATAATTTTTGAAAGCAGAAAATGAGACGGAAGGAAAACCGGCAGTCGGCCGGTGCACTGCAAGTTGGCAATGAAACATATTGTTTTTTTCCAACAAAATAGATGAGGGGACCGATTGAGACAGGGGTCGACCGGTCGAAGCCTATGTCGACCCGGTCGCCTGTTGAAATTTTCAAAGTGTGCGTAATTCTCTTATTTAAATGCGCGATGCACGGTCGCCTGTATTGACATCAAAAATATGACCGTTTGACAAACAGACACATTTCCTTAAATTGTGGGATTGATTTCTAACAACTATATTCTTGATTTTAATTGTATTTTTCTCAGTAGATTTTCAATCCCCAAGAGGAGCCTATGCTTGATCAATCATCTCCTATAAATAGAGGAAGTTTTGGAGCAACCAAAACAACAATTGAGATACAACACAACAAGATACACTTCAAGCAAATACTTGGTCTTTCATTGTTATTATTCTTGTTGTAAAATTGCCTAGCTTATCACTTTCACATTTTTGAGGTCTAGGTAATTCTTGATTACACTTTGCACTCAAATTGTATTATTCATTATTGAGTTGTAATCTTTATTTTTGGTTATCATTCAAACACAAGATATCCTTGTGAGTGTTATTGTGGTAAGAACACACTTGGATGATCTAGGTGATAGGTGCAAGAAGATTGTGGTGATCTTCTTATTGAGGTGTTGAAGAATTTGGTATTCTTCAAGGTTGAAGATTGTGGTAATCTTCACAAGGTGCCGTTGGAGATTGTGGTAATCTTCAAGAAGAGATTGTGGTAATCTCAAAAGTGGTGTTGAAGAAGAGTGTGGTGCTCTTCAAGGTGTTGTAAGTTGAATTTGTATTAATTTTGGTAATTAATAAAATTCTTTTTCTTTTTGAAATCCATCCCGGATATACTGGGGTGGTAGAGGATTAGGCCCTAGGTGGGTTGAACCTCTTTAAATCGACGTGTGTTGTTTACATTCCGCACCTTTATTATTGTGTTTGAGCATTCGATTATTAAAAGAGGGCGAAATCGAAAAGATGGAGATAATCTATTCACCCCCCCTCTAGATTATCGTAGCCGCTTGGACTTATACTATGTTCGGCAAGGGCGGAGCCAGGAAATTTTTTGGGATGGATCGACGCGAAAGTGGGGTGGGCGAATAAGAAAATCATATAAAATATACTTAAAATAATTTTTTTGAAAATTTATAGTGTAATTTTTTTTTTTTTAAAAGGGGGAGGGACGGCTCCACCATTGATGTTCGGCTCGACTCAATTCATTTATAACCTAATTGTACTTCAAATGTTTACATTACAGATAGTGTTGAATAAATATGGAACATATTTAAAAATCTTAGTTTTTGTGGAAATAACTAAATTCAGTTGCCTCGTAAATGGTTAGCTTAAAAGTTTGGTCCAATTTCCACTACCTTAAATATAATTGAATTTCTTAAATGTACTAGTTGGAGCTAATAAAATCTTCAGATTTAAAATCGAACAATCTAAACATGTTATTTGATTAATTTAATGACATCTTATGTATTTTAATAGAAAAGGAAAGTGTTTTTGAATGCAATGCATACTTTGACAAGCCAAAATTGAGATTAGTATAAGAATTTGTTTTACAAAATATCTTGTATTTTTTATAATAGATTATATATATATATATATATATATATATTCATATATATTGACTTGATCTAGTACTGCGATCCCATTCCTAAAATTTCCCAATAGATTATATAAATAAGGTTAATTAGTTAAACTCACAAAAGAAACTCGTGAAGAAAAAAGAGTTGTAGGGGAATTTTTTCCTCCTAAATTATTATATGCATTATATTAATCTGGTCATAAATGATAAATATATAGTAGAGTCAACTTTGACCTATCAAGTGTTGATGATTAATGGAAATTTAGATGAAATAGAAAAAAATCTCATTAATTCGACTATTACCTAATTAAGGTTGCTAATATAAATCGGATGAGATCTTCTATTCCAGGATGGTGTTTCATCTCTTGTTCCACCGCACGGATGATTGACACGTGTATATAAGTTACTATATTAAAATCCCATAATTTTGCCTTGATTTATGCTCCAGAATTAATATAGTAACTTCTATACACGTGTCAATCATCCCTGCGGTGGAATAGAAATGAAACATCATATTGGAATAGGAGATCCCATCCGAATATAAAGGGACGTACAACCTCCTATCATTAGATAAACTAGTTTTTTTACCCGTGGTGATGATGTCCGAGCCGAGCTGGACCAAAATGCATCCACGTGGCCATTCAGATGATGATGATGTAAGCCGCCAGAATGACGCGTGGACCGACCGGTGACATCAAAGACCGACTGGTGACGTGGTCGAGTCGAGCTTGGTCCACTACAACAAAAACAATTCGAGAAGTGCTCCACTAACAAGTCTTCCACTAAGTGGAGTCAACACACCAAATGGCGAGACCAAAAATACCACCTGTCAACGAGTCAAAGTGACAAGTCAACAAACTCCTCTCAACACATGGCAAACATGCGGGGTTTTTTAACAATATATTGTACACTTGAAAACAAGTTGACAAAATATGTCAATTTTTGTATTTGTAAGTGCGGGCGTATGTAGTGGTTGTGCCTTTAGAAAAGGCTCACACATTACATACGCTTCATGTTTTTTTATTACAAAATTTGAGTTAAAATGAAGCCCAAGAGAGGTTTGAGCCTTTTTCTCTCTTGCGCTTCATGTTACTTTTTATTTTTTTTTATCCTACTAGGCACCAAAAGCCAAATCTAACAAATTAACGTGATTGTGTTCTCGTTGTTAAGACCTTCACTATTAGACGAAGATAGTAAAAGATTAAAATAGAAGCACCATGCCTCCACGCAGACAGACACAACAATATTATTAACAAACTAACCAACAGATTGCAATAAGTGACCTCTAATTTTCGAAAGAAGCAAATTTAATTAAACATTTTTCATAATTTGACCATGTAAACTCAACATATATGTACATGCACTAGCACAATTATATGTCCAGAAAAAGAAAGGCATGTGAATATTCCATATATCAGTATCAGGACCTGCATGTACAACTAACACTAAGCCATGCTTTTCCAAAAAAAAAAAAAAAAAAAAACACTAAGCCATGCTTATTATCGAGGGTAAGGCTAGGATTGCAATCGAACCGAACCGAACCGAGCTTTTGAATGGTCGAGTTTGGTTCGAGCTTACTATCGAGCCTATTCACGAGCCTGTTCATGAACTAACGAACCGATCATCTCTAAATTTGAGTTTGGTTCGTTTATTATAACGAGTCTCATTAAACGAACTCGAACGAACTTTTATCGAATCGAGCTCCGAATAGCTCACGAGCGGTTTGGTTCATTTACAGCCCTAGATAAGGCATATTGATCAGTGATATATATCCAAGTTGGTGTATAAAATCAAACATCTAGCTGCAGGTTTGCAAGTTCTGCCATTGTTGATCCTAGTTTCTCAAAGTACCATGAAAAAAATTTGATATATACTATCATTAAATCATGTCAAGGATTTATTTAATTAAATCATGTCAAGGAGTTTCAAACTATATACTATATAATATAAAATTTGATATATACAATGTATAATATAATTTAATACATATATTATATAATACAATCTTTATTATATAAATTATATTATATATACATATAATATAATATTTATACAATTTTAATACATATATATATGTGTGTGTGTGTATATGTGTATATGTGTATATAGAAAATAAAGCAAAGGTTATAATAAGAATCAACTTAGCTTAGTGGCAAACTGTCAATTTCACCCTTCATTTTTTTTTGGTAAATTTTTACCGACGAGCATTTTTGTCGAACAATACGTCGGGATTCGTCGCGGATCCGTCGGTAATATGGATTTGCCGACGGATTTTTCCTTTGGTAAAATTTCAATTTCTTGTAGTTAACTCCTTAAATTTAATACAAAATCAAACTTCAAGGGATTTTTGTAATTTCAAACATCTCGGGTTTTTCTCAGAATTAACCCAAACCTTAGGGGTAGATTTTGTGATTATCCCTAAAAATATTCAACCTTTAAATTCAACGTGATTATCACAGACTATAATAGAATTGCACAACAAACAGAGAACTACAAAAATATTTGGTAATTATTCTGTTTTAACGTGCCATATTCTTTTCAGCATGAAGCGCAGGAGCCTGGTGCGCTTCATTATTTTTTTTAAAAAAAATCGGTAAGCGCATACGTATCATGCGCTTAATCTGTCAGGAGGAGAGAGAAAAAAGGTAAAGCGCAACTTGGGCATATGCGCTTACACTTAATTCAACAAGGGGATCAAATTTTACTATATTTTGTCAAGTAATTTTCAAAACAACCGTTGTTTGTCAAAAAACCCCAAACATGCTTCCCATGCACGCCGGGGAAAGGACAAGTGTTCCACTATTATCTTAATATAATAGAGATTAGTCCACTAATTGTATTAGTATAAATAGATGGCCTTTATTAGGACAAGGACAAGAGAGAAAAATTAGAGATATAACTTGTAAAATTCGAACTAAGTGTAAGAAACCGACGAGACACGCCCGCTTGGCAATTATAATAAAAAGGCAGAATTAACCACTTTATATATCTTCCAAGTGTTTATTTCTAATTTCCAAATCACGAATTTTCAATATTTTGTTTGTTGACCCAAGAAGCACGTTAACAAATAGGCGCTAGAAAGAGGGGCGTTTGGTCCGATCATCGTCTCGAGAAGTCCAAAGAATTCGCCAAGGTAACACATTCCATTCTCTTAGAAAAAAAAAGAGTGAAAATTCAAGAAACCCCCATAGGATAGAAGATCCACCACAAGATACTCACAATAGCCAAAAATGCACCTCAAGCCGGGATCGGGGGATTGGGTCTATTAGCTATTACACGACTCCTCATAGACCCAAACTTCCTCCAACAAATGAGCAGTGGTCGCTCAAGCTCTCACAAACACCCAACCACAAATTCAACCTCCACCCCGATAAACCCTACACAAGTGGATCCCCCGCGAAATGCCCAAAATCAACCCCCCATAAACCCAGATAACCAAGAAGTCAATTTCCAGAACCGACAACCCGAGGATAGACAAGACAAGAGAAGGTAGCGTGAGTACGCACTTAACGCGATGGGTGGCGGAATCCTCGCCATTACTCCTTCGCCCCCGACGATCCCATTCCATGTTTGGGCATCTAGGACTGGATCCAATTCAGGAATGGCCCCTACAGTCTATTGGCTCCAAGCTCCAATTTCCTGGTGACCGAGATCCGGCTAGGCCCAATCGGGCTCAAGGACCTAGTCCGATTAGTGAATGAGAGGCAAAAATACTCCACTTACAACTTCTTCTGAATGAGCTAGAAGAAACGCCAGACGATGCTCAATACCAGCCGAGCCCAGGGGTGGGTCGACCAGACGTTGTGTCACCCTTAATTCGCTCCTTGCATTTTGACAAATCCTCTTCCCACAAAGTTTAAAGTTCCTCAAATCGGTTTGTACGATAGTGAAACCGACCCCACTACCCACATCCATAAGTACCTGGCATGGATAGAATTGTATAGCCCAAGCAACACCATCCTTTGCCGAACTTTTCCATTAACGTTGGGCGACCGAGCCCATCATTGGTTCCGAACTCTATCACTAGGTTTCATCCATTCTTGGAACAAAATGATGTCTTCTTTCGCCACTCACTTCGGCATCCAAAGTCCATGCGTCCCGAAGGATTCTCTCGTGAACATCAAACGAGAGCAAAGACAAGTTCTTGAAAAGCTACATCGCTAGATTCAACAAGAAGATTCGCGACATAAAACGGGTCTCGGATGATGCAATGCTTATAACGGTAATGGCCGGTCTCGCTCCCGTCTCGGTTCAACTATGCCATTCATATGTCGGGGCGAACACCTTCTAGGAATTCCTTCTTTTCGAGGAAAGACACATATGCGCGGAGATAACCATGGCGGCTTACCACGCCCAAACAGAGACACGAGAACCCCAAGAAAGACATCAAAAAGGATCTCCGCCTGGGTCGGGCTCCGATTTCAAATCATTTTTCGACAGTTCCATAACAGCCACAGATCTCACAAGAAGTCCGAGCCAGGTGGCGACAATGAGAAGCACCTTGACTCATACTACATCGGCAATTTGGAAGGACATTAGGAATCTCAACTTCTTTGCCGCCGCCCGCCATTGAAATGGATCCATCCAAGTGGATGCCAACATGTATTGATACTACCGTAAGCGTATGTCCACGAGCTCCCACTACCCCCGCCTCTTGCTGCCAGAACAAATCTGGAGCGACAGCCTAATTCGGCCTGTTTACCACTTCTTATCGAGAATAACATGCATGAGATTTTGACATTGATCAACACTAATAGTGCTGAAGATCACCGATCCGTCCGAAAAAGAAAGGCGGAAGTCAGGGAAGCTATGAATACTGGGTAACGGGTGCGGGTCGCCGAGATCCGGGAAGGCCAACCTATAAGATACTTTATGTTCTTCGATTAAGACACCAACCAACTTGTACATCCACATTCTGACCATCTAGTCGTGATGACATCGATCCTAGGCATCCCCATGCATAAGATCTTGGTCGACTTGGAAAGCTCTGCCTTGGTCATATACATCCGGGCTTTTAGAAGGTTGAACGTCGATGACAACAACATCCGACCCTGCAATGACAACATCATAGGCTTCGGAGGAGGAAGGATCGTCCCACTCGGCGAGATGGATTTGTCCATCCAGCTCGGCTAGGGCACATAAAAGGACGGTCATAACCACCTTCAAATTTATTAATTCCAACTCCAAGTACAATGCCATCATTGGACGACCACAACTTTATCATCTAAAAACAACAATCTCAGTGTACACTTTTGCATCAAGTTCCCGACCCTGGATGGAAAAGGTATCCACAAAGGGAACTAGCGTGAATCAAGGGAATGCTCCCTGAAAATCAGACCAGTCGAAATAAATGTAATAGAAAAAGGAGAGTCCAGCGAGCCGGGAAGAGAAGAGTCTAGAAAATCGAAAAAGGGAAAGCCCAACAGGTCAGCCGACACAACAGAGCCGAGTACCAAAAGGAAATTTTGACGGAAGCCGACCCAGGCAGGCGACCTGGGAAAGAACCAATCAATGAAGAAGAGGAGTTGCCTTTGCGAAAGAGAAAGGGTAAAGCAAGAAATGCACACATGCCGAGCTATCAAAGACATCGACATAATAGATATCGATAAGCAAAATGGGGGGCGTCAACTCGGAATAGGTTACAATTTTTAGAGCCGCTCCGATCGTGAGCTTATAGAATTTTTGGGTAACAACATGGATGTGTTTGCATGGACTCACACGGACATTCCCTGGAATCGACCCCAAACACGCTTGCCACCACCGAACATCAACCTCACACATCGGTCGGTGGTCGTAAGAGAAGAAATCTAGGCCCGGATAGGCGGCGGCCTTTGGAAGTCAAGTCGCCTAACTATTGGAAAATAGGTTCATCGTGAGAGGCACTCTACCCGCAATGGGTAACCAATCTAGTGTTAGTCAAAAATAATAACGGGCAATGGCGCTTTGCATGGATTCCATCGATCTAAATAAAGCCCGCCCAAAAGACGCCTATCCCCTCCAAATAATGATTACATGGTCGATGCCACGGGCTAGGCACGAGCTAATGAGTTTCATGGATGCATATTAGGGCTACAACCAAATCCGGTTGCACCGGATGACGAGGAAAACACTTCTTTCTACTCGGCTCGAGGCGTGTATTGTTACAAAATGATGCCGTTTGACTTGAAAAATACGGGCAACTTTCAAAGGTTAGTCAATAAAATGTTTGAAAAATTAATAGGGCATACAATGGAAGTCTATGTGGTGGATATGCTTGTAAAATCTTTGTATGTTGCGGACCATATTTCCAATCTTAATGAAATGTTTACAATTTTGCGTGAGTATAAGATGATGTTAAATCCAAAAAGTGCACATTTGGGGTCGACTTGGGTAAATTCTTAGGATATATGGCGATCGAGGGGAATTGAGGCCAATCTCGATAAAATCAAAAGAATAATTGACTGGAGTCCCCTAATTCTATCAAGAAAGTTCAAAGCTTAATCGGGCGCCTAGCCGCTCTAAAGTAGGTTCATTTCGAGGTCAACAGGATAAGTGTAAGTCGTTCTTTGAAATAATCAAGAAAAATAAAGATTTCGAATGGACCAGCGGAATACGACAACATTGGAATCACTAAAACAACATTTGGCGTCCGTCCCTTTCTACGTAAAAACCAAACCGGGGCGAAGACTTGTACTTATATCTAGTAGTTTCTAAATATGCCATCACTTGGTGCTTATCCGACTGGATAACTCGATTCAACACCCAGTTTATTACATCAGTCAGGCATTGCATGATGCTGAACTGCGGTACCCTCCGATGGAAAAGTTGGCATATGCGATAATCTTCTCGGCACGAAAACTAAGGCCATATTTCTTGGAGCATAAGGTCATAGTCTTAACAAACTATCCCTTGGAGCAAGTTTTGCACCACCCAGACACTTCTGGCCAGATGATCAAATAGGCCGTGGAACTCAGCCAATTCGAAATCTCGTATGAGCCGAGGACGGCTATCAAGGGGCAAACACTGGCCGACTTTATAACATAGTTCACCCCGTTGATTCAATTGGACATTATTGAAGAGCAAGTATGGAGGTTGTATGTAGACACGACTCTTCCACCTGCATCGAAGCAGGGGCATGATTGTTATAATCAATCAAACACAAATGCTTTGCTTGGCCGGTCGCATGCGGTTCGATTCTTGGCGACAAACAATGAGGCGAGTATGAAACCTTAATAGCAGGTCCGGGAAATGCTACTCGTTCACAAAGTGACATTCGGTAGTCAACCAAATAAATGGGGATTATGAAGCAAAAGAGCCAAAAATTGCACACTATTTGGAGCTCGTGAAAAATAAGCTTTCTCAGTTCAAGGCGGAAGTAATACATGTACCCAGAATCGAGAATGTACAAGAGAATGCCCTGCCCGACTAGCATCTAGCTTGGGGACCGGGGCGATTGAAGAAGTAACGATTACCCATTTGTTTCTCCTCGTTGAACACAAAGAAGATATATTCCAACGAAGGTCTTTGAGCCGACATGGATGATACATATCATTCAATACCTGGAGCATGTAATTCAACCAGAAAACAAAGCCGAGGCCAGGACACTAAGAACACAGGCCGCTCGGTACACCATAGTGGATGGGGCCTTATACAAACATGGGTACTCAGTCCCGTTGCTCAGATGTTTATTAGAAACCGACACCGACTATGCTTTCCACGAAGTGCACGAATGAATCTGCGGATATCATGCAGGGGCCAGACATTAGCATACAAGTTGATCCGACAAGGGTACTATTGGCCATATCTGAAAAAAGATGCGATCTCCTTGGTCAAGAAATACGAGAGGTGTCAGCGATTTGCACCATAGGTCATGTACCACCCCGAACAGCTCACTTCAATCTTTAGTCCTTGGCCATTTGCCAAACGGGAATAGACTCATCGAACCATTCTCCATCGGCAAATGGGGCATGAAGTATGCTATAACCGTGGTTGATTATTTCACTAAATGGGTAAGCGCGAACCCCTAGCGAAGATACACGAAGAAAAGATAGTCAATTGTTTGTGAAAATCAATTATATGCAGATTCGAGGATATCACATTCAAGAGTAATGGACAACGGGAAACAGTTGGACAACAAAAGATTTTGAACTTTTTGTTAAAATTTCCACATAAGAACCACTTCTCCATTCCGTATCACCTGCAATCTAACAACCAATTTGAGGGAACAAAATCCTCAAATACACATTGAAGACAAGACTAGAGAAATCAAGGGAAATCGCCGAAGAGCTACCCGGGGTATTATGGGCCTACAGGACAACACACCGATATACCACGGGAGAAACACCTTTCTCCCTAGCATATGAAACCGAGGCCATCATTCCAGTAGAAATCGGGGGCCCAACATTCAAAATTGCTAATTTTTCTGAAGGAAAAATGAGGTTGCTTTTAAATGAGCCGAGAAATGGATCTCGCTTGTAGAGAAGAGGTGTAGTGCCGAGATGAAAAACGCTATATATAAACAGAGAAGTGAAAGGTACTACAACTCGAAAGTAAAAGAAAGAAAATTCTTGGTCAGCAATTTAGTCTTGAAGAGGGTCATAGGAGCCGAGCCCAACCCACTAAAGCAAACCTGGGAGGGCCTGTATAGAGTCAGCAAGGTCTTACTAAATGGGGCATGCGAGCTCGAATACCTGAGTGGGGAGAAGTTCAATCACTCGTGGAATGTTTTCTATTTAAAGAAATATTATCAATAAATTTCAAAATTCCCGAGCAAAAATCATCCGTCTCAAACTCTTACTCGTCTCGGCCAAGACCCTAGCACGTCACACTGCTTTACGTCCCGGTCTAGGTCCGAGCACGTCATAAATAACTAATCTTGACCTAGCATCAAGCTCGTTACAAACATGACTTGGCCTAGCCCAAGCACAATATTTAGGAAAATTTACTTGAACATTGGTGTAGGTCAAACTTAAAAGCCAAGCATTTAAGCCATACATCTTTACGCCCGACAAATATGCCGAGCTCAATACTTAGAAAGATTTATGAAAAACGAGGAAAGACGACTAAAAATAAATTACATTAAAGCCAAAAGTATGTACAAGGGGGACTCGAGGTCGATTTGTTAGGAATTTTATTGTTTAGATTTTGATGAATGCCATGTAAAACTTAGAATAGAAAGTTGGCTCCCCAATTTTTGTAAAATGTATTGTAACAATTAGAGTGGCCAAGCCGAGTTAAGTCGCCTACGCCCCAACATGCAAGAAGACAATCAAGGCTTGAAGGAAAACTCTTGAGAGACAACAGTGACAAAGAAAGAAGATGACAGAACTCGATTGAAGAAGCGGTGAGATGCGGTGAGTGGAACATCGATCAAGTCAACTCAAGAGAAGCCAAGTCTCAAGTCCGTTGTGAGAAGAGTCATCCAATGATTGGAAGCTCGACTCTAAGTCACCTGGGGAAAGCAAGGAAATGCGGTCAAGTCGAGATAATCGTAAAAGAACCGTTGTACGTAAATCAAGAGACTTACTTAAACAAGTAATATCTCCATACCACCTTTCTTGGAGTGCTCACCCCGAGAAGCGTGCAAAAGGAATGAACCAATGGGAAGCACTACACCGTGTCGAACTCAAAAGGTGATAAAACAATTCATACAAGGAAATGGCAATTCCAAGAATTGCAAGCCAACGACGCAAAGTGACTTTCAAAAATAAGCCTATCTCTTCAACGGGCAAATTTTTGAAAGTTCACTATAAAAGGTCGAGGAATTTGTTTGAGAAGAATGTAATGAATGACACACACGTGAAGATATACAAGCTTATCAAAAACTAAAACATTCTCAATCCTCAAGCCTACATCTCAAGTACATCAATCCAACACTTACCCGTGAAGGAAAGAGAACTTCAATCAGTTGAAGAGGAAAATACGAAAATAAGGGGTCTACATTCCGGGAAGGATTGTAGAAAGGTTCAAGGTCAACCAAGTCTTAAGCTCTTGGAGGGCTTCGTGATCAAATCCAAAGTGCTTAAGCAAGTGGGTGTAGTAGCAAGGTAGCTGCCTGTGAAGAAGCCGAGTCGCACGAGAAGCCGGTGAGTGATCAAGGCGTCTCTGCACCGAGTCCCAAAGGATCAAGTCGGTTGTGATCAAGACTTGTATCCGGGACTGTTACCACTCAGTAAACTAATCATTACTTAGTGGATTCCTCCGGGAGTTGGAGAAGAGAGGAGTAGAAGAATTACCCCATCTTCGAACCTCTATAAAAACTTTCTTCGTGTCATTTACATTTCAAAGATTTAAATTTCTCGCACTTTTAATTGCTTATATCTCATTTGATAAATTTGCTATCCATTTGATAATTTATAAGTACTAAATCAAGTCAGTAAAAACTTGCTTAATCAAACTTAAGGGTGTTAAGTCTTCCAATAAAACAAAACCACAAGTTGAGTCAATTTATAGCCAACAAGTGAGTTACTCTATTAACGGCTCATTGAAGTCTGTTGAGAGATTAACTCTCTTGAGTGACTAATTCGATTGTCCATCAAAGGACACACTGTGTAGAACTCAGAGATTTAAAAGGCCTAAATCGAAAATTTGGTAAGGTTTATTCAACCCCCTTCTAAACCTTACACTTACACCCTTGGGACCTACAAGTGGTATCAGAGCGGTTGGTTCATTGAACCCTCTCGCACCAGTTCTTGAACTAGATCTCCAAACTTTTCAAAAATCGCTTTAGTACTTAAACTTTCAAAACTCTTTTCTATCATTAAAAGTTATTATCATGGAAGCAAATCTAACACGCATTCCTATGTTCACTATTGAAGAATTTGATGATTGGAAAATTCGTATGTGCTCATCTATCAAAGATTACATGATGAGATGTGGATAGTGATAGAAGATGGGCCTCTGCAAATATTAAAGGTGAACACAACTGCACGAAGAGTTGCAAAACAAGGGGAAGAAGATGCGAAGACGGACTAGTCATGGTTGAAAAACCAAGAACCGAGTGGACAAATGATGACAGAAAAAGATACAACCTGGACAATGTAGCCAAGGACATTCTTTACAAAACCTTGGACAAAGCCATGTTCAATAAAGTGAAATCTTGCAAAACCGCTAAGGAAATGGGACAAACCGACATTGATTTGTGAAGGCTCGGAGCAAATCAAAGAAAACAAACTATCAGTGGTCGTACAAAAATTTGAGAACTTTAAAATGATCTCGGGAGAAAACCTGGATCAACCGGATGCTCGGTTTACGTAAATCACAAATGAGTCAGTCTACACTTGGAAAGGAATATACACGAAGGAAATGTGTATGAAGATCCTAAAAAAGTCTTCCATTTGAATGGGAAATGAAGGTCATGGCATTGAGACACTCCATGGACCTATCAAAGACATCCAATCATGAGTTATTCTCGGACCTCAAAGCCTACGAGTTTGAGTGAGAAGGAAAGACCAGGAAGAGACAAATTTGTACCCAAAACAGTTGCTCTAATTGTCAAAGATGGAAGGAGAGTCGAGGTCAAAGAGGCAATTGACCCGGAAGAAATAGCCCACGATGGTTAAAAGATTTAACAAGTTCTTTAACAAGAACTACAAGAGAGGAAAGGGTGAATCCTCCGAAGACACTCCTCCTCCAAATCAAGGGATGATAGGCCAACCAAGAGAATGATCATCAACAAGTTGAGTATCAAAGGGTCGACAACTCAAGAATAGAAAGAGTCGATCAAAAGGTCAATATCTATGTTGGAATTGTAGACAACCAGGTCACTATGCCATTGATCGCTCATATCCTCGTAGTCAACAAGTACAGTAAAAAACGAAGAAGAGAAAGAAAGGTCTTGAGAGAAAGAAGACAAGAGAAGAAAAAAGGCAATGATGGTCTGCAGAGACTGCCGAGACAACCAAGTCAAGAGAGACAATGACTCGAGAGAGCAAGTGAAGCCGACTACTCAAGTGACGAAGAAAGACTTGATCCGCTTAATGGCCAAAGAACAAGATCAAGAAGATGAGGTACAATCTAACTCAACAAGCTCGACACTAGTGATAGTGATCGTGACACACACACACTTCATCACCCACCGATCTTTATGATTCATTAGGCAAAATGATGAAAGACTTTGAGCACATTAAAACCTCACACACACTATTGAATGAGGAAAACACATTTACTAAAAGTCAAAACTCAAAGCCGACTAAGGAGCCGAGTACTCTAAGTCAAATAGCCGATGAGAATAAAAGTTTAAAGGTCGAAAATGCTAAATTAATAAAGCGTAAATTGCCGCTATAGAAAAGAGGGAGAATGACCTCAAAATGTTATTACCTCATTCACTAAGGCATCTAAATCATTGGATGATCTTATTATGAGTCAAAGAGAATGTGGAGACAAGACAGCTTAGATTTAATTCCTTTGTGCCATGTCAAACCTCTAGAGTAATTTTGGAAAAAGGATCTTCAAGTCATGAAGAGTCCGAAAAATCCAAAACTCCAAATGTTGCACACACTTTCAATCCAAAGCACAATACTAAGCAAACGGCCTTGGTTACAAAGGAAAAGGAAAAAAATTAGCTTGAGAGGTCGAAAGGGCAATGAGAAGAGATTCACCGAGTCCTCAAACAGACTCCAAACGTAAAATACTCAGAAAGAAGAAGCGAGCTACCAAAAATCCCAGAATACTCATAAAAGAAATACATATGATGGGAATGGTAGAAAATATCCAAGCCAAGCCGATCGAATAATGTGAACTATCGGCCCAGACTTATGGAATACAAGCCCAAATGGCAAAGGCCTAGAACTCAACAAAGGCCATTCCAAAAGCACAAGAGCTTTCATCAAGACACATATGCACCCAGGCACTACACTCAAAGACACCACAATTACCCTAGAAAGGCAATTGCTAAAACACATATGCAGCATACGACAAAAGAGACAATTGCATTTGAACCTAGAATCCCCAAGCAATTTGCCAGGATTAATTATGATTATGGCATCGATAGATGGCAACCTCTAGAGTCAAATCATTTGGCTATAGGTTGGTTGGATCATCTTATAATTCTAACCCCTCGGACCAGGACAAGAATGGGTACCTAAAACTTAATTTCCTTGATTGCAGTTCAAGGAACGAACAGTGCCAAGGAACCTGGTACATGGATAGTGGTCATTCCGGACATATGACAGAAATAAGAGAAATCTGTCAAAATTCAAGGAAGTCAAAGGAGCAAAAGTCATATTTGGAGGAAATGAAGCTCTGGTGAAATAAGAGGCATTGGATCCATCAAAAGGAATGGTTTAGAAATCACGGATGTTGCATATGTTGAAGGACTAAACTTCAATTTACTAAGCATCACCAACTGTGACAAGGGCTACAATGTTGGATTCAACATGGGAATATGCCAAATCAAAAATATTGAATCAAATGAAGTTGTCTTTGGAAGGATGTAGACAGAAAAATATGTATGTAGTGGATTGGTCAACGCAACACCCATCACCTGTCTACTAGCAAAAGAGCACACCCGAATCAAGTTGGTTGTGGCACAAAAAGCCGAGTCACCTGAATTTCAAAACAATTAATAAGCTAGCAAGAAGTCATCTTGTAGAAGGACTTCCGACTCGTATACAAGAAGGAGAGTATATGTGATGCATGTCGAAGGGAAAACAAATCAAGTCGTCGTTCAAAGAAAAGACATGCCCATCCTCAACAAGAATATTGACCGCTTCATATGGATCTATTTGGCCCAGTGGAACCAAAGAAGCATAAGTGGAAAGAAATACACCTTGGTGGTAGTAGATGACTACTCAAGATATACATGGACAATATTCATGTGCAAGAAGAAAGAAACTCTACAAAAGCTACCACGGTGATGAAGAGGATACAAAATGAGAAGAGTCAAACCATTATCAAAATAAGATCGATAGAAGAACCGAGTTCGTCAATGGAATAATAACTCAAGATCTTGTATTGAGAATGGTATTGGTCATGAACTATCACCGCAAGGACTCCACGTGAGAATGGAGTTGCGAGAAAGAAGGAATGTAACCCTCAAAGAAGCAAAGAAGGACCATGTTACAGGTTACCAAAAAGATTTTTGGGGTCAAGCAATCAACACGACTTGCTACACCCAAAACAGATGTATGATAAATAGACAAATGACAAAGACTCCTATGAGATCCGGATGGAAGAAAACCAAATGTTGCATATTTCAGGGATATTTGGATGTAAATGCTTCATCCACAACAATGGCAAAGACAACCTAAAGGCTTTTGATGCTAAAGCCGATGAGGGTATCTTCAGGATACTCGATTGAAAGCAAAGCCTACGTAATACTCAACAAAAGAACTATGGTTACGAAGAATCCATTCATGTCGTATTCGATGAGCCAAATGTAAATGGGGAAGACATTGAAGAGTCACCGATAAGTTGAATCATCCAACCTTACGAGAAGAGTCCCTATCTTTCAAGCCAACAGAATTATCAATTGAGGAAGAAGATGAGATAGCTTGAATCTCAAAAGCGGTGGAAAATCTGCACATTTGAATGATCACGAAAGCGACCACAAGAACACGGTACCGCAAGTCGATCGAATCCGGCTAACTTACTTCAACCTGGACGTAAGATGGCCGAGAGACCATCCACGAGTAACTTGTCATTGGAGATATAAGAGAAGGTGTCAAGACAAGATCCAACCCAACAAGAAGCAATGTTCACATGCTTCATCTCGCAATAGAGCCCAAAGATGTGTCACAAGCATTGGACGACACACATTGGATTCAAGCTATGCAAGAAGAGTGAATCGAGTTTGAGAGAAATAAAGTATGGGAATTAGTACAAAGACCCATACATCAAAATGTTATTGGAACCAAATGGGTATTCGAAATAAGATGAACGAGGAAGGTTACGTGGTAAGAAACAAAGCAAGATGGTAGCCAAAGGATATTGCCAAGAAGAAGGGATAGATTTTGATGAAACATTTGCCCTCGTAGCAAGATTGGAAGCTATAAGGATGTTTCTTGCCTATCTTGCTCACAAGAATTTCATTGTATATCAAATGGATGTAAAAAGTGCATTCTGAATGGTTTATTGGAAGAAGAAGTGTATGTTGAACAACCTCCAGGATTTGAGCAAGAAGACTCTTGGAGACAAGGTATACAAACTCAAGAAAGCCCTCAGACGGTTGAAACGAGGCACCCGAGCATGGTATGATACCCTGTCACAATTCCCGATTTGAAAATGGATTCACAAAAGGAAAAGTAGATAGAACACTTTTCGAGTAATTCAAGACAAGAAGAGTATACCGCTTGTTCAAATATATGTGGATGACATCATTTTTGGATCCACCAACAAAGAGTCTGTGTGAAAAATTCTCAAACCTCATGCAAAGTAAATTTGAAATGAGCATGATGGGAGAGATGACATTCTTCCTTGGACTTCAAGTGAAACAACCAAGGATGGAACCTTCATAAGTCAAACAAAATACACCAGAGATTTAATGAAGAAATTTGGTATGGAGGAGAAGTCTTCGTAAAAATACCAATGAACACATCGTCAAAATGGACATGGATGCGAGATGGCAAGCTCGTAGATCAAACAAGATACTGAGCACTTATTGGATCATTGCTCTATCTCACGGCCTAGCAGCGGACATCACCTTTCTTTGTAGGTGTATGTGCAAGATTTCAATCTGCTCCAAAAGAGAGCCATATGACGACAGCCTAAGAGAATATTGAGATACTTAAAAGGAAGCAAGAAGTAGGCCTATGGTATCCAAAGGCGGATTCAAGCTAATTGGCTATTCAGACTGTTATCTTTGGATGTAGAGTGGACAGAAAAGTACTTGAGGCACATGCCAAATGCTAGAAACAGACTAATTTCCTGGTTTAGCAAGAAGCAAAACTCAATAGCCACCTCTGGTGAGGCGGAATACATAGTTGCGGGTAGTGTTGTGCCCAAGTCCTATGGATGAGACACGGTGAGAGATTATGAAGTTGAAGAAAAAGAAATTCCAATCATGTGTGATAACACAAGTGCCATTGCAATCACTCAAAATCCTGTGTTGCACTCAAGAACAAAACATATTGATGTCGATATCATTTCATAAGAGATCATGTTGAAAAGAAGGACATTATCTTGGAATATATCTCAACCGACAAACAACTAGTCGACATCTTCACAAAACCATTATGTGAGTCAAGATTTGAAGAACTCAAACATGAGTTGGGGCTAATTGAGCTAAGTTGAGACACGAGAAGAATCAAAGAAAAGAAATGGAACAGAAAGAAGGTGAAAAAGAGTGAAAACAAAAATTAGCTCAAGAATCACCAGATCGGAAAGTCACTATACCAAGTCGGTGACATTTGAGTCACTAAGAGAAATGTGAGAAGTAGAGTTAAATCGCCTAAGAGATAAGTTTGAATAACTTATGAGAAAAGTGACAAAAACGCAAATCGTTTTGACTTAGCGGGAATGTTTTAAGGAACACGTCAAAGATAATGATGATGTGTACACGGACATAAAAGCCGCACACTAAGCTTTTGATTGGATATAAATGCTTTGCCGCATTAAATACGAGGCGTGAAATGCTCAATAGGCGTGCGAAATCCAAGCCGTTGATTTCGATCACAATTCAAAACCGTCGCACGCCCTTTCATAAACCATATTTAAACCATTTTAAATCCGCTTTCTCTCTCACACTTCTAAAAAGCTGTTCAATCTCTTTCTCTCAAAAGGCAAAGGCAAATACTCAAAACCCTATCAACCTTCAAATCAAATTTACGAACTTTTCCTTGAAATTATTCCGAGAAATGGCACCAACGTATGACTTTACCAAGTTGGGAAAACAAATCCACACCGGTTCAACCGTGGATTTCGATTTTAATGGTGAAGCAGGGTCCGACGACACCCTGGTGAAGAAAATCGCGGAGAAGTTGGAAACGCCAGATCAAAACCGCTTTTAACGGAATATCCTATGACCTATGTGGAGGAGGTCGCACAATTCTACGTGAATGCCGAGATTCACGATGAAGGAATCAAGTCATCTGCATTCACGGGAAGCGGTGACTATCGCCAAGGACTTGGTGAATATTGCTCACTACCGCCAGAAGGAGCAACCGAGATTAAGGAAGCCGATGTAAACTTGGCCGACGGATGGAAAGAAATAGCCAAGTCCGACCTTGCTTTGATAAAATTATATACACAAAGCAAACAAAAGATCACAAGGAGGATTATCACAAATTGTTGGACATAGTTGCCAAATGTATCGACATCAAATTTGCGGCTTTTGACCAACTATCAAAGGCAAAGCCGATTGTGATGGCTGCAATCATTGAGGAAAAGAAGATAAACTGGCTGAGTTTATCTACAAAGCTCTCGCCGTAACGTGGGGAACAAGTCCTTCAAAGAAGATGGGTCATTTGGAGGATCCCGGGATAAGGCCTAGTGATTGGCCGACTATTGGAAGTGAAAGAGTCCCTCTCGGACATGGGAAAGCATTCCATGTTAACAAGAGGATGTTGAGCTAACCTCTCTCGGTGCTCGTGGCGAGCTTACACCAAGAGAGCCGACACGGTGAGGGGGAATCGGTGACCTCAAGACACAAACCGCTGCCTCCTCTCCAACGAGAAGAAAAGCGCCCCTGCGGCACGCCAAGAAATCTCTTTGCCCTGCAAAGAAAGAAAACCAAACATGCTCCCGCCCGCAGCAGAGTCACCGCCGCCCTGCCAGCCCATGTCACCGCCCCTACAGCTAGCCGATCGAGAAGGACTCCCAAATACCTTCTCCGATCGTCAAAAGGAGGAGAACCGACAAGCCCAGACGCCGGCTCCTCGAGGTAAACAAACACAAGCACCGGCCCCGCGCCAAGACTCGAGAGGACGCCGCCTCGGGACTGTAAATTCCCCGGTACAAACCAGAGACGAAGAAGACTCGTCAAGCAATCCGAACAGAGAAACCAATTTGAGTCGGTTACTCGCCTAGCACAAAACACGGAGACTATCGAGAAGTAGAGTCTCCGGATGTAGTTGATGAAAACCAAGTCTGTGAAGGCGATCAACAGAGGCAACCCAAGACTTTGTAGCTCACACAAATTTGAAACTCAAGAAGAACTGACCCAAAGCGGATAGTGATGTAATGATCCTATCTCCACCTTACCCCGGACATCCAAAATCGTCTGCGTGAGTGGAGAAAATGGAAGTTGAGCAAGTCAAGGAACAGTTCCAACGGCTTTGAATTCATAGAAGAAGAAGAGGAATCGCTAAATTTCCTTGGGATCGACCATCGTGCTCCCAAAGACTTGATGAGGACAATCGCTAGACATCCCGCAAATCTACAGGGACAGGGAGAGAGCAAAGCAAGTGAAGAAGCCGAAGCACGTGAAAAGGCAAGTATCGCCCCTATCTCCGGCACCACGTAACACTTCCATCCCTCTCCTTGATGTCTTCTCCGAAAGTGACGAGGAACGAGAGAATGCACGCCGAGAAGAGTTACAAATGCAGCAAGCATTGCATGAATCAAGAATCCTTCACGAGCAAAAGCATCGATGGAGGACCAGGAGAGTCCTCCAAAACACACGGAAATCGATCCAATGGGAGTGGTTCAACAAATAGCCACCGATGTTGCCGCTACCACTTCCCACTCACTCGGAAGAAAGCAATAAGGGAAATGGCGATGAAACCGGGACAATGGGGACCCGGTCGAGCCAACCCCTATTGAAGGTGTGCTACCACCGCCCCAACGGCCTGAACCATCAATTGAAACAAGCCGGGAGTTTGGAGACGAGTGACCCCACTCCAAGTCACTCATTTGGTGCGCCACCGAGGGGAAACTCCTCCACCGCAGCAAGGTCGGAGGATCCGCAGATGACTCGACAAAGAAGCAAGGAGGCGAAGAAGAGAAATTACAATCACTAGAAGAATGACAAGTTGCCATCAACGAAGCTCAGGCAGTACCGAGATCGCCTCACCGAGGTGCCAACCGCTGCTACGAAGGCTAATGACGCGCGATGTGCGGTCGAGGCACGAGGAAGGAACAACCACGGGAGTTAACACTGGCGATGAAAGTGCAATCCATGGGGTTGAGACTCCAATGGATGCCATCAGAAGACCCTAAGATAGTGACACTTTGTCGAAAGGGAGGACCAGGCCTCGCAGCAGAGAGACTGGCTGGAGGAAATGAAGGCCCACGGGAGGTTGAGACTTCCCGGGGTAAAGAGGCCAAGTAGAGAACATCCCTCCCGCAATCATCGACCCATCTCGAGAAGGAGATCAGCGCACTTCATGATTCCCGGGACAACCCCGATGTCACTTTTCGGGATCGAAGGCGAAGAAGAAGCCGAGTCAACCCCCATGACAAATCCAAAAGACTCACAGTGCGGATGTTCAGGCACGAGCAAGTCTCGATCCCAAGACTACTCGTCAAACGTTTAACTTTGATGATGAGCCACCACTAGAAATCTCATCATCGTCCGATGACGCCCTGATAAGGCCGAGGACAAGTCCATGAAATGGAAAAATCACCGAGACCGACGGTTTTAATTAAGGCATTGTTGAGGCTCAAAAGCGGATCTACTTCACAACCAAACCCAAGTGAACCAGAGACCATTGCTCCAGCTCCTCAAGATACTGGTGGATCGATTCCCAAAAGAACTTCACGCGCACCGCTTATCATCGAACAAATCCCGGTGGCGGTGATGAATCCTTTGTGGAATCTTTCCCTTTCTCACCGGAGATACTTAACTCCACGAAGAGTCGAAACGAGCAAGCACGTTATCACGGACCACCTCTGTTTTTCACTCAGGCACCATTGTTCGGCCGATTTTGATTTCGTATTTTGTATGGCCATCACCGCAAATGAAGAATCGGTGAAGTTCGAGAAGTGTTCAAGGCACTCTTTCTTTGAAGTTGAACGAATGGAAAGGCATCGGCCTCCTTGGACATGCGCCGGACAACAGAGATGCCAACCTTACGGTGACTTGAGAGGCATCACGGTCGAGGATAAGGGAATGGTGGCAACAGCGAAGAATCAATGCGTGTGGAACAGGTGAGATACTTTAGAACCTTATTCAACAAGCCTCTTTGGTGTGGGAGAGTGAAAATGTTGATCGAAAACGGTTGAGGAACACATTGAACATATGCATGAAGCTCACACCGCCGAGATCAAGGCTGGCTGCGTGAGCGTAATGCAAATGATATACAACGTTTGGAAGAACACATGACGAAAATTCAGCCTTCTCATGGGTGAGATGAAGTCGATTTCGAGAATCCAACGCTACTTGGTCAATTCGTGCAAAGATACAACGCAGCGAGACTTGAAGCAAAATTCAACCATCGAAGACTCGACTTCATGCTTGCCAAAGATGTTCCCGGGGTTCTCTATCCTTTGATGATGCCAAAAAGGGGGAAGAGGAATACCTTAAAGCACAAAAGAAAATCAAGTCGAAAAGAAAGGAGCGGTGACAAGGAACAATTTGAGAAGGAAAATCGGTGAGGAAATTTTGAAATCAAGAAAGGAAAATCTGTTGAGGGGGAAGGATCAAAAGATATGACCTTGATGATTGCACAAACCCCAACAAGGTCCTGTCACGGTGACATTATAAGCAACAAACTCCCCGTGACTCGCCACTCCAACACTCTTGTATCTATGGCCGAGAAGAGAAAAGCAATTGAAGCAGGGAGGGATGAAGGAGGTGGAAGGAAGAATGGATGCCAGGGTGATGAACATCTTGAAAGAACACGGAGGCATTCCGGTTGACAGAGACACGTATGCCATTTCGATGTCGGGACAGAGCCAAGATCGTTGGCGAATTCAAAACGCTCGAATCGAAGGATATTTTGCAAATATGTCCATGGCTCAAGCTTGGGACTGTCTTGGGAAAAGGGTCTCACATTATGTGAAGAAAGGCTGACAGAAAGACAACCTAGCGATCACTCTGCTGGTCACTCCGAAAGAAGAAGGCCCCAAGACAAAGATACGCCCGCAGGTAGTAGAGGAAGAAGCAGTGATGGAGGAAGAAGCTTGGACCCAGGCCTCTGCCCAAGAATATTGAATACGTAGATCCAGGAAAGAAAGGAGGGATCTCTTTGGGCCGGGCTTGACCATGTGGCAAACTTGCGAGTGGCTAAAACCAACGCCGAGTATGCAAAAGAATAGAAGAAGAAAACAAGAGACAAACTCGGCTATGGCGGGAGAGACAGAAAGAATAAGAAAAGATGAAGCTGCAAGAAAAGCATATGAGAAGAAAAAGAAGGCGGTGATGACGAGAAGAAGAGAAGAAGAGAAGAAGATCTTTGATCAAGATGAAAGAAGGAGACAATGAAGGAGATGAAGTGTTCTTTGCCCAACCCTTCGTGTATTTTATATGTAAATACATACAATGTAAGTCTTTCGTAATATAGCTATAAATTTTCTATTTTTTGTGAAGACAATTACATACTCGATACACCTTGTAAACAAATTGTGTTAAGTACAAGAATGATATGATCAATAAAAAGATTGATTCTGCGCATACATTCTATGTCAATACACTATCTCGTATGTATCTTTGTCATCTGCATCTTTGTATGAGTTAAGTTTTGGCATCATCAAAAAGGGGGAAATTGTTAGGAATTTTATTGTTTAGATTTTGATGAATGCCATGTAAAACTTAGAATAGAAAGTTGGCTCCCCAATTTTTCTTTCAGTAAAATGTATTGTAACAATTAGAGTGGCCAAGCCGAGTTAAGTCGCTACGCCCAACATGCAAGAAGACAATCAAGGCTTGAAGGAAAATCACGAGAGACAATTTGAGTCTGACAAAGAAGAGAAGACAGAACTCGATGAAGAAGCAGGTGAGATGCGGTGAGTGGAACATCAGTCAAGTCAACTCAAGAGAAGCAAGTCTCAAGTGAGTGACGGAAGAAGAGTCATCCAATGATTGGAAGTGACTTAAGTCACCTGGGGAAAGCAAGGAAATGCGATCAAGTCGAGATAATCGTAAAAGAACCGTTGTATTTAAATCAAGAGATTTACTTAAACAAGTAATATCTCCATACCACCTTTCTTGGAGTGCTCGGTCCCGGAAGCGTGCAAAAGGAATGAACCAATGGGAAGCACTACACCGTGTCGAACTCAAAAGGTGATAAAACAATTCATACAAGGAAATGGCAATTCCAAGAATTGCAAGCCAACGATCGCAAAGTGACTTTCAAAAATAAGCCTATCTCTTCAACGGGCAAATTTTTGAAAGTTCACTATAAAAGGCCGAGGAATTTGTTTGAGAAGAATGTAATGAATGACACACACGTGAAGATATACAAGCTTATCAAAATCGATACATTCTCAATCCTCAAGCCTACATCTCAAGTACATCAATCCAACACTTACCCGTGAAGGAAAGAGAACTTCAATCGGTTGAAGAGGAAAATATCGAAAATAAAGGGGTCTACATTCCGGGAAGGATTGTAGAAAGGTTCAAGGCGTCGAACCAAGTCTTAAGCTCTTGGAGGGCTTCGTGATCAAATCCAAAGTGCTTAAGCAAGTGGGTCGTGTAGTAGCAAGGTAGTCGCCTGTGAAGAAGGCTCGAGTCGCACGAGAAGCCGGTGAGTGATCAAGGCGTCTCGTGACATCGAGTCCCAAAGGATCAAGTCAATTTGTTGTGATCAAGACTTGTATCCGATTATTACCACTCTGTAAACTAATCATTACTTAGTGGATTCCTCCAGGAGTTGGAGAAGAGAGGAGTAGAAGAATTACCCCATCTTCGAACCTCTATAAAAACTTTCTTGTGTCATTTACATTTCAAAGATTTAAATTTCTCGCACTTTTAATTGCTTATATCTCACGATAAATTTGCTATCCATTTGATAATTTATAAGTACTAAATCAAGTCGTAAAAACTTGCTTAATCAAACTTAAGGGTGTTAAGTCTTCCACGAAAACAAAACCACGGTTGAGTCAATTTATAGCCAACAGGTGAGTTACTCTATTAAATTATCACTCGATTTTCTGTTTGAGAGATTAACTCTCTTGAGTGACTAATTCGATTGTCCATCAAAGGACACGGTGTGTAGAACTCAGAGATTTAAAAGGCCTAAATCGAAAATTTGGTAAGGTTTATTCAACCCCCCTTCTAAACCTTACACTTACACCCCTTGGGACCTACACGATTACATAAGAGGCCCGAGGCCGATCACATAAAAAACCAAAAAGGAAAAGACCCTACGGAGCAGACGACTAGGTCGCACCGGGAGCAGGGGTCTCAGCTGGACCACTTGAGGCCATCTCCTCCCCATTATTATTGGCCAGAGGGATGTCTTGCTCGGATATGGCGCCGGGAACTGAGGACAAAGCACCGCCAGATCGGTATTAAGAGAATCGAGCTATTTCTCCAAATCGCCACGGTCATGCCTTTCTTGAGATATTCAAGAATCTCTTCAACATCGGGTCGCATGCCTACAAGTCAACATATCGACATACTCCCCCAACCGTTTATAGGCCCTCACGGCCTCCACCCGAGCCTCTTCTAGCTATTTCTTAAAGGCTTCCTCAGTTTCCCTCCGATCCTCGGCCTCTCGCCTCTGTAGCTCCCTCGGGTGCGCAACCACCGCCCTTCTCAACTCCTCCACCTCCCCACGGAGCTCCCGCCGGCCTTTTTCGCCTCATCCCGAACGACGATGGCTTATTCAACAAACCTTCTCGTAGTATTGGCCTCCACCACGGCCGCCTTGGTCCGAGTTTGCAAGACTCCTAAATCCCGAGCGAGTATTATGAGCATCCAACAAATTAGCATGGCGTCTTTCCAGGTCGCGCCCTTGCCATAGGGTGCATATGATCCTGCTGGATAACCCCATGCATATTGGGCTTTCTCCTCCCAATCGGTCTCCTTGCAGAACCGCTCTATCCCGGTGGTCCAAGCCCAGCCGGCAAGACGTCCCGCGCTACCCGACCAGCCGGCCTCGGGTAAGGCCGCCACCGCTCCTCACTTGGTAGATTCTATGAACCACTTGGGTCTCGGGCTAGCCATGCCCTCACAAGCCTCATCCTACCAGGGTTTGGGGATAAAATGCCCCTCCCGCCTTGAGATCGTCCGAAAATTCCCGATGTCGGGCTTCATGTAAAGTCTCCCCGGGCGGATATCGATCGGAGGCATCAGTGGAGTCTACCCCTGTCCTCTCGTCGACCAGGTTCATTTATTTCAATCCCACTCCCCTTCATCCACCTAAGAGGGTGCTCTTCTTCTTCACCTTGCTCGTCCATGGCCTTGCGCTTGCCACTCTGAATTTCAGCCTGTCTTTTCTCCTCCGTGCAGTCTCGCCCAATATTTGCCCAGTCCCCGAGCAACAATCTTCCTTACACGTTTAAGGCGAGCAAACACGTCTACACCGCTGGACCTACAACAAACATCGAAGATATCCGGGAGAGAATAAAGAAAATGTCAAAATACGAAGAAGTTCATAATTATAAAAATATACTTACCTTGGGTTCTGGCCTGTCATCGTCGTCACCAGTCCATCGGTCCGCTCGGCCATGGGAGGCACTTACCTAAGGGGCTCGGACTTAACGGAGACGACCCCACCCCTTCGCCCCTAGTAGGTTGCGACTCCCAAGATCGGCACTGGCGTTCCGCCTCGTTCTGCTCATGGCGGACTCTCCCCTCTTATTCTCCCAATCTTCCTTCATTTCTCTCCTCTTTCCTCATTATTCCTTCTTCATTCTCCTTGCCTCCTCTAGGTTAATATACCTCTTGGCCCAAGCTAACAGCTTATCAAATGTTTGAGTCGGTTCTATCACCAAGGATTCAAAAATTCGCCTTCCTCCAAACCTTGAGCTAGGGCATTAGCCAATATTTCAGGCTAATCGAGGGCACCTCCAACTTTGCGATTGTGAAGCGTTGTATGTAGCTCCTCAATCCTTCTCCCTCCCTTTCCTTAATGCTAAACAAAGTTAGCGGTGCCTTCTGGTACTTTTGACAACTTGTGAACTAATTCAGGAATGCCGAGCTAAAGTCATCAAAGTTTTTTATGGAGCCCGAAGGGAGCTGGTTGAACCATTGCTGAGCCGATTTTGTCAAAGTAGTAGGAAAAACTATACACATCATGATATCCATGAATCTATATAGAATAACAGCATTTTCAAAATGACATAGATGGTCCAACGGGTCAGTACTAAGTAGTACCATCGTATTCAAAATTTAGAGCCTGGTGGAAGATGAGAGCTCGTCCGCCATTACCTCATCCGAGAAAGGGATTCCCCTGTACACCCGAACTGAAGCCCCTCCTGGCATCCCCGTCACTTTCCTACGGATTTCCCGCACCTCGCGATGGAGATCATCCATCCTTTTCGACCAATCTGGATCTTATGTTGATATGTACTCTTTCATCCTAGATAAGTATACCTCCTCAGCCACAGCGGTCTTTCGACCTCTGTCACCAATCTCCGGCGTCCTAGCTACGTTCTCTCCCATCGGATGAATGACAAGTGGTGGCAGAACTAATTCCCTCAGCCTTCTCTCCACCGCCTATTCCATGGCCTTGGTAATAAAGCTACCCAACTGTTCAAAAAACATCGGTCCCAAATCGCTATCTCTCCGGACACGGGTGTTTGCTCTTCCACCCTTGTCCTCGGAATCCCTTGTCCACCGCCTTCCACCACAGGTGGCGGTGGTGGAGGCCTGACATTCTCATGTGTTACTCCGCCCGGAGTATCACCCAATAGTGTGCGATTCAGATCCTCTGTCAAGTTCCTGTTCAAATCCTCCATAACTACCACTCTCTGAAGCTCACGTCCTCGCTCAGATGTTCCCACAAACGGCGCCAATTGGTCGATCCTAAAAATGCTCCACCTCTTCGAAACCGGCTTCTACTCGAACTTCACCGTAGACTACACAAAAGAATGGTCGGAGGGGGTGCTCCGCGTGCCATCTCCAATGCTTAAGTCAGTAGAGTGTTTTACAAGAAAGAGGCAAAAATATGAAGGTAAATGTAAAAAGTTTGATGAGGGTAGAAATGAACCTCGACTTGGGCTTTTATACCTTAGCCCTGATTAGGGTTTCCGTAAAATTCGGATTCTATTATGATTTGATAACGGAATCTTTTAAACCCTAATTTGCCCTTGAGTTCATGACTGAGCCGAGATCTACTTATCCTAGATCGTCAGTTCTCATATTCTTATATAGAACCTTTGCTCATAAAGCTCAAAACCAATCACTCACCTCGGCCTACTTTACAGACCAAGTTTACACTCCTCAATTCATTAGCTCAGCCAATTCCAGCTAAGAGAATTTGACTTAGGATTTATTTAGCCCAATAATAGGACCTTTCAACCCTGCCTATTTATAAGGGCTTCTCAGGCCATCTTATCCTTAACAAGCCCACTAGTTCAGCCCAATAACTCTATTCTTATTGACGGCCATCAATTATTTATCTTCTTCAGCCCATGAGACCACCAGTTTGGCACTTCATTCCTAGCTAGGTTTTACTTGGGACTTAATTAAATTCACTAAATAGGACTTCTTAGTGCGGCCTATCTGCAAGAGTTCATCAGTTCGGTCCAATAGAGAGCTCCTCATCTCGGCCCAATAAGTCATTCTATATCAATCCTCATCAGTACCAATAAACAATCTTGCCCTTTTTCAAAAACAAAGAGAGTAGTATCGATTTTACCTCTTGAAAATTCATTTTGTAAAAGAAAAGAGCTAAGTCTATCATACATGCTCGGGGTGCTTGTTTTAAACCGTATAAGGCCTTTTTAATTTTATAAACATCATTTGGCCTTGAAAATTTTTCAAACCCCGAAGGTTGTTTTACATAGACTTCTTCTTGAATAAAATCATTTAAAAAAGCGGATTTAACATCCATTTGGTAAAGCTTGAAATTATTAAAACATGAATAGGCAAGTAAAATATGAATTGCTTCTAAACGTGCTACGGGTGCAAAAGTTTCATCATAGTCAATACCTTCTTCGTGACAATACCCTTGAGCCACTAACGTTGCCTTGTTTCAAACAATGTTGCCTTGATCATCGAGTTTGTTTTGGAATACCCATTTAGTGTCAATAATAGTTTGTGATGGAGGATAATGTATCAATTCCCAAACATCATTCCTTTCAAATTGGTTCAACTCTTCTTGCATTTCAAGAAACCAATATTCATCTTCAATAGCTTCCTTTGCATTTTTTGGCTCTTTTTGAGAAATAAGATCTTTCTCGGCAAATTTCCTTCTAGTCATAACTTTATTTAGAGGATCCTCAATTATGAGATCTTTTGAATGATCTCCTTTGAATTTTAATGCCATGGGAAGATCCAAGTTGTCACATTTATCTTCTTGTGGAACATTGGAAGTTGAAGATTGATCATTTGATGTGGAAGGTTGATCACTTTGAACATCATTTGAAACATCTGGCCCAACTTCATCTTCATCACTTTCATCATTAGGTATTCTTTCAACACCCGATGCTTCATTGAATTTGACATGAATAGATTCTTCAACCACCATGCTCGTTTTGTTATATACCCGATATGCCTTACTCTTAGTCGAATACCCCATAAAAATTCCTTCATCGGCTTTGGGATCAAGTTTGTCTAATTGATCCTTGGTATTCAAAATACAACACTTGGCTTGACCAAATATTTTGAAATAACTAATATTTGGAGTTCTTTTTCCAAAGATCATAAGAAGTTTTATTTAACTTAGGATGAAGATATACCCGGTTTATGACATAGCAAGCGGTGTTGTTTGACCGACCAAAAATATTTTGGAAGTGAAAATTCATTTAGCATGGACCGGCACATTTCTTGAAGAGTTCGGTTTTTCTTTTGGCAACACTATTTTGTTATGGAGCTCTCGGAGCCAAGGAATTATGTGCATACCCCTTGGTTTCACATAATATTCTAAATTCACCATCAAATTCTCCTCGTCGGTCACTCTTTATAGACTTAATCGTATATTCTTTTTCATACTCTATAAGTCTACACAACTTAGTAAACTCATTATCGACATCACTTTTATTTGCAAGAAAAAAGTCTTAAGTGTATCTAGAAAAATCATCAACTATAACAAATGAGTAATGTTTTTCATTTAGACTTTTGGTGCCAATATCCCATAACAAATCAAGATGAAGTAATTGTAGAGACTTGGTTATGTTTCGTTTTTGGCTTAAAACTACTTTTAACTAATTTGTTCTTTTGACAAGTGTCACATAAGCCAAGGTTTTCAAATTTTAATTTGGGTAGTTCTATGTTGGTTTTTGTAAATCTCTTGCAAATTTTTGTATCCAACATGTCAAACTCGCCTATGCCATAAACTTGTTAAATCATTATTGGCGACAAGACAAGAAATATTTTGACTAACCAAATCACTTGTGCAAATTTTATAAAGATTGTCTTTTCTATTTGTTTCACAAATAATTTTATCATTTTTAGAATAAGACATTTTCCTTTATTAAAAATAACATCATAATTAGAATCGCAAAGTTGGCTTACACTTATCAAATTGAACTTAAGCCCTTCTACTAATAAAACATTACTAAGAGAGAAAAGAAGAGTTACTAATTTCTCAACTTCTAAGAATTTTTCTTTGTCATTCCCGAACATTACCTTTCCTTCTTCTTGGAGCTTGATGTTGGTAAATAGTTCTCTCTTTCGGTCATATGGTATGAATACATTGTCCACGAGCCATTTTGAATCATCCGAATTGTTATAGCCCCTAACACCTACAAATAAATCATTTTTAGGTACCCTATAATTTTGGGGTCCATGAGGGTTAGTCTTGAGACCTTTGGGTCTCCAATAATGACTATAATTATCTCTAAGTTTACAATCATTATCGAAATGTCCATTTTTACCAAAATAGAAACAAGTAATAATGTCAGGACTACTAGCACGTATGAAAGTTAGAGCTTGGTTATTTTCTTAGAAATGGTTTGAAAAGGTTTGTAACCAACTCCTAGTTTGGAATATTCACTTGTTTGTGCACCAAAATTTTTTGTAACATTATCTGTACTCAAATTAAAACGTTGCACATCCTTTTTCAAACTTTCAATTTCTTTTGTGAGCACTTGTTTTTTGGAATCGAGACTATGAACTTTTTCAAGAGTAATAGCATGAGCATGATCAAGTGATTCATAAGAAGTAAATAATCTGTCATTTTTTAATTTAATCTCTTTATACTTCTTTTTCAAAAGCTTGTATTTGCAAATCATATCTCTAAATTTATTTTGCAATTCATCATAAGCACATTGTAATTCATCAATTAAAGAGGCAGATAAGGAGTTAGAGTGTACCTCGTTGTTTTCATCGTCTATGGCCATGAGACCATATTCGACTTCTTATTCTTTGTCGGATGTGGCAAGGAGCTCATCTCGTGTTTTGGCTTCCGCATTTAGAGCTTTCTTTTTTGGAAGGGTTTTTCTTCTTTTTCTCTTCATCCGCTAATTTTAGGCAATCGGCTATAAAGTGTCTGGATTTTCTGCATTTAAAACAAGAGTTGTCTCTAGCTTTTCTTGCCTTATTTTTATTTACAAATTTGGCAAACTTTCGAACAAGTGCGACAGTTTCCTCATTCTCTTCATCACTAGCATCATAAATATTATTTGTATTTGAAGCAAGACTTTTAGGAGTAGGTTTCATGCCCGATTGAGAGGTTGATGGTTTGGAATTCTTCCTTTCTTTGAGATAGACTTCATATATCGAAGATTTCCAATAAGCTCATCAAACTTGAGAGTCGCAAGATTTTGAGCCTTCGTTATAACCGTTACTTTTTTGGACCATGATCCGCGAAGAGTATTCAAGACATTAGTAACCTTATCTTCTTCCAAATAATTTTTCGAGAGCCAATAAATGATTGACTATATTATCAAGTTTTTCCGCCGAGTTTAGAAATCCATTCACCCTCAAACATTATGATGTTTTCAAAAATTTTAACGGGCATGGTTTTTCTAGCTTGTTTAACCTTTTTAGTGCATTCACAAATAGTTTCTAATTGTTTCCAAATTTGATGAGCCAACCTTATCCCTCAAATTCTATTATACTCATTGTAGCCATAAGAGAGCAATGTAAAATGTTTAAGGCCTTACCGTTGAGAGAGAAAGACTTCTTATCGTTTTCATCAATATCCTTCAAGCTTTTGAGAACCTTGGTTGCATCCTCCATTTTCTTTGTTGCTTGAGTAATTCCTTCAATGATTGCATTCCAAATATTAAATCCGCACCCTTGTAAGAAGCATTCAATCTGATCCTTCCAAAAGACATAGTTGTTGGCATCGAAGAGTAGTGGCTTGTTGGTGGAGGTGCCGGTGGTGAGGTAGCTTTCGTTCGTAGCCATAGATCTCCCCTTTACTCACAAAGATTAAATGAACTTGCCAAAGAGTTTGGTTCTGATACCATTTATTAGTCCAAGTGGCTAAGAAAATCTAGAGGGAGGCTGAATAGATTTTTCCAATTTTTGGATTTACGCCCTCTTTTTCGAATATGTAGATGATGACCAAACTAAAAGTGCGGAAATATAAACAACACACAATGATTTATAGAGGTTCAACCCACCTAGCGCCTAATCCTCTACCACCCCGGTATGTCTAGAATGGATTTCGAAAAGGAAAAAGGTTTTATTGATACCAAACAAATACAAAACATTTACCGTAAAGAGTACCACGCTCTTTTTACAGCTCAAAAGTGCAAGTGTAATCAAGAAGAAAGTCTAATACTCAAGATGTGCAAGTGTAAAACTTAGGCTAAAAGTACAACAAGAATTTTGACAAGAGAGAATAAGAAGTTTGCTGAATTTTTCTTATTGTTTGAATGCTTGTGTTGTTGTATTGCTCCTTCAAAGCCTTTATCTATTGATAAGGGTCTTTTTATGCATGTTTTATGTGTATATTTGAGTAGAATTCGAGTTATTTTATTGTTAGTTTTGTAAATTTTTGATTGTACATAGTTCATATTACTCCGAGGTGATTTTATTGATGTAGATTGACCATTCGGGGCTAATTTTGGTGAATTTCGGACCATGGATTCATGTCAAAACATACCGGGGAGTTTAAGGATGCAAAAACGCTCGAAATTCCAAGCCAAACGCGTCATTTCGGGGCCTTTTTGGTCCAACACGGGCAGGGGGTGTCGGGCAACACGGCCGTGTTCCGCCGGGAGCTAAAAACTCGATTTTTTCGCACAAAACAGCCTCCGACACGGCCAGGCCGTGTTCCCCAACACGGCCGTGTCCAGAGACACGGCCTGGCCGTGTTGGGAAGCACGACCATGTCGATCGAGTCCCCTGTGTGATAAAACAGCACGGCCCGACCGTTCTGGGCGACACGGGCGTGTCCGGGACCTCTTTTTGCAACTTTTCTTTGCGGAATTTGGGGAAAACTCACCAACCAACCCATTTTGGCCACTTTTGTACACTTTTAACACCCTATTTTGCTGAAACATGTCTCCATGTCCCCTCCCTCATCACTTGAATACAAGAATTCACCAACCAACAAGGAAAATGGGGGTGATTGTTTAATAAAAGAGAGTACTATCAATGTATTGGTTGCCTATAAAAGCCAAGGGTTGAAATTGGGAGATTCATTCATTAGATACTCAGGAAATATTCATTGTATTCACTTCATTAAGTAGAATTGGGATCAAGAGGTCTTGGAGGAGAAAGCTTGGGGCAATATTGGAGAAGAAGGCTTGGAGCAACATCATCAATCAAGAAAAGAAGTCAATTGAGATTTTGAGAAAGATAAGTACACCATGTCTACAATACTTAAATCTTCTTGTGTAATTTATTCTTTGGTCAAAATCATGTGTAGCTAAACTCCTAGTGTTTGAATGTAATGAACTCTAGAATGGATTTGTGATTAAGGTGTGTATGTTTTTAATAAAATCTTCATATTTTGTGTGATTCACTTATATTATGCTTCGTTCATTCGAATTGATATATGCGCAATATTGATTTGAAGTTTATTTTTCATCCGGAAATCGAGAGATTCATGGTGAAATAGAACCTATATAAGTGAAAAGAGTTGCATGCAATCCTAGATATAGGACGACATAAATCTTCTGGATTAGGGTCAAACCTAATATGGAAATTCACAAATCGTTATAATGTTGTCTTGGGGTTTTAACTAGAAAGAGATTTCAGTTAATCAACTTGAGATTAGGAGTTTTTCGCCTTGAGAAAGGGTTTAACTTAAATTGGGAATTTCTACGGTCCACAAGACATGAAATTTTATTAAAAGAGGTTGGTTTTTGCTTAAGGGCTTACGGTTGTATTTTTAACTTGTCAAATCACAAAAACATTCTAGAGAGGATTTACATTCAAACACATTTCTATCTCTTGATTTCTTATTTTACAAATCTTCCTTCATTTTTACAATTTATAATTTGTTTTCCTTTTTTCATCAAACAAAAACTCGAAAATTGTTAGATTAAATAACAAAAAGACGGTAATTATTAGTACTTACAATCCTCGTGGGAATGACACTCGGTACTCAATAATCTATACTATAAAACGATAGGTGCACTTGCCTATGGTTTTAAAGGTAGCTTTTGAGTCATCAAGTTTTTGCTCGTTCGTTGGGGATTGTAATATTAAGAACGCTTTATTTTTGTTAATTTAATCATTTTTTTATTTTATATTTTTTTACCATTATCTTTCTTTTTATCTATCTTTGTAAGTCTTGGTTTATACTTATCCTCTTTGTTTACCGCAGTGTATGCCTACTCGTCGCCGAATTTGGAAGCGCGACACCATGCAGTAGCAAACACGGAGAAAAGTACTAACACAGACCACGAAGAGGATTCTAACGAAAGTAAAGATTTCGTCATGGAGGATGAACAAAGAACTATGTATGACTATGCCAAACCATCCATGGACGGCACGACGTCAAGCATTGTAAGACCAGTTGCCGCCAATAATTTTGAAATTAAACCCAACGTTATTCAAATGGTGCAACAGCTTGTCCAATTTGACGGTCTACCAGACGAAGATCCCAATAATCACATTGCGAGTTTTCTTGAAATTTGCGACACCTTCAAAATCAACGGGGTCTCGATGATGCCATCCGCCTACGCTTGTTCCCATTCTCTCTTCGGGGACGAGCAAAACAATGGTTAAATACTTTGCCAAAAGGAACGATTACAACATGGAATATTATGGCGAGAAAAATTCATTTTGAAGTATTTCCCATCGGCAAAGACCGCAAGATTAAGGAACGAAATCTCTTTATTTACTCAAGCGGAGCACGATGAAACTTTATACGATACTTGGGAGAGATTTAAGGAATTGTTGCGAAAGTGCCCACACCATGGCCCGCCTATTTGGATGCAAGTCCAAACATTTTATAATGGGCTACTTTACGCAGCAAGACAAATGATCGATCACGGTGGCGGGGAACTCTTAATAACAAAACACCGGAAGCCGCTCAGGATTTGATTGAGGGAATGGCCATGAACGGCTACCAATGGCAATCCATACGAGGTAAAACTAACAGTCGGGTTGGTGTGTATAATGCGGAGAGTGTAGTTACGCTCGCCGCACAGGTCGAAGCTTTAACCCAAAAGATCGATGATTTGGCGGCTCCTAAACCACCACCACATGTTTTATCTTGTGAAACTTGTGGAGGATCTCATAATCACCAGGAATGCCCCCACACAATACCGCCAACTGAGCGTGTGGATTATCTAGGTAACCATTCTCGGCCTTCTCAACATAATCCTTTCAGTAATACGTACAATCCAGGGTGGCGACAACATCCTAATTTCAGTTGGGGTAATCAAGGCCAACCACGACCTAATCCCAATCCTAATCCACACACGCCTCCCGGATTCCAGCCGACCCAAGAAAAGCCTAACTTGGAAGAACTCATGGCAAAGTTTGTGCAAACAACAGACGCTCGATTCCAGGCAGTCGAAACATCCTTAAGAAATCAAGAGGCATCTATCCACAATTTGGAAAATCAAATAGGGCAGATTTGCGAAAATGATTGCCGAAAGGCCGCATAAGGAAGTTTGTCGGGTAATACTCAAATAAACCCGAGGGAGCACGTAAAGGCAATCACCATTAGTGTCCCACATGAGCATAATTATCCCAACACCACCATGCAAAAATATGTGGAGGATGACAAATCTGAAGAAAAGCCCATGAAAAAGGTGGTTGCAGAATACAAGCCCAAGATCCCTTACCAGGACTCTCTAAGAAGAAGATAGAAGGGAGGACAAATTTGGTAAGTACCTTGATTCTTTCAAACAATTACATGCCAATATTCCATTTGTTGACCCTCATTCAAAGCATGTTAAGGATCTTAATGACATCATTCCTAGTGAAAATAAGCTCAACAAATTATCAAATGTGCAATTTAATGATAAATGTCCTTCCAATGAACTACCACAAAAATTTAATGATCCGGAAGTTTTATTATCCCTTGCACAATTGATGGTTTACTGTTGATAGGGCACTAGCCGACTGGGGAGCTAGTATCAATGTGATGTCTTATGAAACATTCAAGCATGCGGGATTAGGTGAACTTAAACCTATTAGGATAGACATTCAATTGGCCGATAAATCGATTAAACATCCTAGAGGTATTATTAATGATGTGTTAGTCAAGATTGATAAATTCATGTTCCCGATTGATTTTGTTATTCTTGACATGCATGATGATATTGATGTTCATGTAATTCTTGGCGTCCCTTCTTGGCTACGGCGAAATCTCTTATTGATGTGCATGATGGAAAGCTTACTTTGAGAGTAGGGGTGAACAAGTTATCTTTAAAATTCCTTTGAGAAATCCTATAAATGATACTTGTTTTCCTATAAACTTGATTGAGACAAGGATAAATGATTCTTTGCTTGATATGTCTTCTAATAAATCCTTGAAAGTATGTGATGTTCAATGTGCAAAAGTTTCCACAGATAAATCCCATTTTGAGAATAACATGCGAGAAAAATAGGACCATGAAGGTCAATTGTTCGAAAATCGATACGGGTGGCGATGTTGTTCAAAGAGATAAAAATTTTCATAAGTTCAAGGCTCCACCCGATTAAATCTTCACATTTAGGTGAAATGGTCCAGCTATACGACGTTAAAGAAGCTACCCGGGGAGGCAACCCGATGTTTGTGTGCAATTGTTTTCATTCATTTTTATTTTTTTATTTTATTTTCTTTCAAAATAATCACAAGTCCTTAAGTCATTTTCAAAAAAAAAACTTTTGAACATCTTCTTGGTTGTCCTAATTGGGAATATTTGAGATTTCACGGTATTCGAGTTGTGTGTTGCTTAACTTTGATTAGGTATGAAGATGCCGTTGAAGGTCCGTGCCAAAACAACCCAATGATCGCTCAACACCGATTCCACTATTGTAGTAAGGTCGTATTTTTCTTTTTCTACTTCTTTTATATCATTCTAGTTTCTTTGCTTTTTTTTTTTTTTGAGTGTGTTGTGTGTGTTTGTCCATTTCTTTCTTTCACATTGAGGACAATGTGAATCATAAAGTTGGAGGTGGGTACAATAACATTTTCGGAATGCTTGTGTGTTTGTTTTCAAAAGATGTGATTTTTTTTTAATAAATTAAATGTTTGCTAGTCAATAACTTGGCCCAATCATACCTATATTAACTTGTTAATTTGTGTTTTTCGATGTGAAGCAATTGATTGTCTAGGATAGATTGACGTGGATGTGGGCTAAATTTTGACGAGATTTCCAACACCATAAATACTTGATGTGTTAAGGCATATACGACGATACTTAGTGCTATGAACTTCCGAGAACTCATGATTTAGTAGTGGTTAACTAGTTGTTAAACCAAGCTTGTGAAAAAAAAAGAGAAAAATAATAATAAAAAAAACGAAGAAAAAAACGGACCAATCGAGGTTATACTCCTCTATTTGTTGTTGCTTAGTAACTAGGAGCATTCATGAGCCCCATGTTTGTCTTTTTACGTAAAACGGCGACACGAATATGAGTATGAGAAACCACCCTAGGAGTGTTTGAACAGAAATTCAAAATATAAACCTAGTGGAAGCATGTCTCGAAAGGTCCCAAAAAAAGAACGAAAAAAAAAGAGAGAGGAGAATGAATACTCATTGACTTCTCATTCCAATAAAGTTCAAGAAGCTTGGTTATATGACTAGTAAGCTAACTACAATGATCTATTGAATTCTTGTATTTTCATGGCGTTATTGAATTGAAGTTGTTCATAACTATCGTATTTGTGGAGTGATGATTTCAAGTCGAATAATGCTGCCGATATTACGGTCTTTCTTGTGATCGATCGTTTTACAAAACTATGTTTTTACTTAATGGTTAATTCGGGTTGAGAAGGCCAAGAACTTGACTCGCTTATGTTCAATATGTTGAAAAAAAAATCATCTTTGTATGTTGTGATTTATTGAATCCCTCTTTTTGATATAATGTTTTGCTTGAGGACAAGCAAAGTTCAAAGTTGGAGGTGGTTTGATATGGGTCTTTTTATGCATGTTTTATGTGTATATTTGAGAAGAATTCGAGTTATTTTATTGTTAGTTTTGTAAATTTTTGATTGTACATAGTTCATATTACTCCGAGGTGATTTTATTGATGTAGATTGACCATTCGGGGCTAATTTTGGTGAATTCGGACCATGGATTCATGTCAAAACATACCGGGAGTTTAAGGATGCAAAAAACGCTCGAAATTCCAAGCCAAACGTCATTTCGGGGCCTTTTTGGTCCAACACGGGCGGTGTCGGTGCAACACGGCCGTGTTCGCCGGGAGCTAAAAACTCGATTTTTCGCACAAAACAGCCTCCGACACGGCCAGGCCGTGTTCCCCAACACTGGCCGTGTCCAGAGACACGGCCTGGGCCGTGTTGGGAAGCACGACCATGTCGATCGAGTCCCTGTGTGATAAAACAAGACACGCCCGACCGTTCGGGCGACACGGGTGTGTCAGGGACCTCTTTTTGCAACTTTTCTTTGCGGAATTTGGGGAAAACTCACCAACCAACCCATTTTGGCCACTTTTGTACACTTTTAACACCCTATTTTCTTGAAACATGTCTCCATGTCCCCCTCCTCATCACTTGAATACAAGAATTCACCAACCAACAAGGAAAATGGGGGTGATTGTTTAATAAAAGAGAGTACTATCAATGTATTGGTTGCCTATAAAAGCCGAGGGTTGAAATTGGGAGATTCATTCATTAGATACTCGGGAAATATTCATTGTATTCACTTCATTAAGTAGAATTGGGATCAAGATGTCTTGGAGGAGAAAGATTGGGGCAATATTGGAGAAGAAGGCTTGGAGCAACATCATCAATCAAGAAAGAAGTCAATTGAGATTTTGAGAAAGATAAGTACACCATGTCTACAATACTTAAATCTTCTTGTGTAATTTATTCTTTGGTCAAAATCATGTGTAGCTAAACTCCTAGTGTTTGAATGTAATGAACTCTAGAATGGATTTGTGATTAAGGTGTGTATGTTTTTAATAAAATCTTCATATTTTGTGTGATTCACTTATATTATGCTTCGTTCATTCGAATTGATATATGCGCAATATTGATTTGAAGTTTATTTTTCATCCGGGAAATCGAGAGATTCATGGTGAAATAGAACCTATATAAGTGAAAAGAGTTGCATGCAATCCTAGATATAGGACGACATAAATCTTCTGGATTAGGGTCAAACCTAATATGGAAATTCACAAATCGTTATAATCTTTGTCTTGGGGTTTTAACTAGAAAGAGATTTCGGTTAATCAACTTGAGATTAGAAGTTTTTCGCCTTGAGAAAGGGTTTAACTTAAATTGGGAATTTCTACGGTCCACAAGACATGAGATTTTATTAAAAGAGGTTGGTTTTTGCTTAAGGGCTTACGGTTGTATTTTTAACTTGTCAAATCACAAAAACATTCTAGAGGGATTTACATTCAAACACATTTCTATCTCTTGATTTCTTATTTTACAAATCTTCATTCATTTTTACGATTTATAATTTGTTTTCCTTTTTTTCATCAAACAAAAACTCTGAAAATTGTTAGATTAAATAACAAAAAGACGGTAATTATTAGTACTTACAATCCTCGTGGGAATGACACTCGGTACTCAATAATCTATACTATAAAACGATAGGTGCACTTGCCTACGGTTTTAAAGGTAGCTTTGAGCCATCATCTATTTATAGGAGAGTCTTCAAGATTGGATCTCCAACATAGGCTCCTCTATTTTCACTTTTGTCTATAAAAAAAAGGATCAAAAGATCTTCAAAATGGTTAAGAAATATAAAGTAGATCATGATAGATAATGGCTCAACAACGGATAGAATGTTGCTATCAAAAAACATAGGTCGACCGGTTGATCATTTGAAAATTGAACGTTTAAAAATTTAATATGAGATTTAGACTAATTAAATAAGGGTTGGACCGGTCGACCATGACCTCGATCGGTCGCCCACCCTATAGACCGGTCAACACCTCCAAACTTTGAAAGCAGTGAATATTGCGAGAATAAGGAGGCCCATACACCCGGTTGACCACACCGGTCGACTGAGCATATTTTGCTCTTGTATAGTTTCTATTTCGAGTTTTCAAAGTTCAGAGGCACGGGTTGCCCTCTAGGGCGATCGATTGGCCTCGAAATAAAAGTGTTGTCCGATTTTTGTCAAAAATAAAGTTCAAGAAATACTTCAAAAAATTAGTAAAAATCATTTAAATTATTTTGAAGTATTTGGACAATATTTGGGGACATTGTTTTAGTATAAAAACTCATTTAAACAAAATAATTAAAATCAAGATAAAAACATTTTTTCTAACACCCTGTTGATATTTTTTTATAATATACGATGTATACTTATGTTAAAAAAAACTGTATATATACTATTTTTTTGATGTATCAATATAAATGCAAATTGTATCAATGCACACCTAAAATGACAGTCCCTCTTTTGATTTTTGCAAGGTTGCAGAAATCGCTAGGCGCCAATCGGGCGGCAACCGGCGCTAGCGTCTAGGGCGCTGGCGGGCGCCTAGAAAAGCCCAAGTTTTTCTTATTTTTTTCATTTTTTTGTATTTGGCGATTTTTCCCCATTTTTGGCGATTTATTCGACTAGACCGCCTAGGCGATTTTTTCCAGATTTTTTCCGATTTTTTTGCCGCTAGGCGATTTTGCCCAGGACGATTTTTTGGCGATTTTGGGAAAATCGGGTTGGCCTAAAGGGCGCTAGGGCTGCTGGCAGCGTACGCTAGGCCGATTTTTACAACATTGGATTTTTGTTGTTGTTGTTGTAATATAGTTATATACTTATATTAAAATAACTGTATATATACTATTTGTTTGTTGTATCACGTAACAACGTTCATCCTACCGAACGAATAGTCGAATCATGTGAAAAGGGAGTGGGTGGGAGTCGTGTGAAAATCTGAATCCAGAGTCAAAATGAGAAAGCTGCCAAGGCAAGCACCAAGTTAAAACGACAATGTGGTTCATGTGGAGACGTAACAACCCATAATAGTCGAACATGCCCCAAATAAATTCAAATCATGATCAAAAGACTGTTTATTTTTTTTTATTATTGGGACAACTAGTTCATAATAATATGTATTTATTTTCTTGAATGATGCCTAAGTATATTTTTGTAATGATGTCTGGTTAATTGTTATATTGATTACACAACACTGCTTCTAGAAATCAATCATGTCACAAAAAATGCATATAAAGAAGTATATCTATACAGTAAATTTAACTTAATCATACAATTCAAATTATGCATAAAAAGAAGTATATCTATACAATAATTTTGCTACTGCTCCACAAAACTAATTATACAACAAAAATGACATAAATATACAGATAAAGGTTATATCTATACATTAAATTTAACTATAACATACAATTTGAAACTAATTATACAACAAAATGACATAAATATACAGATAAATGTTATATTTATACAGTAAATTTAACTATAACATACAATTCAAAACTAATTATACAACAACAATGACATAAATATACAGATAAAGTTTAAATCTATACAATAAATTTAACTATATCATACAATTCGAAATTATAAAAGACGTGTATTTTTAAAGGATATAACTCCTCCTTAAACATAAGAATCAAAAAAAGTAAAATAAAACTTACCTTCTACAGGTGAAATCTGAAGAGACGTATATTTTTGAAAGAATATAACTCCCCCTTAAACATAGGAACCGAAAAAGGTAAAATAAAACTTACCTTCTACAGGTGAAATCTGAAAATATGTGTATTTTTAAAAGGATATAACTCCCCCTTAAACATAGGAACCGAAAAAGGTAAAATAAAACTTACCCTCTACACTCAAATATAAAAGAGATAAGTTCTGTTTGTTTATGTTTCCATAGTCCATTTTCGGTTTCGGAGTTAGAAATAGAATTTTGAGAATTTATTGGTTTTCGTGTGGAAATTGGGATTGTGTTTGGATGAATGAATTGAAATGTGTTTTATGTAGGGTTGGAAATGAGATTGTGTTTGGTTTGAATATTTTGAAATATTATTTTATGTATATAATAATTGAAAAGTTGGTAGTGGTGGGGTTCACTTCAATATTTTAATTTGAATATATAATATTATATTTGTAAGATTATAGTTGGTTGGTCCCATTAGATAGTTATAATTTAAAAATAGTAATATTTTAAGTAGATAAAGTTGATAATGGTGGGTCTCACATATATAATTGAGTTAAAATATGAGAATAGTTATTGATAAGTAATGATGAGTGATGTGGGGTAGTGTATAAATTTGAGAATTGAAATTATAGGTTTGAGATGTTGTTTTATGTGAAAAATAGAAAATGAAAATGATGATTTCCATTGGAAATTTTATGAACAAACATAATTCCACTTTTATGTATAGTTGGAAACGGAAAGATGCCATTGGAAACATAAACAAATAAGGCCATATTTTCCCTTAATTAAAAATTTGAAAATATTATAATTACCAATTTGAACTTCGCATTAACTAATTACCATCTAAATCATCCAAAATATCAATCCAACGGTTATAATAAATTCTCATTGTCTCATATAAGGGGGATGTCCCATTTGAACCATCCCATATCCTAAGACATTTGTCTCATATAACCCTTCCCACATATATATAATATATATATGGGAAGGGTTATACAAGACCAAATTTGGACCACAGATCAACGAATTTCAATGACTAATAATAAATATGCTTAAAATATATAATAATAAATTGATAAAAAGGGGTATATTAGTCCAAACCAATCAATCATATCCCATGAAATTAGGGAAGTTACACACAACAACATCGATGTTATCTTACCATCTAAAACCATAGCAAAATTACGTAATATTTGTAAGCAACAAATATATAATCTCTAAGCAACATATTTGTCATCAATAAGCAACACGGTTGACATAAAAAAGCAACAAAAATACATATATACAAGACATATGACCTATTTAAATCAATGATTTGCACTCATATTAGCAACATTGTCTACTTATATAATAGTTAAAACAATTGTCTTCAATAATCAACATATTCCACATAAAAAAAAAAGATACTTACTTAACAATATTGTCGCTTTAAATAAGCAACATAGTTGACATAAATATGCAACATAATTACATATATATAAAAAGACAAATCGAAGGGAATAGTTTGTGGTTGCAACATTGTGTGCTTAAATAAACAACATATTTTGCACGCAATGAGAATGCGGCAATATTAATTGCAAGTTTAATTGTGGAAAGAGAGAATTTGAGAGATACGGTTTCAAACATATCCAAAACAAGCAACATATTTGTCTTCAATAAGCAACATATTTCTCACAGCGGATAATGTCAGAGATACGATTTCAAACAAATCCCAAAAAATCGAAATATGAACAGCACTACCAAAAATAACTCCTTTTTTTTGATATTCAAAATTACCTACTTATCCTTAACAACCATGAATTAAATATAAACTAAATTAAAAATCAATTAAATCGCATCGTTAAAATGAAGAGGCCAACGCTTCAAATTTTGGTCTCACGTATTTATTTAAATTATATGGATTCACCGGACTCAAACACATTACATAACAAGAAAATTAAAATTGGGGGAAATCACTCCAATATGATCGATTTATCACGGTTGAATTATATAAAATGATATAACCTTAAAATTACATCAAATTATCAACTCCCATTCTTAAAATTCATAAACCACAATCGAGTGCAATTGAACTCAATCGAGTCGAGCTTTTTTGCGAGTTTAAGTTTGGCTCGTTTATTATCTAGTCGAACTCAAGCTTTGAACTTATCGAACATAGTGATGGTTCACGAATTTTTCGATTTGAATCGAGCCTAAATGTATTTAGTAAATATTAATTATAAATTAAATTATTCTTCAATTTATTACAAAATAAAATTATATATCTAAAATGCATAATATATTTTTTAAAATATATGATTTTATTCAAATAAATAATTTATTTAAATATTTTTATATTTTTCATAAGCAAACGTATAAAAATTAAAATTAAAGTCAAATTATTAGTTTAATTTATACGAGCCTCTTGTGAACTTAATAATGAGTTTGTTCACGAGCTAACGAATCGAATATCTCAGTAAATGTAAGTTTGGTTCATTATTTTAACGAACCTCATTAAACGAAATCAAACGATCATATATCAAGTCAAGCTCCGAACGGATCAATCACGAGCAACTTGATTCATTGCGACTCTAATCACAAGAATCACTTCATGCAAACCAAAATTCATTTTATGCCTTAAAATTAAATGAGGATTCAATTCACCCTTTACCATGCATATAAAGAGTGAAAAAAGGAAGAAAAAAAAATCAAAAACCCAAAAATTGTATTAGAATACATAAATATGAAACCACGTGTGTGAGTGAGTGTATCTTTGACCATGCAGTAATTTTGACTTTAACTGAGAGCCAGAGAGAAACAGCAACAAAGAAAGATCACTTCCAACTCAAATACAGCAAAATGTGTGTGGTACCCAAGATATAGCACACAGTACAAGCAAATAGTGTTTTGCATCATATGCCTCCACAGGATATATAATATGAGTTGGTTCAATGGCTTTGAAAGAGAGAGGGAGACAAAAGGCATGTAGTAGTAGTTGTAATTAAGGATGAAAGAGAGAAAAAAGGTGTAAGACTTGATATGTTGTTTTCTCACCACCCCTACCCCCCTTTACCCACCCCCAAAATTCAATTTGTAGGAAAATGTGCACTGCCAAACTCCAAGAATTTGAAGGGAATAGTCAAGGGCTGGCCTGCAAATATTTGCATTTTCTAGAGAGAGATGAAAAGAAATATAAGGATTAGTCAATTCTAAACAAAAAAAACATTACACCACTATTAGAAAAGAAGCCAGTAGAAGCTTGAACTTGACAGTCATTGCTTCGTCTCATTTCTATAGAGTTCAAAATTTTGACCCCCTTAATTTACATAAATAATTTAGGGATGATTCCAAAAACTACCCCTGTAATTTACCATAAATACAAAAAACTCAACTTATCTTTCAAAATTATGAATACCCTATTGAGGTTTGTCTTTAATTAACAAATAAATACCCTTATCTTGAGGTCTCTTAAGGGTTGAATTTTGTAATTAGTTAAAAACAAAAGTCAAGGGATATTTGTAATCTAAAAAAACCAATTTTTTTTTTGGGTAATTAGGCTAAATATGGGGGATAGTTTTTATAATAAACCCAATAATTTAATATCTATTCCAACAATTGAAAAAACTATCTCCATCCCTGTATCTACCACTATTCTGTTTCATGTACAATGCACCAATTTCTAGTTATTTATTGAAAATAAACTTACTAGTAAAGAAAAGACTAATAATGTGTACTAAATGTATTAAACGAGATTTATCATATTAGGGTATTTTTGTTTGGTAATTGGAGGTAATTTGGGGGAGAGATATTTGATGTGATGTATTAATAGAAAATGTGTGTATTAATAGAGAAATTAATGCATCAAGAAGCGATGTATATTTGGATGGTGATTGCGAGAAAAAATTGTGAAGAAAATGTGATTGTGGTAGTTAAACAAATATACCCTTAGTGTTTGGGATGTTTGATTGGACCACTGGCGGAGACAGTGGGCCAGTCTGGGCCTGGCCCAGCCCATTTTTTTTTAAAAAAATTTAGTGAGGATTTTTAAAAAAAAAAAAAAATTAGTTATAATTTGTATTAATTTTTTTGGATTTTTATCCGCCCACCCCATTTTTTAGTGTATCGGCCCACCTGGCTCCGCCCTTGGATTGGACCATGTTAAATTATCCTTGCTTGCGTAATAATCCTATCCAACATCAACCCTATGATCGATCACAAGCAGTTTAATTATTTTGGAGCACTTTTCAAATGAATTTTTGGATAAATTGCTTCTCCAAAAAATCTATTCTAAAAACGTCATAATTAGAGACTTTTTGATAAATCGTTTCTTAAAAAGTTCATCTTCTAAATAGACTTTAACAGTGCTCCAAACATGCACATCATGAACAAATTTTGGGATAACATCACCTGATTTTCACTTTTGTTCCTAAAATTCAACTCAAAAAGCTCGAAATAACCTGTTTACCATCATTGTCCAAGGGTATTGTGGTCTTTTAATTTACTATCCTAAATAATCCTACAGTCCAAATATGTTTACGCCACCAACTATAATATTCATGAACAACATAATCGTACTAGCTATATTCAATCAGTTTTAAAAACCTTATCAACAAATACAAATTAGAGACCTAGTTATCTCAAACAAATTTCTCATTGTGGTATAATTAACTTAATAGATTTCATTTAATAATTTCATGTACTTAATTTTTACAACATGCAATGATTAAGTATTTTTTGGACTTGGGAGATTTTTTTATGTATAATTGATGTTGTGGGGGTGTGGGGTGGGGTAGGTAGAGGTAGAAGAAGGGCATGGTGTTGGCACTATCTAATAAATGCAGAGGGGGGCACTGAGTAAGGGCAAAACGGATGTAAGTAAATATTTTGCATGATATGTATTGTAATGTCTTCTTGTAACTTAGTGTGTGTGACTGTGTGTGTATATATATGTATGTATGTATAGAGAGAGAGATGGGGTGGGGGTGGGGTGGGGTGGGGTGGTGCAGGAGAAGAGCAGAAGGATCAGAGGGACAACCCGAAATAAATGCTACTTTTCCTTTTGGCATTTGGCTTCGTAAGGCGTGCTTCTGTCGGGATATCCCCTACCTTTAAAACCGTCCCTTTCACTTCATGCACACCCACACACACTCTCTCTACAAAATTAATAAAATTTTACTTTATATATTAAAAGTTTATTATATACATGGGTGATTAAATTAAAAGGAGAAAAATAATAAAGTCTTGGTTAATACTACAAGAAGAAAAATGTTGTTTTTTTACATAGTCAAGTGTATATGGTTTCATTTTAGTTAATTACTTAATGACAATGTTGTAAAAAAGCAATAGGCGCTAAGCGTGAGGCGGGGTTTAGCGTCAGATGGGCTGGAGTGTGGGACTGGGAGGGATTAGACGGGACTAATCGGAAAAAAAATCGTAGGTGGACAAGGAGACCTAGCACTTAGTCGGGGATTAATCGAGGCTAGACGGGGATTTTTACAACAAAGGTTAATGATCCTCGATCAATTTATATATTTTAGGAAATTAAGTGTATGTTTGTGAGCATTTTTGTAAAAATCCATTTAGAAAAATGCATTTTAAATTAACAACCAAACAACTCTTATTACGAAAAATAGAGTTTTAGATCCAACACTACAAGAAAAAATGAGTTTACTTAAAGAAAAATATGTAGGTAACATTAAGGTAACTGTAAAATGTAGGTAGAATCGTTGTAGCTAAAATCATTGTAGATAAATATCAAAAAGTCTCTAATTCTCATTTTATTTTGAATGGATTTTCTGGATAATTAACGTATCTAAAATGCATTTTAAATTAACAACCAAACAACTCTTATTACGAAAACTAGAGTTTTAGATCTAATAACACTACAAGAAAAAATAAGTTTACTTGTATTTGGATGAAGTATTTATATACTTTTAATTTTTTAATTGGAATATTAATTTGTTGGAAATAAATTCATAGTGTACCTGATTGCAACCATAAATGCAAATCAATAGCCCATGCGACCATGATATTCAATTATTACAATCTTGTATTTTGATTTTTTTTTTTGTATTTCATTTGGTATAAAACATATATTGAATTATTTATACGTACACTAGAAGAAAAACTCGGTTTACCTCTAAATATTTGTTGATAAGTATTAAGAAAAATGAAAAGTGTAGGTAAAAATCATTGTAGGTAAAATATTACCTATAGAATCTAAAATGTTGGTAAATACCTCGAAGAAAATCATTTCGGTAATTTGTCGGTATAATTTGGGGAAATGATATTTTTATTCTATAGGTATTCTGTAGGTAATTGTAAAATTTAATAATAAAGTCATTTCTGTCAGTAAATTGTGCTGGTAAACTGTAATTTTCTTGTAGTGTGTAGACCTATAATTTTAAAGTAAAAAAAGAAATAAAATTTCAATCCTAATTAAATTATGGAAAAAGAATACCTAAGATATATCCTTAGATACTACCTAGCTCTAGCTGGTTAGGTAAAGTGACAATGGTACCCACATATATATACCATGAACGGTTATATGATTCCGACATTCTTGTATTACAAAGAATTTTCCCTTTTCTATTGCAATTAAGAGATATTGGGTCAACAACAAAATCTACTTTTATATAAAAACTGTCATCTAAAAATTAGGCCAAAAACGTGTGGAGAAAAGATTGTAAAGTATTTGAATTTTTGCTGAAATCATGCAATGTATAATTTTGAAAAACATTTTAGAGAAAATCAATTTCATCTTCTTGTAGACATCTTATCAGTATAATTTTAGTGTGGTTAATTGTAAATGGGCAAAATGCAAAATTGGTCCTGCAACTATAGCGCGATAGCAAAATGGTCCTGTAAAAATCACATTTTGCAAAATACACGGTTTGCAAAATAGTCATGTAACTATGTGAAAATCTCAATTTTGGTACTAATTTTACCGGATTCAATCACGTGAGCGGCACATGTAACTTCCAATTTCTGATGACATTAGGACCAATATTGATATTTTCATACAGTTACTAGACTATTTTGCAAACCGTGCATTTTGCGGGACTAAAATTGAGATATTTACATAGTTACAGGATCTTTTCGCAAAACTTAATTTTTACAAGACAATTTTGCTACCGCCCTTTAGTTACAAGACTAATTTTGCAATTTTACCATTGTAAAATGCAAACTGATTATTTTCAGCTTGTTTGGAGTACTTTTCAAATGAACTTTAGATCTAAAAGTCAATTTTCCATAATAGTACTTTTTGATAAGTTGTTTCTCCAAAGAGTTCATATTTTTAGTACAATGGGGAATAGTAGAGGAGGTGGCACACGCACTCGAATGAGTCGAACAGGGTCAATCATCCTAAGATTTAGGCCTCTTCGTATCGGGTATCTCTCGGAAGTTCCATGGCTATTCGGATCATGAGATGGCTGAATTTCTTGCCCTCTGAAACGCTCTAAAATTTGCGAATCAGCTCCATATTGACAATCTTGCTATCTTCGGTGATGTTGCCACAGTCATCCTTGCAGCAAATGGGGAGGCTACTGGCTCTTCGAGTTGCCGTACAATTCTTGATGATATTCTTCGTCTTAAATCATTCCTTGTTATTCGTGGTATTTTTTGGTTTAGACGAACTCAAAATTTATTTGCCAATTGTCTTGCATCGTATGCAAAAAATATGTCAACGGATGAATTTTTCTGGGACTCCCCACCAGAACCCCTTTGTCAATCGTTGTTGGACGATTTCCAGCGCCATTAATATAGTTTTCCTTCTCAAAAGAATTGGAGACTTTTTGAAAACTCAATTATTAAAAAGTCAAATTTCGAAATGGATTGTTACAGAAGTGCTCCCAAACTCAATTATAGATAGATATCTTGTTAATATCATTTTGTTATAGTTAGTGAAATTATAATTATTTAATTAAAATACTCAATAATATCATTTTACTCGGAAGAATAAAAAAAACTTCCCTAGAGTAACACCAAACAAGGTTAAAACTGAATTATCCACAATGTGTATTTCAAACCCAAAATAAAACTCCTATTTTTTAATTAAAAAAAAACATACCCAGAAACACAAAGAGAAAAAGAAAAAAAGAGTAATAACTAGGAAAAGAAAATGGTTGGACGCATATACCAAAACAACAATAGCTATGTTTTAGGGGTGTGGGTTTCTTAGCACAGTTTGGAAGTACCCAAATTCTCCTCTCCCTCCCCAGTAACATTCGCTGACCTAGACTCTTCCTGTTTGTTCCCTTCTTCTGACCATATATCAGATCAATGAAACTCGTGCAGCATATATACTTACATACACACACACAACACACTTTGGTGTGTGCAATATATTATATATATATTATATATAGCAATAAGAATTGATATATACTGGATTTAAGATTGATTGTTAAATTTTAAACTCGTTTTTTAACACAACAAACCAAATTATAATTGATATATTTTAGGAATAATTACAAAAACACTCATGAGTTTCAGCTAATTACCAAAAAGCCCAAACATGTTTCAAAATTACAAAAAAACCCTTTGGTTTTATTTTGTCTTAAAGTCAATGGGATAACTGTAATATTTTATAAATGTTAAGGGAGTTTGAATTAGTTTGCTTATGAAGGGGAGAATGTAAAACGAAACCAATTAAACTTCAAGGGTTTTTCACAATTTTCAAAAATCTATAGATTTTTTTAATTAGTCGGAACCTTAAGGGGGTTTAGTAATTATTCCTATATTTATTATTCGTATGTTAATATGTAAAACTCGGCTCGAGTTTGATTCAATTTAGTAAATATATATATATATATATATATATATGTGTGTGTGTGTGTGTGTGTGTGTGTGTTAGAGATTTTTCTAACCGCAAGTCTACGGTGTCAAGTTTTAATATAGAGTAGTAAGGTTGTCGAATCCACAGGGAATAATTATCGAATTATTGCTAAGTACTATAATATAGTAGTCTAACTTTATTTAGAAATTCAATAATTGATGGAGTTGATTATACTAAAAATACTAAAAATAAATTAAGACTATGAAAATATCAATGAGTTTATTCAAATGATTAAATGAATTCTAGAGGTATGATGAATCTAGTTATCCTTATGTTGTCAATATGGTTTATCAATCATCAATTATCAATTTATAAGTCAAGATTTCTACAATAATCATTCCCTTTCTCAAGTGCCAATGATTTTAGATTCAATTGGGAAATCAATATCTCTATAAAAATCACCAATCAAAATCTCAATAAAAGCTATGAATCTTGATAAATGACTTCAAAGGATTCACAAATCTCTCAATTCTATGAAATCCTAAGTTATGCTATTCCAGGGTCATGTATTCAATTACCTCTCTCAAGTGTCAAATCAAATACACCCAAACAATCTAAATTATTGATCAAGTAATTTAGAAGCAATAGATCCAAATAGCACAAATAAATTGATATATCTAGATTGACAAACCACAATCTCAAAACATAAGTTCAAACATAGATTACATCAATCCTCTAGAATTATAGTGTTTAGCTCATGATTAAAGAAAATGAATCCATGAAAATACAACAATACATCTTACAAGATATGAAGAAAGCAACAAAATAAGAACAAGAGTTGAGGGATCTTCTCTATTTCTAGATGATAGAAGCCTCCAATCTTCTTCTCCAAATTCTTCTCAAAATGCTCAAATTCTTCTTCCTTGTCTTGTAGGCTGTGTTTATTGCCTTCCCAAGGGTTCCAAGATGCCCTCATTTCAAGCCCCAAGGATGGTATTTATAGTACACAAAAGTCGAAGGGGTAGGTGAACATAAGATTTTCCACCCCGGTAACGCTGGCTTGCGCCACGCAGCGCCATGCGGCGCCATCAATCTCGTCCCAGGTTATCGCACGCGAGCTGCGCCCGCTAACTCCCATCGCCAAGTATCGCACGGTGCTGGCTGGCCGCATGAAGGGCGCTGTGGGCGCCCGCCAACATACGCAAACACAATCGCCGGGCGGCTGCTGGCTAGCGGGCGTTGGCGCTGCGGCGCCCACACGCCTCCGTCCATCCCGGCCTTCTTCATCGCGGCAAGTGCGGCTTAGGGGGCTGCGACTATTTAGCCGCGCCGTCTTGGCAAAATGCGATTTTTCCTTCTTTGTACGCGATTTCTTCTTTCTTCAAGCCGTTTTTCACCGTTTTCTTCATCTCTCGGCTACCAAATCCGGATTGACTCTACATCGACTCTAATTGAAATAAATAAGACTCTAACGACTCTAAAAACACCCAAAATAAAACCAAATTCTACTCTAAAAAAATCAAATAAGTTGGTGAAAATACCAACTTAACAAATACCCCAAACTTAAGCTATTGTTTGTCCTCAAACAATTATAACTCCAAAATGAAAGACAAACAATACAACAACACAAGCAACTACAAAATTCCATAAACCAATAAAATTTGTCTAAAACTCATTTCACTATCAATCAAGCATGCATTTTAACATTGTGATCAAAAGTGTTGAATATTCATGAAAATTCCGTTTTCATTATTCAAATTGATTTACGCAATCAAACGTTATCAAGATGATCCACTTCTAAGTATCAAAAGATAATGACTATCGGATTCCATAGGCTTGTTATTCTCACTAATCTCCACTAATGTAGGCTAATATAACACATGGATCAATAGGGCTTCCAAAGCTTGTAATGTGGCTTAGGGTCGGGTAAGAAAATTTAGGATTAAGTGGCTCAATTCACCCAAACACACAATTACCTCTTCAAATCACCAATTGCCAAACAAAATGGCTACCTTCACTTTTGTTGAATTTTCAATTATTCTCCCTTTACGAGCCTCTATTTTCAACATTTTTTTTTCGAGACCCCCAAACTTGGTCTTTTGCATATTTTAACACATGGGGTTTCATTATTTCTTTTTCTCAAAGAACTTCATGCGAATGAACATCTACCTTACTTATTACATCTTCCTCAACCTTCAATCATTTTGTGTGTATGAGTGATGGGTAATTAAGATTTTCACATGTAAGCTCAAGGTAAAAACAATTGGTTGCCAAAGAAAAGGTTTAATAGGCTCAAAAGGGGACACTAGTGAAATTATATCGTACAAGGGTAGTCATTTTGGCTCTAGCTTTTATTCAAAGATGGCCTAAATCATTTTCTTATGTTATTTCACCTAGGATTTCGCCTCAATTAGTGATCAAACAAGTTCTAGAATCCGGTGGGATCATACTGACAACAACACTCGACTTCATTAATCATTTTCAAATAAGTTAACAAAGAATTATGCATGAATATGAAATCAATGAAGCAAAATATAGATCACCACTTAAAAGCATGCTTTCGTGACAATTCAACTCGCAATCAACAAATCTACTTAGTCATGTAGTTCTATAGTTCAACAAACTACCCGACTCGACTAACTCGATTTTTTTCCTTTTTTTTTTTTGACACGACTCGACACGACTCAAAAGACACAAATACAGATTCTGCCCCCAAACTTAAATTGAACATTGTCCTCAATGGGGATTTAGAAAACTTTCCGATAGTCGGGGCGCTAGGACTCCTCATCGGAGTCGTGTGGTGAAAAATGAGCAATAGGGCCCGGTGGTGGTGGTATTGGGAACCGGAATTGTGGGTGTGTCCGGCTATATATCCGGCAAGTACTCGGTTGTGCTCATTCTCATATTCATCTCGTGCCGCTCTGTGGCGTTGCTCGCCTACAAAAGCCCTTCTCAATTTCGTACTTCGCGAACTAGTGTGTCGAAGAGTTGTTATGTGAGCGTCTAGAACGAGAACGTCTTGCCTTGCCGAACCTAGGATGGAACATTAATATTCGTGGTTGGGCATGAGTATCAGGCTCAATAGCGGTAGAGCAAATTCGGGATGAAGAATATATCCCGCACTTTGGATTAGGCACACCGCCCGCCCACTCGTCATAAGAAGCAATAGTAGCCGAATCTATGGATCCCTTAGGATTTTCCAATGGCTCGGAGTTATCCCATGTAACACCATCCTCTTTACATAACCCACAAATTAAACTCGGTAAGATTAGTCCCCCTTTGTTTTGGGTTGTAGCATTTTGTTTGAAGGGACCTTGCAATAATTACCTGGGTCGAATTGTATGTCAACTATGGCATATAAAAGATGAGCTCGTTCTTAGTTACATCACTAACATGCTTGGTTGGTATCAAGTTGTTGCATATGAAGTGGTACCAAGCTCGCCCATATCGACTAAGACTCGTGTGCGGAAAAGCAAGTAGCACCTCCCACAACTTTTATATGACGTACTACGTTCGGGCGGCATAAGGTATTACAAATCTCCTCCATACTCGGTGGTTGCGAGATAAATTCAACGTATGGTGAGTGATCCACCTCCGGAGTCCATAATATTCTCTTATCGCTACTAAATGAGTGAATACCTTGTTTATTCCACGCACGAAAACCTCGACTTATAGCCATTATTGGTCTTTGCATTTGCATAAAACTCTCGACTATATTCGGTGCGAATGGTCTAGGTTGTGCACAAAGTTTTTCCCATTGCTTCGATGTATCATTTGTGCAAGTTCACCATCATTTGGCCCGGTTGTAATCCCCGTTCGCGGTTATGCTCTTTGTGCTTAATTTCTCATAAAAAGATTTTGTGCCTCTAAGCTTACTTTAAACGACTAGTATCATATTCCTCGGAGGTACTCGCCACCTTTTTGCCCTTGCTTGCATTCTTTGTTCTTGGCATTGTGATTGATTTGAAAATCACCGAAAAATGACACAAGCAACATAGCACATAGACGCACAATACGAGTTAGGGGTTAAGAATTTTGCAACAACTCAAGAATTATGCATCTTTGTCATCAATTCATGATCAAATATCCTTTAGTACACAATCATGACGGGAATCAAATGCCTAGGTGTAATATTTTTCATTGAGGCATTTTAACAAACACCTTGTAGGCATATATGCAAAGAAGAGATGAACACCCAATTTGAAATTTAATTCATGCCCATTTTTCAAGGCCAATAAATTCAAGCACAATATAATCATATATCATCACAATTTATCAAGAACTTATCAAGAAATTCGAAATTTTAATGATATTGAAAATTCCACATTTTTAACCTAAGCTTGAAAATTTGAAGAAAATTGGTGTACAATTGAAGCTCACTCACCCAATTGATGAAGAAGATGAAGATGATGATTAAGTTGCTCAAATGCCCACTTGAATGGTGTATAAGTGAAAACAAGGTGGGATTTTTGTAGAAGGGATCAAGATAGGCGTGTGTGTGTGTTTTTGTTTGTAAGGAAAAAATGAGGCTAATGACCCTTTAATCGCCCCAAAGAACGATCGGCGCTGGGCGGGCCAGGTGGCCGGCTGCAGCGCCCGCACACTTCGCTCTTCTTAAGACGTCTGTCTCTCGGGCGCTGCAATAGTCCGCCCCGTATTTTCCTTTTTTATATATTTTCAATTTAATCAAAAATTTAAAAATCACACACAAATTAATTCACACAAAAATCACACCAAAATTCAAATAAATACACACCAAACTAAAAGAAAATAAAATCACACAAAAATTCGATCACACGAAAATCACTTGGGTTGCCTCCCAAGAAGCGCTAAATTTATAGTCGTTAGCCGGACTCAACTATTCGGACTCAAGAAATTTCATCACCAAGTGGAAGATTTAAAACCTTCCTTGCTTCGTTCCCAAAATAATGTTTCAATCGTTGTCCGTTTACTTGGAACGAATTTCCATCGTTTCCTCTCAACTTGACGGCACCATAGGGAAATACATGTTCAACCACAAATGGTCCGGACCATCGCGACTTGAGTTTACCTGGAAAGAGTTTCAATCGAGAATTGAACAATAACACTTGTTGGCCGGGTAAGAATTCACGTCGCAGAATCATTTGATCATGCCATTTTTTCGTTTTTTCTTTATACATTTTGGCATTTTCATATGATTCTTGACGAAATTCTTCCATTTCGTTTAATTGAAGTAATCGGTTTTCACCGGCCTCTTTCAAGTTAAAATTCAATTTCTTAATTGCCCAATAAGCTCGATGCTCAAGTTCAACCGGCAAATGACACGCTTTACCAAACACCAATCGATACGGTGACATACCAATGGGTGTTTTATAAGCACGCGATAAGCCCACAAAGCATCATCGAGCTTTTGTGCTCAATCTTTTCGATTAAAACTCACCGCTTTTTTTCAAGAATTTGTTTCACTTCACGATTGGAAATTTCGGCTTGACCATTAGATTGAGGATGGTAACCAAGCGCAATCTTATGACGCACACCAAATTTAGCAAGAAGGTTGTTAAATAATTTATTACAAAAATGCGTACCTTCATCACTTACAATAGCTCGAGGAGTACCGAACCGAGTAAAAATATGCTTGTGCAAGAATTTGAGTACTACCTTAGCATCATTCGCCGTTGTGTTCCTTAGAACACAACGGCGAATGATAGAATCCGCAAGATCTCTTGAACAAGAACGGACCATCCCACAAATAAGACTTGACATCATGTAAGAATTTTTTTCTTTTGGTGTGAAGTCAAGTCCGATGGCAAAACTCCTCCCTGAGGTAATTAACAAAATATGCGTACCAAGGTAATGATGTCTCGGCACGCATAATTTGTTCATCGAGAAATGATTCTTTTATTGGACTCTCAATCACCTCGTAAGGTTGCTCAAGGCGGGATAGATGATCGGCAACCCCATTCTCACTTCCTTTTTTATCTCGAATCTCAATATCAAATTCTTGCAAGAGCAAAATCCATCGAATTAATCGAGGTTTTGCATCCTTTTTGGAGAAAAGATATCGGATTGCCGCATGATCCGTAAACAATCACCTTTGTACCCACCAAGTATGCTCGGAATTTATCAAATGCAAAAACTACCGCCAACATCTCTTTTTCGTGGTGGTGTAGTTTTGTTGGGCGTTGTCCATGGTCCTACTTGCGTAGTAAATAGCTTTAAAAAGTGTCGTCTCGCTTTGACCGAGAACGGCACCCATCGTGCATAATCACTTGCACGCACATGAGCTCAAATGGTTGAGTCCAATCCGCACTATCATAATCGGAGTGAAATGAGTGCCTTTTTTATCCTGTTCAAATGCCCGCAAACACAACTCATCAAAGCAAAAGATAGCATCTTTTTCAAGGAGATTACAAAGTGGTTTAACAATTTTTGAAAAATCTTTTATGAATCTCCTATAAAATCCTCGCATGCCCTAAAAAGCTTCTTATGCCTTTTACATTTGAAGGTGGGGGTAGCTTTTCAATAGCCACAACCTTCGCCTGTCAACTTCCAAACATGTACAAGAAATACAATGTCCAAGCACAATCCCTTCTTTGACCATAAAGTGACATTTTTCCCAATTGAGCACAAGATTAGTTTCTCACAACGTTGCAAAACCATAGATAAGTTATGCAAACAATGGTCAAAAGAAGTACCAAAACAGAAAAATCGTCCATAAAAATTTCCATGATTTCCTCAACCATACCATGAAATATCGCTATCATACACCTACGAAAAGTAGCGGTGCATTACATAATCCAAATGGCATCCTGCGAAATGCAAAAGTACCATATGGACATGTAAAAGTAGTCTTTTCTTGATCTTCGGGGGCAATGGCGATTTGATTGTATCCTGAATAGCCATCAAGAAAACAATAATATTCGTGAACCCGCCAACCTATCCAACATTTGATCAATAAAGGGAGGGGAAAATGATCCTTACGAGTAGCTTTATTCAATTTTCTATAGTCAATACATACTCGCCATCCCGTGATGTTCGTGTAGAAATTAATTCATTGTTATCATTTTTCACAACTGTCATACCTCCCTTTTTAGGGACAACCTGTACCGGACTCACCCATGAACTATCAGAAATGGCATAAATTATACCTGCCTTTAGCCACTTTAAAACCTCATTTCTCACGACTTCTTTCATTGCGGGATTAAGTCGTCTTTGGTGTTCAATAGATGGTTTATAAGATTCTTCCATTAAAATTTTGTGCATTACAATGGAATGACTTATACCTTTCAAATTAGAAATATACCAACCTAAGGCCGACTTATGTTCACGAAGCACACGCAACAACTTATCCAATTCGGATGAAGATAATAAAGCAGAAACAATTACCGGGTAAGTTTTATCTTTTCCCAAAAATGCATATTGAAGATGTTCCGGAAGTTCCTTTAGTTCTAAAGTACCTTCGGAATATTTTCAATATTGGCATTTTCTAATGCTTCCTTTTGTTTTTCTTTTACAATTTCTTTAGCCTCAAGGAAAGAATAAACTCAAGCAAATCAATATCATCACTATCTTCCTCATCACATTTCATTATTGAATTAATCAAATAATGTTCTAACGGATCTTTTAAATCTTGTTTTATAACTTCCGTTTGATCACATTGTTCGATTTTATCAATAAAATGACATGTGTGAGGTTCCTCTTGAAATTTCATTGCTTTATAAATGTTAAATAGTACCTCATCATCATTTACCCGTAATGTTAACTCTCCTCGTTGCACGCCAATTAAAGCTCGCCCCGCTTGCTAGAAAAGGTCTCCCAAGAATCAATGGCATTTCATGATCTTCCTCCATATCCAACACCACAAAGTCCTAGGAAATATGAATTTATCTACTTTGATCAACACATCTTCAATCACTCCTCTTGGGTAGGTGAGTGATCTATCGGCTAATTGCAATGTGATGGTGGATGGCGTTATTTCTCCAAGGCCAAGTTTCCTGAAAACAGACAACGGCATAAGATTAATGCTAGCACCTAAATCACAAAGAGCTTTATTAAAATAAGAATCACCAATAGTGCAAGGGATAGTGAAACTCCCTAATCTCTTAATTTTTGTGGTAGCTTTCTTTGCAAAATGGCGCTACACTCTTCCGTGAGATTGACCGTCTCATATGCTTCTAACCTTCTCTTTCTCGACATCACATCCTTCATAAATTTTGCATAGTTTGGCATTTGCTCGAGTGCATCGGCAAAAGGGATGTTGATGTGAATTTTCTTGAATATTTCCAAAAATTTGGAAAATTGAGCGCCCAACTTTTCTTCTGAAATCTCTGTGGAAAAGGAAGAGCATTTGGTAACACATTATCGAATTGGAAATTGGTTTTACCTCAATTTTTGCCTTTTCGATTGCTTATCAATGCCTTCTTCATTTTGGAGTGTTTTGAGCTTGCTTCCGGTTCTTTGGTGGCATGAACAGCATCTTTGGTTCATTATACTCCGTCCCACTTCTCAACTTAATGGCCTTGCAATGTTCCGTGGGTTCACCTCGGTGTTACTTGGAAACGTATCAACTTTCATTTGTGAATTAATAGCCGTGGCCAATTGACCCACATGTGTCCCCAAAGATTTGAGATGACTTTCAATTGTTGTAACCCTTGAACCCAGATTTTCTATGTTAGAATCGGCCTTGTTCATCCTTGCTCTTGATTCTACAAGGAATGAACTAAGTAATTCCTCCAAAGATGGCTTTTGTTCTCCCACATGTGTACTGCACTTGCTTGATTCTCGATATCCCGGAGGTGGTTGCAACATATTTCTCGTATTGCTATACGAGAAGTTTTCATGATTGCGAAGTCCTGGATGATAATGTGTTGGCAATTGATTCCCTCTATTGTTGAAACTCCGATTATTCACATAATTCGCTTGTTCCGTATCGGGATTCACAATTTCTTGACTTATCTCCATGATCGCCTCCGATTGTTGTTTCCCACCGGACTTAGTGTAGCAATTTGCTTTGACAAGGCGGAAATTTGAGAGGCTAATGCGGACATAGTATCAAGTTCAAGAACACCGCAACTTTTCTTGGCGTAGATCTTTTGACGGCCATTGATAACTATTGGCAGCCATTTCTTCGAGTAAAAGCATGGCTTCACTTGGAGTTTTAGCCATCAATGTACCTCCCTGCCGCAAAGATCTATAATAGTTCTTGAATGCCCATTCATACCATTGTAGAAATATTGAACCTTTTGCCAATCTGCGTGCACCGTGTTGTGGACACCTCCTAAATAATTCTTTGAATCGCTCCCAAGCTTCGTAGAGTGGCTCAAAGTCGAGTTGATGAAATTGAGCAATCTCACTTTTCGGTTGAAGTGTCTTACTAGGTGGAAAGAATTTTGCCATGAATTTTTCGGTGAGATCATTCCAACTAGTGATACTTCCGGTGGAAAGGTTTGAAGCCACTGTCTAGCTTTATCACGAAGTGAAAACGGAAATAACCTTAACCGAATAGCTTCATCGGGAACCCCATTCATTTTGATAGTGTCACATATCTCAAGAAAAATAGCCAAATGAGCATTCGGGTCGTCTGCACTACTCCTAAACCGATTTTGTTGCACCATGTTTATTAAGTGTCGGCTTCAATTCAAAATTGTTCGCATTGATAGGTTGGCGAACAATGCCCGAATAGTTTTGATTTGTGGTTGGTCGAAAATAGTCCCGAATGGCCCTTTCCGGTGGTGCAACAATAGGTAAGTGGTCTTCATCATCACCAATTCCCGCCATTTTTGTGAATTCGATTCTTCGTGCGGCTCTAATCTTTCAAGCGTTCTTTCAATTTCTGGATCAAATAAGATTAAATTAGCACTTTTATTTTTTTCGCATCAACAAGAAAACACAAAAATGACAATGACCCTATTGTAACAAAAAGAAACCAATCTAAATTAAAGTAAAACTACTAAGTAATAATATTAGCGCAAATAAGATGAATTATTCCCGACAACGGCGCCAAAAACTTGTTAGAAATTTTTTTTGTAACCGCAAGTCTACGGTGTCAAGTTTTAATATAGAGTAGTAAGGTTGTCGAATCCACAGGGAATAATTATCGAATTATTGCTAAGTACTATAATATAGTAGTCTAACTTTATTTAGAAATTCAATAATTGATGGAGTTGAATATACTAAAAATACTAAAAATAAATTAAGACTATGAAAATATCAATGAGTTTATCCAAATGATTAAATGAATTCTAGAGGTATGATGAATCTAGTTATCCCTTATGTTGTCAATATGGTTTATCAATCATCAATTATCAATTTATAAGTCAAGATTTCTACAATAATCATTCCCTTTCTCAAGTGCCAATGATTTTAGATTCAATTGGGAAATCAATATCTCTATAAGAATCACCAATCAAAATCTCAATAAAAGCTATGAATCTTGATAAATGACTTCAAAGGATTCACAAATCTCTCAATTCTATGAAATCCTAGGTTATGCTATTCCAAGGTCATGTATTCAATTACCTCTCTCAAGTGTCAAATCAAATACACCCAAACAATCTAAATTATTGATCAAGTAATTTAGAAGCAATAGATCCAAATAGCACAAATAAATTGATATATCTAGATTGACAAACCACAATCTCAAAACATAAGTTCAAACATAGATTACATCAATCCTCTAGAATTATAGTATTTAGCTCATGATTAAAGAAAATAAATCCATGAAAATACAACAATACATCTTACAAGATATGAAGAAAGCAACAAAATAAGAACAAGAGTTGAGGATCTTCTCTATTTCTAGATGATAGAAGCCTCCAATCTTCTTCTCCAAATTCTTCTCAAAATGCTCAAATTCTTCTTCCTTGTCTTGTAAAGTTTGTGTTTATTGCCTTCCCAATGATTCCAAGATGCCCTCATTTCAAGTCCCAAGGATGGTATTTATAGTACACAAAAGTCCAAGAAGGGGGTAGGTGAACATAGGATTTTCGCCCGGAAGGGGGCGGCACGCATGGCGCTGCGGCGCCATCAATCTCTAAATCCCCAGGTTATCGCAAGGGCTGGGGCGCCCGCTAACTCCATCGCCAAGTATCGTGACACGGGCGCGGCGCCCGCCAACGTACGCAAACACAATCCGCCGGGCAGCTGCCAGCTGGGCGTTGAGCGCCACTCGCCTCCGTCCATCCGGCCTTTCTGTCGGCGCTGGCTCAGGGTGCAGGCTGCAGCGCCCGCCCGTCCTGGCCAAAATGCGATTTTTCCTTCTTTGTACGCGATTTCTTCTTTCTTCAAGCCGTTTTTCACCGTTTTCTTCATCTCTCGGCTACCAAACCGTATTGACTTTACATCGACTCTAATTGAAATAAATAAGACTCTAACGACTCTAAAAACACCCAAAATAAAACCAAATTCTACTCTAAAAAAAAATCAAATAAGTTGGTGAAAATACCAACTTAACAAAGGTACAGAAGATATTAAGTTACTTGAGTTTGATTGATTTTGGTTTGGCGAAAGCTCGTTCAAACTTGATTCGGTTGACAATTAAGCCAAGTTTATATATGATTTTCGAAGTTTGATGACATTTTGAACAAACTTGAACAATATTTATAGTTGACTTATTCGATTCGTTTACGACTTTAATTCAAATAAAGAACAATATTTATGGCCAACTCCATTCAATTCTTTTATGACTTTAGTTCAAATAAAGTGATGCAATTTGCAAAAGTATAAATTAAAATATACTTGATGTTCGATTCGCAATCGATCGTTAAAATTTTTGTTTGTGCTCGATTCATTGCATAACAAAACCGGACTTAAATGTATATATTTTTAAATGACGATAATATGTTAAACTCGCTCGAGCTCGATTCAAAGAGTAAAATTGAAAAGAACAAAGTATGTGTGAAAATATCAAGCTAATCGATTTCGACTCGAACTCGATTGAACTAAAACTCGCTTAATAATCACACTATATAAATTCAAATTGGGAAAATGATTTCTTTGGTCCTGTAACTTAGACTATTTTGAGATTTAGTTCTCTAAGTAGTCATCTTCAAATATTACTCCGTATCTTTTTATAAATTTGGACATTTAGTCCTACTTTGAACAAAATTGTGTAATTTTATTGGATATTATAGACTATGGGCACTTAGGTGCAAACATGTCAAAATAATTGGGGTTTTTGGTGATTTGAAGTAGGTGTAGCCAAATGGAACCGAAACCGCATTTCAAACCGGAACCGAAACCGAAACCATGGCTTTAACCGTCTGTGAATTATGGTGGAACCATCAGGTTTTAAGGTTAAATCAACGATTTTTACTTTTTATACTATGCTAGAAGAAATGTTAAATGTTAATTATAATGTTTTATATTTGCAACTATATGAGATACGTTTAAAAAAATTATGTTTAACTACGTGAACTTTAATTCCTCTCGTACTCTAATAGTGTATATATATATATATGACAGGTTTAGTATTATTATTAATATTAAATACAAAACTTAATTGAATATTAAGCCCAAGTCTTTTTTTTTTAATTGTAATTCATAAATTATTTTAAAAATCAAAAATTATCAAAAGATAAACAAACGGTTTCGGTTAAAATCGGACCGGGACGAACTGTGAGACAACAGTTCCGATTTTGGTTCCTCCAAAATGAGGAACCGAAACCGGCGGTTTTGGACCCGAAGCTTATGGTTCCAGAACCGTGGCCATCCCTAATTTGAGGCAAAATTTGCCACCAAATTTTAAAATCCCTAAATTTGTGAGTCAATTTTTGGTGATTTGACATGTTAATTTTTGCGTCAAATCATCAAAATTCTAAGTTTCTTAAGATGCATTAGCACCCATCGGTCCTAGATAACAATTACGATATAATTACACAATTTCAATCAGAATCGGACTAAATATCCAAAATTTTGAAAAATATTGCGTACCAGAATTTAAAAATAACTACTTAATACGACTGAAAAAACTATTTTCCCAATTCAAATATTTTTTGAAGCTCTACAAAAATTTAAATAAACTTGAACTACGTACATTTATGGCTCCAACTTGATTCAATTTGTTTACAACAATTGATGATTAAATGCAAATATGAAAGAGATGATACATTTAGACACACAGAAGCACACAGTAGAGAGAGAGAGATACGTACAGATGGATAGAAAGAAACAAAGGGTTGGGGGAATGGGGATGGCCAGTGTTGAAGCGTGAGCAGTACCTGATGTACATGCATAGGAGAGACCCACTGCCAATACGCATTTAAACTTAAGGCTATCATTACACCGGTACGTCATCATTGTCCATCCATTGTTTTTTTTTTTTTTTTTTTAGAAAAAGTTATTTGTGATTCTTATATATATATGAATTAAATAAAATTGAAATGAGAAAATAAATAGAAGGGCAAAAATAAAAGATTTATATATTTTCGTAATAAAATCAAGCAATAGTGGTGACACGAAAATATATAAGAACGCCCCAAAATGTACTCATGCTATCATTGTATGTATTATAATTATGTACCACTCATTTGTTACATTTTTTATTTTCCTAAGGATGACAAAATTATAAAAGTTAATAATTCTATATACAAAAATGTATATTAATTATTAAAAAATGACAAGACCCTAGCTCCGTCCCCGCAATTAGAGTTGTCAATTCCGGTCGATATTTTTATCGGGCTGCACTTTAATATCCTAGGCCCAAAAATACCGGGCCTCAAAAGTCCGACCCGGTCGGCCCGACACTTTTAGTGTATTTTCATTGGACGGGTTTGGGTGGGCTCCCCAAATTGGTGCTCAACGCCCTACCGGGCTTTTCACGGCTCTACCTACACCCTTCGACTACCGCATAATAGAAAACAGGACATAAGACATTGTATTTGGAATAATGCTAATTAATTACATATTTTTCTCGAGTTGTAATTACAATGGAGATTTTTAATTGAGGAAATGGTACAAAATAGCCATTTCCAAATTACAAAGATTAAAAATAGCCAACGCTTTTTTTTTTTTTTTTTGGTCATCGAGGTATCCCTACATGCTTTGTTGGCAATTGCCCACACTACCTCGGGTCTATGGAGCGCTCGCTACAAAGTAATGGGACTAATCCTCAGAGAGATGGACAAATGACCCCAAGCCCACACTCCAACGCTAGTCGGGATCGATCCCAGGACCTCTAGCCCACCAAAGATGGGCGCACGCCACTCGGACAAACCCCGGGGGCAGCCAACGCTTTTCAAACATATCTTTTTAGCCATTTTGGGGTGTGAAATGACATTCATACCCTTTAAGCATATGAATGGTCATATACTTCTCTTTTCACTTATCTCTATGTATTTTCTTACTCTTTCTTCCAAGTTTTGTTTTCTAAAATTGAATCAGTATTTTTCGTTTTTAAATATGTAATATGGGTGTTGAATTATAGATATCGAAAAGAGGATTAATTTGATATATTATACATGCAAAATGAATTTAAAACGAAAAAATTATTTAAATTCAAAGTTTTTTGGAGAAAAACAAAATAATCTGCATTCTGATGTCGAGTTACACTAACTCGAGCTACAAAGAATCTTTCGAGCTACGGTGTTGAGTTACACTAACTCGAACTACGTTTTGAGTTAGTGTTACGATGTTCGAGTTAGTACTACAAGGTGTTCGAGTTACACTTTCGCTACATTGTTCGAGTTAGTGCTACAAAGATTTCGAGTCACCGTGGCTTTTTCGAGTTTTTTGTGTGGTTGGTAATGTTAGACTTGAATAGGTTTTTTGAACTACTAAAGGGCAAGTTTGGAATTTCACACCCCAAAATGGCTAAAAAAGATGTGTTTGAAAAATATGGCTAAAAACATTTTTAATTGGCCTAAAAGGCTAAAAAAAACTGCCTCTTTTTAATTTCAATTTGATTTTTGATAAAATTACATAAGTTTCAAATTGGATTGAAGAGCATTGATTTCTGAGATTCTTCTAGTGTCAAGTTGTTAGGATCTCCATAATGAGATTGATGTGCTAGGGTTCATGATCAGTAATGCCATTAATTTCCTAACAGCTTCAAGACAAAAAGTTGGATAGTTTGAGCCATATTAATGAATCTTTTTCCATTTGAAGCACAAGTTAATTATATATTATGTAATATGGAATAAACTCTTATATATATTGGTTTTTTTAAAAATATACTTTGACAAGAAAACAACGTAAATAATAATATACGTATTAAAATTTTACAAAAATCAAATGATCATTAAAATATATTTTAATAAGCTAGTTGAGCTAGTAATTGGCCATTTTGATCACTTTGTACTATAAAACAAAGGACGTTCAAATGTGAATAAACGGAATAAATAATATACCTAAATGTCCATTTTTTTTTTTTTTTTTTTGTAAAAAACTCATATAAATTAAAACAATGTAAACGAAGCTTATTATTATAGTTAGCTTGCAATTATTAAATTAAAACATTAAAAAAGATTTGATCAGTATCTATCTTTAAAATAAATAGAAAGTTTACATATTACTCACAAAATAATTCATTTAACACTGTTCACATTATTGTCAAATTTCACAAGTTTATATATGTTTTCTACTTTTTCAATTTGATTTTGACTAAAATCCTAGCTTATAATAAAATGGTACTTCTGGTGTCATTTATTAAATACTTAATCTTTTTCTCTTAAATGACTAGCTTAATTATAACAAATTAAACTACACTATTTTCATTTCATACGTATAATTAAATATTATTGAAGGAAAAAACTTGTATGAGACGGTCTCAGGATTGTTCATGAGACGAATCCTACATGAAACTAGAATTCCAACCCAAACTACATGTTTTTTTGTATTTTGTAGAATTTGCCTTATAAATTTAAGTCCATTTGACCAACTCACATAAGAAGTTTCATTCAATTGACTAGCATATCTGCATATGACATGTATGCACTAATTTAATTTCGTCCATACTAATTCTGAATTTACCTCATTTGAAAGACTAACTAACTTATAATAAAATTATACTATTTTAATTTCATGCGTATTACATATCAACTTTTTCATTAAATCAACTAGCTTATAACATAATCATTCTATTTTCATTCCATATGTATTAAATATTGGATTTTTCATTATATCATTTAGCTTATATATTATGATTGCATTATATTTATTTCTTAATATTTTTTTTTCATTTGATCTACGAATTTGAAACAATACTATAGTACAATATTTATCCTAGTATGTATTAATAAAATGCTGATTTTAGTTTTTCTGTTAGAACAATCTACTACGAAAATAACATAAATGAAGACAAATATGATAAATAATATATAAAGTTATATAAAATAAACACTGAAAACAAGAAGTAAAATAACCAATAGCAGCAACAATTAAATTTAAAAACAAAGTGTTCTTTTCATCAGTACTGTTTAGTTTACCTATAAAATCTCCTCCTTAATTTTCAATCAAAACCCTAAGAGGGTTCAACCGGCGTCCGGCGACCATCCGCCGCCGCCGCCCTGGACTGCTGAAAGCCACCAGCTGCGCCGACATGTTCATCGCGAGAAGGCTACTCGCATCGTACCCACTGTTACTATCGAAGGCCCTAATCACCGCCGCCTGCTGCTGCTGGTGGTTGACGGGGAAAAGCTGGTGGTGGAAGTGGTGGTGGTGGTCGCGGCCAGAAACCCGCCGCCGCCGAGAAGGTTGATCCCCTGTTGGGCGGCGGCGATGAGTCCGTGGCTGGAAATGGCGCCGCCGAGATTCTGGTACTTTGAGAGCTCGGATTTGGCGCAGCTGAGATCCATCTGGAGCTGGCGGAGCTGGTGCTGGAGGAGAGAGATGACGCCGACGCAGCCGTAGACGGGGTCGCGCAGCCGCATGTCCGCCTCGTAGGCGAGGGAATTGACGGCGTCTTCCCGCTGGTGGGGTTGGAGCTCGTTGAGGAGCTTGGTGACGTTGCTGGCGCCGAAGACCTTGTGGACGTTGGCGAATTTCTGGGGCTGGTCTGGCGGGAAGTACGGCGCGAATACGCACTCCGGCTGGCATTTACGCCGGAGGAATTTGCACGCGGCGCATGGTGAGGTGGAGGAAGACGCCATTAATGGCCGCGATCGATCTTGTGTGTATGTATTGTGTCTGTAAAATTCGATCGGTTTAAAAGACAAGACCAACAAAAATAAACTCTTGCGCACAGATGATTGTCATTAGAAATTCAGAAATGACAACTTTTATACACATGGCAATCATTTCATCCGTGGTGAAATAAGAGATGAAACATCATTTTAGAATAAAAGATCACATTCAAATCTTGAAAACCTAGGATTCTAATTATGTTAATAAATTCCAAACAGAAAAGAGAGCAAGGAAGAAAACTTCAAAAGGCAATCAATGGAGCAGAGGGAATTAATTACGAGTTAGTTGTTTAATTTAATTATTTTGGTGAGTGAAACAAGGAAAATGAATAAATGAAAGCAGGTTGAGGGCATGATTGAAATGAAAAAGGTAGCCATTAAGACATAAAATTAGCTAGACAAGCAAATCATTGACAGCTTTAATTGAAACAAAAATCCATAAGTTTTGATTGAAATAAATAAAGATATGGAAAATTGCAGATAAAGAATCTGACCAAATCTGGAAAAATGAATGTTTGATATATACCTGCCCTTTATAAGCCACACCTCGTAGGATCTGTCAATCAATACATTTTTATCTATATTATGGAAAAGACAAGTAATTATATTTATTTCTTCGGCTGGTGATTATGAGAAAATTTCAACTTCTGGGCTGTCATATACAGCTGTTTAAACACAAAATTTGTCACCCAAAATATGAATTTCAAGATTCTTGAAACCTCATATATAAGACTGATTTCAAGAACCCTAAACAAGTTTTTTTTTCATGCCATTTTTTGTAGATAGAGAGATAGACAGAGAGAGATGTAGAAGTATTGTAGTGGGTTGTAAATTGCTGAATGCAAAGTATGTTATGATGGTCTTTTTCTTGTTTAAAATAAAATACTAAAAACAAGTGAAAGAAAGGAAGATTTTGGAATTGGATCTCGTGAAAGTGAGAGTTTATATTTGTTTCTTATATTATATATATATATATATATATATATTATGCCACTGATATCAATGTTAGTCTTGTAAACATGAGATCTTGCTTAAAATTCATTCATTCTCACATGTGAGTGAGTGACAAAAGGCAAGAAAATTACATACATACACACTCATATATATACACACACACATCTAGAGAGAGAGAGATTACTTCAATTACCTGTGAAAATGAGACTTTTGAGAGAGCCACTTGTTTCTCTACTTGGGATATATTATTTTCACACACACTACCCAAAATTGAAATAAAATAAAATAAAGTTGAGAGAAAATAGGTTATATACCTAGACAGAATAAAAGTTGTTAAACGCCCTGTAAATTCTCTTCTCCTTCTTGGAAAAACTTATAAACGTGCCTCGATTTCTGCGGTCAAAATGTTCACTTTTTTTTTTCTTCTTCCCTCTCTCTACAGTTCCTCCTCCTTGGCTGCCGTGCAGTTTGACAAAACAGATCAAAACCAAAGTTTGGATCTTGCACTTTTTTCTCCCCTAAATTTTAACAGAGCCCTGTTTTCTAATATATATTTTTGCTGACAGAGAGAAAAAAGTTTTAAAAAAATCTGCAAATCCCCAGCCTTGGCTGAAGTTTGCAAAAGTACTTACTTCCCTTTTGTCTGGCTAATGTAATGATATATTGATGATAAAACTTTTTTAATTTTATACTTTTCTAAAGAATCATGCAAAAAGGGCCTTTCTTTGGGAGAAGAAATATGAAGAGAGCATATAAAGATGGTGCTGCGGAAGAAAAGGAAGAAACCCTTATCTCATGATGAACTTAATTATAATCAGAGAGAAAATAAATGTTAGAGAGAGAGATATAGAAACAAGAAAGAAAGTGTGTGTGTGTGTTATTAGTGTGTGTAGTGTAGTGTATGGAAGAGGTGAAGGCGGAGGAATTTCCCCCAAGACCAGAGGCTATGGAAACGGGGAGATATTTCAGATATAGGCTGAAAAAATTAAATAATATGCACTAAATAAATAGGAAAATATATAACAAATTAAAGAAAAGCTAAAACTCACACTCTAATGTGTGTTTTTGTGTGTATGTCTTCTTGTTTTTACCTTGTTGTATATATTATGTATGTATATACATCCCTGTGAAGAAAGAAGTGAATTATTGTTATGGGGTTTGGGGGTAGGGGGTGAAGGGTATAAGTATAATCACTATGACTATCTTACATATTTCAGAATGCAGAGATTTGAGAGCGAGTTGTCTAGTGTCGTGACATGACCTTTCCTATTATTTTTTATTATTATTTTTTATTTTTTATTTTTGTGTGTAATAATCTTTGGAGGGGTTGGTTGGTTGGGGGGGTTGTGGGATATATGTTTCCTTTTAGTTTGTGTTTGTGGTGTGGTGTTTGGGCATCTGCCCTAATCACTAATTGGCTATTTATGGGCTATGGCAGTAAGGTTTGATAACTTTGATTGCTATAGCTATAGCTATCAAATTTTAGGGTTTTCATGGTGGGGTGTACATGTGTTTCTTGGGAATTCTTTATTTGAATTTAGGGGAATTATTTATTTTATTTGTGACCATATTTTGGGGTTTTGAGGTAATTGTGTGTTTCTTGTGAGTTTTTTTATTTGAGTTTCAAAGTATCAAAGCAGGGATGACAATGGGTGGGGACACGATTGGTATTGAATATACCATCTTCGTCCCCAATTTGCATCCAAAATACCATCCAGTTACCATTCTCGCACTTTAGGTATTTGAGACGGAGATGGGGAATCTCGAATCAAGGAATGGGGTCTCCGTGGGAATTGGGCTCCTAGCCTGTTTTGTATTTTTAATAAAAAAATATGTAAAATAAATTATTTAAAACAACTAATAATTAAAATAAATAATATATATAACATAAACCCATACAAAAAGAGATAATGAGAACAAGTAATATTATAAATACGTAAGAGTTTAGTGTTTAGAATTTAATTAAATAAAATATTATAAATATAATTAATATTAATATATATATATATCGTGGAATAGGGGTGGGGAGAGAATTCCCGTTTTATCTACACGGGATGGGACCAAGTTGTAAATACCATCCCCGGTTCTAGAAAAGCGGAAATCACCATCCCAAATTAACAGATAATTTGTCATCCTATTTTATTCGGATATCAATAGAATGATTCCCCACCAAATTTTGTCATTCCTAACTCAAAAGATCATAAATTGTTCACAACAGTTGTTACTATGACATTTCCAAAAATATATATGTATAGACTATATTCTAAGATCGGCGGAGTTTTAAATCTTGAATAATGGTATAATAAATGGAATATTGAACCCTAGTTATTGGACTAAACCTAGCAATGACTCAGCTCAATACCACCCCCACGGATTGAGACACGTGTTCCTCGCTTAATTGGCTCAAGAAACATACTACTACATTTGTCCCTATTTAGGATACAAAAAGTTATTAAAAAATCAACACCACATTTATCATATAAACACTGTCAATCATTCAAACTAGTGGAATAAAAAATAAAATATACAAAATGAAACAGGAAATTTCATAATGATATATCTCATAAATTAACTTGACTTAATCATTGAATGGTTTTTACAAAGGGCAATCAATGAGCCTAATTAGGTCTCTTTGATATATCATATTATTAGTTACATTAAATCGCGTTGGTTAAAATCTTCCCTTCTAGATAAAATCGAATATAATGCGTATATTTATCTTTACTTTTATCATATAAATCATTAATACAAGTGTTGAGAATTTGTCCCACTTATGTGTGTGTATAGAGAAGTGTATATGCTTATATGTTACGTCATTCTCTATTACAAATACATTTTAAAGCCGTAGAAAAGTCAAAATACAACAGATGTTAGTCTAAAGGTCTTGGCAAAATAAAGGCTAAAAAGACATTCAGCTCGTCAGACCAATGATCTAATCAACTGACTAAATCAGCTAAAGACCAACGTCATTTAGCACAATCAACCCTCAAACAACAAAAGGGAGGCATAAACAATCCTAAAACATTTAATTTACTAGACCAAATGAAATCCAAGGGAAAAAAAAAAAACATTTTAAATACTAGTGTGGCTACTTATACTTCCATGTTTAGTAATTATATTTCCCCATTTTTAGTCCTCGGCAAAACTCTCCTAATACTCTTTTTCCAACTAAAATTCTATCATTAATTAAAAAGAAACTAACTTATGGTTATATAGATATCACAATCAAATGAAACCAATTACAATTCGATTTTTCTTAAAGATTTAATTCGGAAAAAATAAGGAACGTGGTCACATTAATGGACCAAGTCAATATTGTACCTATTCTATTTTGATAACACTGGATATTTTTGAAACAAAGATTCTATTAATCTCAATTTGGCTTGTCTACCATATGCATTAAACAAAAAAAAAAAAAGAACTTTATCAAATACATAAGATCTCATTGAATAAATTCATTATCATGTAATTTGATTCATCAATTCCAAGTTTCCAACTATAATGAAATAATTCAATTGCATCTAGGGCAGTAGAAATTGGATCAGCGTCTACAACTACGAGAGAATTAAAAATCGAAATAAAATCCACTAAAACCCAAATAATTATCAAATAAAGAATTTACAAACCTAAGGAACCAAAACAGATTCGGTTTCCCTATTAATACATGAATCGAAGGACTTTTTCTTGTAAAAAATTTTTTTAATTCAATTAGAGGAAAATATGTGATTAATTGGGTTCAACAAACTTGATTCTGGACTAAGTTTTTCGATTTTCCAGTGTATCTGAAGTGTAGTAGTGTACATTGTTTGGCCCAGGCCCATCAACACTCCGTCTATGTCGGTAAAGGGTTGGGCTGGTCCTGTGTTTCCTTGGCAGTTGCATATTGAATTCGGCTCCAAGTGTATGGGCCCAAATCGTAGTAATGGTTTTCATTGGCCCAATCAAGGTAAATCAAGCCAATTCTCGGAAGATTAAGTGCTAGAAACTGTACTTCATATGGATTGGGTTTCCCCACTTGGGCTGGATACCATTCCAAATTATTGGAGCCCATTTTGAATTCATTTTCAGTTACATTTTCATGTTTCCTAATTGTTGATAATATTATTAAATTTTTACGTAAAAATGAAATTATGTTCAATCATTATGTGTATGTAATGATTATATATGTTCTAAAACAAAACCATTTATTTTATGATTTTTTTGCATGAAGGAAGTTTGAAATTTAGTATGCCTAATATATCCTTTATGTGTATTTTTTATTTCCAATTTTGAATGTAAAATAAAAAATAAAAATAATTGATAATTTTCAAATATATATACATAACACATTTATGAACAAATAGTAAAACTATATTGTTTGGAAATGAAACACAGGCCCTAGAATTTATAGTTCGCTTGATTCCAACCCAACCCAAACTTTATATGGAGCCCAAACTATTTCAATGAACACGCAAACATATAGCCCAACAAATTAATCCAACCCGAGTTGACCCGACCGAGTAGCCTAAGACATGCGCCACAGCATAGTTTCAATTCTTTTTTTTTTTTTTTTTTTTTGAGAAAAGCATGGTTTCAATTCTTTTTTTTTTTTTTTTTTTTTTTTTTTTTTTTTTGAGAATAGCATAGTTTCAATTCTAGACATACATATATGGGGAAATTCAGAACTTGAATTTCTTGTTATATATAATTAAGCCCCTATTCTTTTTCAAAATCACAAAAGTAGTTCAACATACACAATAAAACGTCAACGAAGGCACTTTCCCTCTTGAGATTAAATTAATCACTTATTGAATAATCTAGAATGCCTCTAGTTTGATAACCAACTCCCACCTAGCAATTCAAATCCTACATCCATGTATAACATATTTATATTAAATTATAAATAACCAATAATTTGGGATAGAGGTAAAAGAGAAATAAATTGAGATGAAACTTAAGGTTGTGCTAAGTGGATTAATAGCTATAATGATCCTATTTTCTTGCTTAGTTTCAGAGAATTTAGCACAAGTGCAACAACGCCAACAATGTCTGAATGAGCTTCGATTTTGCATAAATTACCTCAACAACAACACTAGCCAACCTTCAGATAGTTGTTGTCGGCCACTGGATTATGTTATCAAAACAATACCCGAATGTTTGTGCAGTTTAATGAGCTTCATGGGTGCTAATGTAGCCGAGCAAATAGGTATCAACGTCTCTAACGCTCAAGCATTACCGAGCAGATGTGGTCAACATATTAACCCGTTAAGGTGCATTACAGGTGCGTATGATCATAGTTCAAGTTAAATCAAAATAAATTTCATCAGATATAATCATAACATAATTCAATATTTGGTGTGCTTAATTAGGTACACCTGATGCAAGATCACAGGACTCAATTCCAAATTCTGCCAGCTCCAAATTTTGGTCTTTAAGTGATACGACCAGGCCAATATTACAGGCCCAAGAAGAGAATTTGGAGAAGGCCCAAGAAGAGAATCTGGGAGAAGTCCACATTAATCCACATTTGGAGGAAGAAAAGAATAGGAGGTCCAGCAGGGCAAAGGGACCACCACCTTGGATGAAGGATTACATTGTGCAGAAATTGTGAATGGCAACGGCAAGAAGAATATTTTCTGTTACCACGTGGAGGGAACGTTGAGGATTATGTCAGAGTTGGTTATTTGTGAAAAGGAAAGGCTAGATACATATAGGGAGGGTGTGAGTACCTGGGGGGTCATGAATATTGTTTTTGAGTGTTGCTTATCTCTTCTGATTTCATCTCTCTGTAATTTCTTCTTCTGAATTTCATACTGGTATTTGAACTCTTGCTGAATACATCTATATCATTTTGTTGGGAGTTAACACTTACTCTAAAAGTGCTTGAATTCTTATCAACTGGTGCTTTCATTGAGAGTACTATGGCAGACAGTGACGTTGTGGCTATGCTCAAGGAGTTGCGCGTTCAAATGGAGAGTCAGACGATGGCCATTCACCAGACCTCCCACCAATTTACAGCCAGTATTGATGCGAAAATTGATTCGATTGCCGACCTTCGAGCGGAAATTTAGTCTCCACAGGGTAATCCATTTGGAGCAACTGGCTCCAGCGCCCGTCAAAACATTGGGTCAGAAAATTTCGGAGGAAGCTCGGAAGTATCTCCACTCCTTCGAACCATGAAGATGGACATTCCGCGGTTTAATGGGGATGATCCGACTGGGTGGGTTTTCAGGATCGAGGAATTTTTCAATTTTCACGGTACGCCAGAATCACTCCAGCTAAAAATTGCGGCGTTTCACATGGAGGGACGAGCAGCAACCTGGTTTCAATGGATGAAGGCCAACAATCTATTGAGTACATGGTCGGAATTCCTCTGTAGACTGAAGCAAAGGTTCAGAGCTTCGATTTTTGAAGACCACCAGGGAAATTTATCTAAACTAACCCAAACATTGACAATAGCGAATTTTTAGGCAGCTTTTGAAGACCTTATGAACAAGGTGGCGGGAATATCAGAACCCCTTTTGATTAGCTTCTTTATTACCGGATTAAAACCAGAACTACGCCGAGAAATGTTGTTCTCCCGGCCGTCGACGTTGATGGAGGCGTTTGCGCTAGCTAGGGCCTATGAAGCCCGAGAAGGTAGTCGAATTGGGCCGAAACCCAATTACAACACGACCCAATTGCATAGTCAGGCCCAGTATCATTACTCTGGCCCAAGTAACCGACCAAATAACTCTCTCATTACCCAACCTAACACCATTCACGCCAAAACTGAGTCGGTGAGTCCCAAAACAACACCTTATCCGCAACCTAATTTTCGATCACCCTTGCAACACACACCGATACAACCTCCCCTGCTACCCACACCCAATACACCGCCCTTGCCTGTTCGACATCTCACCCATGAGGAATATCGTGATAAGAAGGAAAGAGGGTTATGCTTCAACTGTGATCAAAAGTATACTGCCAATCATCGGTGCAAGGGCAAATTCCTAATTCTTTTTGGAACAGATGACGAAGAAGATGAACCGCCGGATGATGGAGAAACATTGGAGGAAGTCGTGGATACAATTACAGCTAATGTGTACAGTTTACACTCTTTGGCCGGGGCCACGAACCCTCGATCTTTATGACTTGACGGGAGGGTTGGCGAAAATCAGATACAGGTACTCATAGACAGTGAAAGTACCCACAACTTTATTAAACCAAAGGTAGCTGAACGAATTGGGCTTTCAACAACATCAATTACACAATTTCGGGTGTATGTGGGAAACGACGATTCATTGATCTGTAAGAGTTTGTGTTCCCAAGTACCGCTGACGTTGCAGGGGCAAGAGTTTTTCGTAGACTTGTATATCTTACCGATAGAGGGGCCCGATGTGGTGTTAGGCATTCAGTTGTTGCAAGGGTTGGGAAAGGTCACACACGAGTATTCGGCCATGTCTATGGAGTTCCAATAGGGGGAAAAGATGTGAAACTACAAGGCAGTGGGAGTAGTACTCCTGTTCCTATTACATTGAACCAGCTTCAAGCACTCATACATGGGGATGAGGTGAGTGAAATCTATGAGGTCCATTTTTTGTCATTGACGGGATGTTCGACCATCAACAAACCGGTGGAGCAGAATGAAGAGCATTTACAGGACATTCCAAATCCAATGAAGGCAGTTTTGATGGAGTATAGTGAATTATTTTCTCAACCGACAGGGTTGCCACCGCCTCGAAATGTGGACCATCGTATACACCTGCAACCTAACTCCCTACCCATCAACGTTCGACCATACCGTTATCCGTATTTTCAAAAAGGGGAGATGGAGAAACTAGTTAAGGAGATGTTGGAGCAAGGCATAATTCGACCGAGTCACAGTCCGTACTCGTCCCCAGTTTTATTGGTGAAAAAGAAAGATGGTACCTATCGGTTTTGTGTGGATTACAGGGCGTTGAATGCAATTACAGTAAAAGACAAATTCCCCATTCCGACTATTGATGAAATATTGGATGAGTTGGGAAGAGCGAGGTATTTTACAAACCTTGATCTTCGATCCGGGTATCATCAAATACGAATGCACCCACGGGATGTCTATAAAACTGCATTTCGCACAGCCGATGGCCATTACGAGTTTTTAGTCATGCCGTTTGGGCTTCCAAACGCACCCTCCACATTCCAAGCCGCGATGAATCAGGTCTTCTCTGTTTTTTTTGCGTCAATTTGTAATTGTTTTCTTTGACGATATTTTAATCTACAACAGCACCTTGGAGAGTCGTGTTGAACATGTAAGACAGGTCCTGGACTGTCTCCGGAAATAGAAATTCTATGTAAAATTGTCGAAATGCACGTTCGGCCAAACTACTGTGGAGTATTTGGGGCATATTGTCAAGGAAGGGCAAGTCATGGCTGATAAAAATAAAATTTCAGCCATGTCTGAGTGGCCGCAGCCCAAGCCTTTGAAACAGTTACGGGGTTTCCTTGGTTTAACGGGTTACTACCGGCGATTCATTCGAGGATATGCAACTATTGCAGCGCCCCTCACCGACTTACTTTGTAAAGATGCCTTTGTATGGATGGATGAAGCAAATGTGGCATTCTTACAATTAAAACAAGTCATGTGTGAGGCCCCAGTGTTGAGTTTACCTGATTTCGCTGAAGAGTTTGTAGTGGAGACTGATGCGTCAAATGTGGGAATTGGGGCGGTATTAATGCAGAAAGGGCACATATTATCTTTCTTTAGCAAGAAATTGGGCGTCAAAATGCGGGCTGCATCAACGTACATCAAGGAGTTACATGCAATTACTGAATCAATACGGAAGTGGCGGCAATATTTGCTTGGGCGATTCTTTATCATACGTACCGACCATAAGAGTATCAAGGAACTCTTTCAGCAGGTAGTACACACACCGGAACAGCAGATATATATTCATAAATTGATGGGGTATCACTTTTGGATCGAATTCCGATTCGGGCAGACCAATTTAGCTGCAGACGCGCTTTCACGGGTGGAGGATGAAACAGGGGTTGAGGAGCTTTCGGACGCAGCTCAAAATTTTCAATTGATTAGTCAAATTTCGTGCGACTTATTGAATGATTTACGAAGGGAGAACGCGACCGACCCCGAACTTGTGCGTTGGCATGATCAAACTAATAATGAGCCGAGGGTGAGGGATTTTCAAGTGAAAGATGGGTTGTTATTTTTCAAACACCGGTATGTGATTGGGAGGAGTTCAGAATTAAAGTCCAGAATATTGCAAGAATTTCATTCGACACCAATAGCCGGTCATCCTGGGATCAAACGCACGTTAGCTCGCATAGCGGCTATTTTTTATTGGCAAGGAATGCGCAAGGATATGGAAGAATCTGTGGCGAAATGTCAGATATGTCAGCAAATGAAGTATTCGACACAACCACATGCTGGTCTTTTGCAACCTTTGCCTGTACCCGCACTGGTTTGGGATGAAATCACTATGGATTTCATCACGGGGTTACCGTAGGTAAACGGTTTTTCAGTGATTTTAGTGGTTGTTGACAGGCTTACAAAGTCAGCGCATTTTGGTGCATTACCAACCGGTTTCACTGCACAGAGAACGGCGGAATTGTTCACTGAAATGGTGGTCAAACTACATGGTTTTCCTAGCAAGATTATATCGGACAGGGACCCGATATTTTTAAGTAACTTCTGGAAGCAAATTCTTAAGCAAAGTGGAACTACGTTGCACCACAGCACCGCCTACCATCCTCAAACTGATGGGCAGACCGAAGTAGTGAATCATTGCTTGGAACAATATCTTCGATGTTTTACTCAAAATCAGCCTAAACGTTGGATACAATTGCTGAAGTGGGCTGAATATAGCTACAATACCAATTATCATAGCTCTGCACAGATGACTCCCTTTCAAGCTTTGTATGGGAGGGTTCCACCTATTATACCGAATTACCTGCCACAGGTAGCGACTGTACAGGTTGTTGATGAGATCTTACAGAACAGAGCCGAACTCCTACGAATTTTGAAGAATAATTTGGTCCAGGCTCAAAATAGGATGGTGCAACGAGCCAACTTGCATCGACGTGAGGTACAATTTTCAGTTGGGGACGAGGTCATTGTGAAGTTGCAACTGTATCGCCAATTGTCTGTTGCTAGGAGATCGAATCAGAAATTAGCAAGAAGGTATTGTGGTCCGTTTAAAGTGTTGGATAAAGTGGGGCTCGTAGCATATATGTTGGGTCTGCCACCGGAGAGTAAAATCCATCCGGTGTTTCATGTCTCTCTCCTCAAGCCTTTCAAAAGAGTAGCAACTGAAACCATGTCGACGCTGCCGAAGGAGAGCTTTTTAAACCAGCTCGTCCATCAGCCATTGGTAATATGTGCAGAGAGAAACATTTTACGCCAGGGAAAATTAATTCCCCAAGTGTTGGTTCAGTGGAGTGATAGTTCGCCGGAAGAGGCTTCCTGGGAGGATCGTGATTCGATGGGCAGTTGGTTAACTGAAACTAACCTTGAGGACAAGGTAAATTTTCAAGGGCGGGGGAGTGATACGACCAGGCCAATATTACAGGCCCAAGAAGAGAATTTGGAGAAGGCCCAATAAGAGAATCTGGGAGAAGTCCACATTAATCCACATTTGGAGGAAGAAAAGAATAGGAGGTCCAGCAGGGCAAAGGGACCACCACCTTGGATGAAGGATTACATTGTGCGGAAATTGTGAATGGCAACGGCAAGAAGAATATTTTCTGTTACCACGTGGAGGGAACGTTGAGGAGTATGTCAGAGTTGGTTATTTGTGAAAAGGAAAGGCTAGATACATATAGGGAGGGTGTGAGTACCTGAAGAAAAAAGAAAAGAAAATTTTGGTTTTTGAGTGTTGCTTATCTCTTCTGATTTCATCTTTCTGTAATTTCTTCTTCTGATTTTCTCATTGGTATTTGAACTTTTGCTGAATATTTGTGGGAGTTAACACTTACTCTAAAAAGTGCTTGAATTCTTATCATTAAGCTCGGTTGTTGTTGTCGGTGGCTCTTCAATGATTCTCATTTTACAGGGATTATAAAGTTTGGTGCTTATTTATTTTGTAGTGAGATTATTTTTTTCTTTTTACGTAGTTTTTATATTTTTCTAATCTGCATTATTAGTGTAATTGAATTCTCCATCAATAGATTTATATTTGTTTATGTGAAATTACATCCAGTAATGTAGATTTAGAGACTGTAAAAATAGGATTACATAATTTTTGCAGTTATAGTTATAGTAATGTTTATATTTGTCCTTTTTTTATAAGAATTATTTGTCACATTCAATTTATAAGCTTTTTATCGTTTTCCACCCCCAGTATTAAGGAAGAAGAAGTTTTTTTTCTTAAGTAATTATTTATTGGTGGTTTAAATTTATATGGATATCGTTTCCCCAAAAAAAAATTATATGGATATATCATAAGATTACATTTTCCTCTGGGAGAGTGGACTGGGCTACTGTATTGGGCCAAACAAATGCACTGGGCTGTTGTTGGACCAAAAACTCGAGATGGGCTAATTTTTCGGAGTAGTGGGATTGCTTAGAATATTTTCCTGACATTAACAATATTGCCATTTAACATAATGAATATTTTACATTATCGTTTATCCTTATCCTCTTTTTAATTTGTACTTGTGTAAAACAAACAGAAAGACTTTATTAGGTCATGCAATTTTCAAAGTAATATAATAAAAACATATGGAATTTTAATGAAAGAAGTATGGGCAATATTAAATATAGTTTCATCACCTAACACTATCTAGATTAGGAAGTTTAAATTGACCAAAATAATGTTGGACAAGTAATGTTCCCCAATTAACTTACAATTTTGATAAGATAATTCTTCTTAATTTTATGTCCACATAAACCAAAATGTGTGGGGTCCCATATGCTTTAAGGCACATTTAGATGAGAATTTGGGAAATTTTATATTAGGTTTTTCTCATAATTAAAATATTAATTGTTGAATGTCATAATTTTGTAATCACATTAAAACTATTTCCATTTGTATGTCCATATGTCATTAATTTGTTTACACAAAACCCATCTCCTTAAACAAAATGTATGCTATCTTAAATCGTTTTGGGTAAGAAAAAATCCAACATCAATAAATTTATAGATAGCATACATTTTGTTTAAGATGTATGCTATCTTAAATCGTATTTGGCTAAGCTATTTAAAAGATCTTATAAGTTCCTACATCTTATAAGTTGCTTATAGAGTTTATAAGATGTTAGATCTGATTTTAAGAATAAGTTGTTAAAGTATTTGGATAAAATAAGATGGTGTAGCTTTTAAGATGTTAGTAATGATAATTTTGTAATTAAAATAGTCAAAATTAAAGGAAGCTATTGAAATAAGATCTTATTTTGAAAAAGAATTAGGGTTTCCTACTTTTTTAAAAAAAATTTTATAGGCTTATGTCATCTTATTTTGGGAGCTTATAAGATTTTTTTTTAATAAAAAAATTCAAACAAATTTAACAACTAATAAGCTCTCAAACATCTTATAAGATGTTTTGAAGAGCTTATAAGCTCAATCAAACACCGTCGAAGAAAAAACTTTTTTGTTTTTTTTAAAGGAAGCAATACAGTCCATTTGAGATATCGCGTTGATCTTGGTAGACTTTTTTTATAGTTTAAACTAGAAATTCACTGTGTGTTACACGGGATTTATACTACTTTTATTAAATTTGAGTTTTATTTTTTTGGTGTATTTTGGCTTGTCAAAATGATGTGAGTTTTTAATTTTCAATTACATTGTTATTTTGGCATTTAAAGAATCACTTAGTTAATTGTGCTAATTTTACATAGATAAATTGTTTAGGTTGTATAAATAGAATTTGATTTTTGGATTATTATTTGTCTTTTAGAATATTATTATATAACATTTGATCTACCATTTTTTTTTAGTAATTTACTTTTTAAGATTATATAGATAAATTATTTAGATTATATAGACATAAACTATAATTTTTGGATTATTATTTACCTTTTATATTATAATAAACTGTATGGATTGAATTTTTGATTTAAAAAAAATATATTATATAGATAGAATCCTTGATTTTTAGATAATTGTTATCTTTTCGATTATATATGAAAAATATATGTAAGGGTTGCCACATTGATGAATGTGAATTAGGCATGTGGAATTGAGAGAATGAGAAGTTGACATGTGTCTCGGATTAGTGAGGTGATATCGGGTGTCATATTTGTTTTTTCATTTATTATACATAATAATATATAAGGTTGATTAGAATGTAAAAGCACATTTTATAAAAGCTTCTACAGTTTCTTCAATTATATATGTGTGTATTTATATGAATTGCATATTATCAATAGATTTCTAGGAGAATTTCATAATAGTGTCCAAATTTAAAAAAAATTATCACGTCAAGACACAAAATTTCAATTTTCTCAAATTAAGACTCAATTTTTATTTTTATTTTCAAATTGGGCCCTCCTCAAGTTTAGATTCTCATTTCAAGACCCAAAATTTCAACCTTCTCAAATCAAGACCCAATTTTTATTTTTTTACTTAAATTGGGTCGTCCCTCAAATTTTGGATTCTCACTTCAAGACCCAAAATTTCAACCTTCTCAAATCAAGACTTTTTTTTCTCAAATCGAGCCTTCCCCAAATTTAGGTTTCTCACTTGATTTTGAAATTTAACAAAAAGAGAAATATTAGTGTAATCTATCATGCCGACCACAAAAATTATTTTTTCTTTTTGTTTCATTTTTTTTGATCCTCTTTTCCTAATCGATACTTATTTTAAACTATCTTTTTTTAGTAATCGAAAAATATTTTACTACTTCTTTTTCACTCATAATTTGATCTCTCTGTTTTTTAACCGATAAATATTTTACTACTTTTTCATCTTGCTAGTTACACACATTTAAATTTATAGATCTTGGTATCTACACGTTAAATAAAATTGACAATAAGTATGACTTAGGAAAAAAGAATGAGCGAAAAAAATGCAAAAAGATGAAGAAAAATATATTTATGGTCGACGTGATAGTTTACACTAATATTTATCTTTTTGTAAAATTCTAAACTGAAGTGATAATCCAAAACTTGTGGATGGCCCGATTTGAAAAAAAAAATGGGTCTTTATTTGAAAAGGTTAAAATTTTGAGTGTTGAAGTGAGAACCTAAAATTTGAGGGGAGCGCCCAACTTGAGAAAACAATAAAAATTGGGGATAAGGATGCACCTACCCAATTTTTGGACAAAAGACAAGAAAATACGCTTCCGGTGATTTTTGACAAAAATACGTTTTTCTCCTTTTTTGGACAAAAATAAGCTCTTGCCAAAATTCCCGGACTTTTTACGTTGGTTTCTTTGTTGTTTATTTGTTGTTTCAAACACGTTTGTTGTTTCTTTTGTTGTTTTAAACATGTTTCTTCTAATCAAATTTCAATGGAAAAATAAAGTTTGCCCTCGTTAAATAATCCATTTTATACTTGAAATCTTATTAAAAAACAAGAAATATACACATAAAACAACACATATTAAAACCAAACAAATTTGAAAAATAATATAGAAACAACATGAGTAAAAAAACAAAATTCAATTTTTGATCCAATGCATGAAAACATAAAATACATAGAAACAACCAAGAAACAATAAAGAAACAAACTACAAACAATATAGAAAACACCATATGAGCAAAAAGAGCTTAAAAATAGGTACAAATTGTATATAAACATTGAAAACTACGTGGAAACGACAAATAAACATAAGAACAACATTAAAAAAAAAGATGTAAACAACCTAGAAACGACATAAAAAATATTAAAAATACCACATGAATAAAAAGAGCTTAAAAGTAGGTAAAAATTATATCTACACATTGAAAACTACATGAAAACAACAAAAGAATTATTCGAACAACATTAAAAATTTATAGAACAAACAAAACAATAGAAACAATGTACAAAATAATACATGAACAAAAAGTAGCATAAAAAATAGGTAAAAGTTGTTTTGAAACATCGAAACAACAAAAGAAACAACTAAGAAACAAAAATGAAACAACAATGAAACAAATTTAAACAACATCGAAACAACATATATAACATATAAAAGAATACAGGAACAAGAAAAAACAAAAAAACGTAAAAATAATCAAAAAATAAGCTGGAGCGTAAAAAAAGAAAAAAATAGGTATAAAAGTGATAAGAGCGTATTTTTGGTATTTTTTCAAAAAAGAGGGTATATGGTGGAATTCCCCTAAAAATTGGGTCTTGATTTGAGAAGGTTGAAATTTTAGGTCTTGAAGTGATAAAATTTCTTAATTTTGGACCCTATTATGGAAATTCTCCCAATTTCCTAAACTAAAATTTAAAGCCTAAATTCCAATGGCATTAATTTTGTCTTTCCAATAGTCAAGAAGGATAACAAGTAAAAAAGTCTCCTTGGTAGGAGTGGAAATTTTCTCTCTCTAAAAGAGGGAACTCTAGTTTTTCTCTTTTCCTTTGCTTGTCTTCCGCCATTTCAAGTCTTCTTGGTCTTGGCTTTGTCCTTTTCGTATTTACGTTTGTGCTTGGTAGTTGGTTTTTCTTCCTTCATTAATGGCTTCAAAGAACCTGGTTGGATTTATATTAATGATGTTGTCTTTAAATTATTTTCTTTTCATTTTTATGCATGGGGGCGGATTGTTGCATTTAGTTTATGGGTATATGGATAATAATAGTGGTAGAGATGTTTTTTTCTTTGTCTTTTCTTGACTTTTCTTTCTTTATTCTGTCCGTATGGTTTTTTTTATTTTTTTTTTTTTGGGTTTTTAGTGCCTTGGTCTTGGTCCCCTCTAATCCCCACTAACATTTCTTTTCTTCGTTAGTTCGTTTCATTTTTATCTCCCTTCCAGGTGGTTAGATTCGTGCTCTTGCGAGTGACACGTGACTCGGGTTTCTCATTTTTAAAATGGGTCCGGGAGGTGGTTGAAAGGTTAAGAAATTTTGCTCACTTCGGAGGAAAAAGATATTCTAAGTAAGGCAGAATGTGAGAGAAGTCTTTTGGGGAAAATTTTTGGAACTAAAATAACTAATTTCTCGGATCCGAAAAATACAATATCCAAAGATTTGGCGGACTCGGAAGGTTTTTACGGTGAGAGAAGTTGGAGTTAACTTATTCCGGTTCAGTATTTGGCTCGCAAAGAAGATAAGATTCGGGTCCTAAATGGAAAGAACTGGTCTTTTGAGGGGCAATATCTACCCCTTCGAGAATGGTATGATAATATTTTGGGATGTGTGGAGGTTATTAAGTCGGTGGATCTTTGGGTGCAAATATGGAATCTTCCATATCATTGGGTTGCTATCGAGACAGGGATAAAGATTGCTAAAAAATTCTCGAATTGTTATGATGTTATTATACCTGAACCGAAGCTCCCAAGGTCGGTTCATCATAATCTTGGTCGAAGTCGATCTCACAAAAATGACTATCTAGGGAACTAATATCAAGCTAGGATAAGCAGCTCATTGGGTGGAATTTAGATATGAAAATTTACAAGGGTTTTGTTTCTATTGTGGAATGGTGGGTCATTTGGAAAAAATTGTAGCTCACAGGAGGGAGGATTTTAAGAATAATGACGTCAAGGTTGGTCAATTTGGGGAATGGTTGAGAGCGATCGATTTTAATAGTGGAAGGTTACTTTCAAAGGGAATAAAAATCCTATCCTAGCGAAAAGTCCCCAGTTGAGCATTTTGAACCAAGTGGTGCAGGGAAGCCCAAAAATAGAAATTGTGAAGGATGTGGAAAACCGGGAAAAAGTTCCAATGAGTCAGTCGAGTTCAAGTTTGGCGGGATAGAATGGTCCGGAGAAAATAGCATTTGAAGAGGGGCAGAACACCAATATGGATGCTATGGGATGTGCGAAAGGAAATTTGAATCAGCCTATTGAGATTATTATGGTAGATAGGTGTCAAAAAGCAGTTCCTTGTGATGAAGAGGGTAAAGATGATTTAATGGATATTTCAATATCTTTGAATAATAAAAGAATTCATCTAAGTGAAGTTGCTCCTAATATCCCAAAAAGTACGGAGAGCATCTCTTCGAGGGGGTAGACATGGGAAAGAAAATAGTAATAAGAAAGGAAAAGGGAAGCTTGAGGGGGTTCATTTAGTGACAAAGAGTGATAATAATTAGTAAAGAAATTGTGAGTTGTGGGCAAAGAGAAGTTTTGATAATATTGTGGCATAGGATATGATTCTCACCTTTGGTGAGGCTAAAAGAGTGAAGAAAGGTGAGGAAACAGTCAGTATGAGTGTTGAGGGGAATAAGGTGGAGGTGGCCAGCCTAAATTGGGCCCAAAGTTATCAATGAATGTCTGCTCGTGGAATTGTAGAGGTTTGAGAGGACCCTACAATCCCCGATTGAAGGAAGCTTTGAAGCTCCATCTCTCGGATGTGTGTTTTCTCGGTGAAACCAAAAAAAAAGCGATTTGTGAATACGGTGTGTAAAAACTGAAGTTGGAGGATCGATGGTCTTGTGTCGAGTTTAGGTTGGAAAAAATGGGGGTCTTTTTGTTTGTTGGTCTAATCGAGTTAAGGTTCTGCAGAGTTCCTGCTTCTCATTCTGTATCGAGATGGAAATTGTCTAGGAAGGCAACCAGAGTCACATTGGATTATTTTGGTTTATTTGAGTACGGATGATAATGAGAGAAAGGCTCAATGGGAATTCCTTATTTAAAGAAAGTGTGAAGTGGGGAATCTTTGTATTATGGGAGGTGATTTTAATGATCTTGTGTGTGGGGAGGAGAAAAAGGTGATAGAACTAGATTTCAGTCAAACTTTGGGGTTTTAAAGATTTCGTTTCAACATTGGGGATGGGGAAATTATTTTTAATGGCCACCCATTCACTTGGGCTAACAATAGGGATGGGAAAGGATTTGTTGAGGAGCGTTTAGATCGTGTGTTGGGATCTTCGGGTTGGCTAATTCAGTTTCCAAATGCAATTGTTACTCATGTTGAAAAAGAATCCTCGCCACTTGTTTATTATTTCTAGAATCCCCTAAATCTTCTGGAGGGCCTAAGAGGTTTGTTTTTCGACAAGAGATGGGTGAATATGGTCAATTTGAAAAGGTGACCGAGAAAGCATGGTCATCGCCCGTGAGGGGGACTCGATGTATCGTATCTATGGGTATTAAAAATTGTAGAATGGCGCTTCTTAATTGGAGCAAAGGTCGTAATAATCCAGGAGAAAATGATTAGAAGGTGTAAGGATATTTGAATGTTTTGAGGAAAGATGGGGGGCTAGAAATTGGTTGGAATGGAATTCTCTCAAGGTGGTCTTATCCAAAGCCTACAAGGAAGAGGAATGCTTTTGGAAACAAAAATCCCGAATTAGTTGGTTGAATGAGGGGATAAAAACTCAAGTTCTTTCACGTGTGTACTTTGCAAAGAAGTCGCAACAATTGTATTGATAACCTTCTCCGATCGGATGGGAGTAAGTGTAGTACGATGGAAATTGAAGTGGAGGTGTCCAGGTTTTTATAAAAATCTTTTCGACTCTTTGAACCCGAGCACGATTTCTATATTTTAGATGGGATACGAGTCAATCACTCCTCAAATGAACAAGAATATGACCAATATCGTGGAAAGGGTGGAGATAAAAAAAAAACCTTATTCGATCTCAATCCTTGCAAAGCGGGACTCGATGGTATGATCCTCTCTTTTTCAACACTTTTGGTCGATCTTTTACGATAAACTTTGTTGGGCTATTCAAGATTTCTTTTATCATTCGAAAATGCTCAAAAGTTGGAATCATACACTAATTACTTTGATCCCTAAAATCCAAAATCCCACGCCTATTGCCCATTTCCGTCTATAAGTTTGTGTAGTGTGATGTATAAGGTTATTTCTAAGATCATTTCCAATATGCTTAAATCGTGTTGCATCATTGCATTAGTTTGAATCAGATCCGCATTCATTTCGGGGCATCAAATTGTTGATAATGTTGTAATTACTCAAGAATGCATTCATTTCATTAATAGCCTTAGGAAGAGCAAACATACCTACATGGCTTTGAAGCTAGACATGGCTAAGGCTTATGATCGTGTTGAGTGGAAGTTTCTTGCTTGCATCCTTTGTAAAATGGGTTTTTCACAAAAATTCATCCATTGGATTGTTATGTGTATTAGTACGCCCGCTTTTTCATTCAATATAAATGGTCGGGTTGCTAGGTTCATTAATCCTTCTAGAGGAATTAGACAGGGTGACCCTTTGTCTCCTTACCTCTTTATTATTTTGTCTGAAGCTCTTTCGAATCGATTAAACAAGCACACAATTATTCTCTTTTCCATGGTCCGAAAATTTGTCGTGGTTGTCATGTTGTTACTCATCTTTTTTTTTTTTTTGCGGATGACTCGATTCTCTTTTGTTCAGCCACTCTACCCAAGCTCACATTGTGAAACAGACTTTTGGATCGATATTACGTTTGCTTGGCGGCTCGTGAGCCTTGATAAGTCATCTGTGCTTTTTTAGAAAGAATACCCCTCCCCTTTTAAAAAAAAAATTTGTTCTATTTTGGATGGCATTTCGATAAACCTTGTCTAGATATTTGGGTCTACTTATGCTTATTGGTAGATCAAAAAAAGAGGTATTTCAATGTGTGAGATAATGTGTTTTTAAGAGAGTCTCGGGGTGGCAAAATAAATTTCTTTCTCATGCGGGTCATGAGTTGCTTATTAGAGCGGTCATTAATGCGATGCCAACCTTTGTGATGTCGTGTTTTAAAATTTCGATCAGCATTTGTAAAGAGATTGTCAATTAACGGCTCAATTTTGGTGGGGTATGTCTAAGGAAGGAAGGGGGTATGCATTGGGTGGCTTGGGATTTGTTTGGTCAAAGCTAAAGAGGGGGTTTGGGATTTCAAGATCTCCTTTGTTTAATGATGCTATGTTGGCTAAGCAATTGTGGAGAATTGTTGTGCACCCTAATCTTTTGATGAGCAAAATTTTGAAAGCGAAATATTTTCCTAAGGGGGCGTTTTAACAATTAAGCCTAAACCCGGTGATTCCGGCTTTGGAAAAGCTGGATTAAGGCTATTGATACTCTTGCTTTGGGAATTTGGTATAAAGTGGGGGATGGTAAGTCTATCAATATTTGTGAGTCTCATTGGATCCCAAAACCACCAACGTTTAAACCAACTCTATCGGGAAATGGACCTATCGGCACGAGGGTGAGTGAGTTACTTAGTGTGGATAGTCTTGAGTAGAATAGACGACTTGTTTTGGAAGCTTTCGGTGTTAATGATGCTAATGTTATTCTTCAAATTCCTATTAATCAAGAGAAGTGCGGGGATATTTTAGTATGTCATTGGGAAAAAAAGGGATCTATTCTACGTGAAATCGTACCAAAAGCGAGGCAAATTAAAGAGGAAAAAAGGGACTGCCTTGAATCTAGCAGTGGGTCAGTTGGGTGTGGAAAAATGTGGAAGAAGCTTTGGAAATTAAATATGAAAGGAAAGCTTAAACATTTCATTTGGAGGTGCATTATTCGGATTATCCCAACGGCGGATATTCTTATTCATAGAGGTGTTGACATTGATCCTATTTGTCAAATTTGTGGGCTTGGTAGAGAAACAATTGAACACGTTCTTTTTCAGTGCGCACGATCTCAGAAAATCTAGAAATTAGCTCCGGTGGAATGGTTCGGTACTCTTGAACCTGGTTTTGAATTTGGGGGATGGTGGCAAGATATCTCTTATATTTCCAAAGATGGGTTGGGGCTTGAACGGATGCGATTTCTATTTTTATCCTTTAGAGGATTTGGAAGTCTCGAAATTGCTTTGGATTTTTGAAACAAGAACCTTTGCATGAGATGGAGGTAGTCAAGGCGGTGCCATCCGTGAATGACAGAATTTATTGGAATTAATTGTAAGCGCAGAGTGTGGAATGTCTTTGGAGATGTTGAGGTGTTGAAGGAGATTCATAGCTTTAGTTTCGATACGATGGTAGGATCATTTGTTGTGATCGGTCTTGGTTTGTTTTGACTAAGGATGGGGCTGGTTTTGGAGGTGGATGGTAGATGGTCGGGCGTGATTCGATTGGCTTGGTGGGAACTAGGGATCCCTCATTGGATTGGTGGTTGTTGTTTTGCTTGGAATTCGTCATGCACAATTAAAAGCTTTTGAGCGGGGAAGTCAAGAATGTAAGAATGGGATAGATGATGAGGATATGGTTTCAAGGCTAAACTCTAAACAAATTGAAGATTGGAGTCTCTCTACTATAGCCGAAAAACATCTTGCTATTTTGTTATCTTTTTTACTCTTATGTTTTTGAAGTGTCTACTTTGTCTAGAATTTTTCAATGTTGTAAATTGGCCATGTTGGCTATTGGTTGAAGCGGTTTGAATTGGCTTTGCAATTCCCCTTGGTTAGGAAATTAACTAGGGTGGTCCTTAGTAAGTTTTCTATGATACGGTTCAAGTTTGTAAGTTTCATTTAAGTTTATATATAAAAGTCTATCGTTTGAAAAAAAAAAATAGTCAAGAAGGATATGAATTAATTTATAATGTGCTTGAGTGCTTGTACCTAAAAAAAAACTATCTCGAGAACTAATTCAAAAATAATTTTTAAAAATTATAGAATTAATTATTAAAAGTTACATAGAATTAATTTAGTTCTCGGTATAATTTCATTCGGAAGGTAATTTATAAAGTCCTGGACTCACCTAGTTTCATAGAGAATAATATTAAACATTTTGAGTTCGGATATGTCCCAATTAATTTATTTAACTTAACAAGTTTGAATTTATCAAAAAAAAAAAAAAACTTAACAATTGAATATATGATATTGAGATATAATTCACAATAGCCTTCTGATTGTTAAATTCGGGACTTGGTACAATCTTACACATGAAGCATATCCCAATAAAGAGAGAGAGAGAGAGAGAGAGAGAGAGAGAGAGAGAGAGAGAGAGAGAGAGAGAGAGAGAGAGAACTCTAACCCACCAAGTGAGGTTCCATCCTAAAACTAATTAGTGATAGGATGAATAATTTATTTCGCTTATAAACAAGGCTTTATTCCTCTAATTAATCAATGTGGAACAACCGACAAGTGACATTCAACATGCCCCCTCATTTGTGACTCATTTGTCAATTCATTAATCATCATAATAGGATCCTCCATACTCCATCACATCATGTGATGGCCCACCTGGGAAGCCCACCAAGTGAGATTTCATCCTAAAACCAATTAGTGATATGAGGAGTAGCTCACTCAACATGCCCCCTCACTCGTGAGTTTTTCGTCAATTCATTAATCATCACAATGATCCACCACATTATGTGATTGCCCTTTGGCGAGCATGGCTATGTTCTTATACCAACTAAAATTGAGGGGACTTGAGTACGGTCCCATATATGAAGCGTCACCCAACAAAAGATGGAGAGCCGAGGCCCACGAAGTGAAATACCACCATAAAATCAATTGGCGATAGAAGTAGTAGCTCACTTGACATATAAAAAAGGTTATATTCCTCTAATTAATCAATATGAGACAAATCAGTAGTGACATATCTCAACACTTCCCCATCACTTGTGAGTTCTTCGTCAATTTATTAATCATCATAATACTCCATCGCATCATACGATGACCCATATTCGGCCAAGCATGGGTCTGCTTTGATACCATGTTAAATTCGGGAGGACTTGGTATGGTCTCACACATGAAGCGTGCCCAATAAAAGAATGAGAGCTCAAGCCCACTAAGTGGGGTTCCATCCTAAAACCAATTCGTGATAGGATGAGTGGCTCAATTAGCTTATAAACAAGGTTCTATGTTGATTCATCAATGTAGGACAACTCATAAGTGACATATCTCAATACTCCCCATCACTTGTGAGTCTTAACCATTATAAAGCTCCATCACATCATGTGATGCGCCACCTGGTCGAGCATGCAGGGACTATTTTGATACCATGTTAAATTCGGGAGGACTTGGTGTGGTCTCACACATGAAGCGTAGGCGTGCCTTGATAAGAGGAAGAACTCAAACCCACCAAGTGAGATTCTATCCTAAAATCAATTGGTGATAGGATGAGTTGCTCACTGAAGCTTATAAACAAGGCTCTCTTTCTCTAATTAATCAATGTGAGGCAACTCATGTGACATGTCTCAACGAGAGATGAAAAAATTTCTAGTCGTTTTGCTCCCCATCTTTTTCCTATTAATTTATATTTCTTTTAATCTCAACAAATTTGTTCATAATATGTGGCTTTTATTTGTCCCCAATAAGTGTTTTTTTAAGGTTAATAAGTTTTTGTCTCATATGTGAGATTCGTTGATGAGATCGGATGAGCCATTACTCGTCGATATGTGAAAGAAGCGAGATCAATTTTATTTGATGCGTGTTTTGTCCAACGTCTTCATTGTGAAGGTCGATTCTAAAGATTTGTTAAATCTATTTAGATTTCAAAATTTTGTTTTAAATGTGTACAAATTTATGATTTTGTAGAATTTGATTGTTTTTTTTTCGATGTTATAATAGTTGTAAATTTCGAATGAAATTTATTTTGATTCAGGAAAAATATGATATTTTAAAAACTTGAATGACGTTTTATTTGAATTGAGTTGATAGTTGAACTTCAAACCCATCCTCATTATTACATAAATTAATTAACTGTTTCATTATTACATAAATTAATTAATTGTTTGGTGAATAGTTGACATTATACACATGGCCGGCCCGTGGTAGTTGTAGGTCTACGGGTTTGGCGGGACTGTAAACTCAAAAACGATGTCGTACTCCGCCATTAAAGAAAGCTCAATAATTATATTATGCAAAAATAAAACAAAAACCCTCACAAAATTCTCCGTTTCTTCTGCTCAAACACTCTTTCCCTAAATCTCTAATTGTCCGAAAATAGATCCCCGAATTCTCCGCAAATCCCTGTATACCCGTTTCCATGGATGACCAAAACGACGACTCTTTACTCAGTGGCCCCAATCTTCACTGTTACTCGGAGAAGTTCGCCTTTCGCTCCGATTCCGACGAGGATTCGGCCGACGGCAGCAGGAAGTTCAGCTTTGACGATGCCTCGTCGAATTACCAAAAAACCCCCAGAATCTTCGACCGGTTCTACAACTCCTCGTCGTCGGATGACGAAGAAGATGACGCCAGCAGCTCGTCCAATTACCAGCGGCGGCTCGATTACATGCTCCAGTTCCTGGACAGGAAGCTCTCAAGTTCGTCTTCCCCGGACCAGCCGCTGCCGGAATTCGCTGCATCTGGCGGAGTCGGGATTTTTAAGCCCCCAGTTCGTGGTCCGGTTCATCCGAACCGGCCAGTGAGCCTTGAGATAAGGCCGCACCCGTTGAGAGAAACTCAAGTCGGGCGATTCCTTAGGAGACTTCTTTGTGTAAATGATGCTAATGGGCCACAACTGTGGGCCGGATCGGAGTGTGGAGTTAGGGTATGCGATTTGAAGAATGATATTTATGGTGGAGGGGAGGAAGGGGAGGAGGAGGGGACAGTGAGGTATTGGGAGTCGGCACAGGGCTGCGGCTGCATTGTGTGTGGTGGGTGATGGAGGGAATAGAGTGGTGTGGAGTGGGCATAAGGATGGGAAGATTATGTGTTGGAAGATGTTGGATTTTTCAAGTGAAAAAATGAATGGAAGGGGGAATGGTGTTAGTAGGAATGGGTTTGAGGAGGTGTTTTCATGGCAGGCACATCGAGGGCCAGTGCTATCGATGGTTGTGAGTTCTTATGGTAATCATGATTTCTGTTAAACATTCTTGTTGTTTCTTTTAGTTGAGCGTGATATATGTTATAAAACTTTGAAATGATTGCATTGGTGCCAATATTGGCGTGAGCAAAAGTGGATTTTGTTGAATTGGTTGATTTAGAATCTCTTGTTTGGTTTATCTTTAGTCATTAAATCAGGTTGTGGTATCTTCAATTCACCAACTTATTGGTAGCAACAGTTTGATTGTGGAATTGTGGGAGAGCTTGGGTTTGACGTGAAATAGCTATTCATGAGGAATTGTGGGAATCTACGAAAAGTTCTTTAGATTGGGAAGAGTTCCCAAACATTAAAAGGATTTATATCTTGAACTCCAAAAGAAGTCAGAGTTTTATGTCACTGTATCGCTGTTTGTCTACTGTAAACATCATGTATCCAGCTGAATGATTTTTTAAAGCATATGGAAAACCATTGTGGGTGGTTTGATTTTGACACCAGAAGATAGAACTAGATAGGGTGGTGGTGCCTTATTATTTTTCTTCCCTGATATGAGTACCTATGGTGGCAGGAAAGATATTTAAGCCAGCCTGTTGTAGCTAACAATCAAGAAGCCTAGGTATATCAATATATCTTCATATTGTAATAGGAAGTCAACAATTTATAAAGAAGAGAATGTACACTTATTGACAATAAGTGAAAGGGCCATTAAATCTAGATAATAGACTTTGGAAATAGCTGTCCTTGTGATTGCAGTATCTTGTGTTGATCTGGAACTGTTAAAAGAGCTACCATGGATATGCTCCTTTTTCTTATTTGGGCTTTTTGTATAATTATCAAGTTAAAACTTCATTTCAGAGAGAGGAACAGAATCATTGAACATTCTAGTTGGGTCGTAGTTTCCTATGATGTTCTTTTGCTTTCTACTCCCTCTATCCATCCTCCTTGCTAGACATTGTCAGGACAAGTTATGTTGTTTGGGTCTTCCTTCTAACTTACAAGTCATTTATTGCAGAACTATAAGTTTTCTTAACTTTGTGTTGAGAATTTGTAAGTAGCTATTTTATCTTGAAGTTCCATTTCCCATTCAATTTGTTAATGATTGTTGGGATACTTTATTGAGGCTTTGAAATTATGATGAGAACGGCTAATTATCTTAAGTTTAATTATTATCGGTGGATCATCCATGATTTTTCTCTTTGATACAGGGGATATATGGTCCGGGTCTGAGGGTGGTGCAATGAAGATCTGGCCTTGGGAAGCAATTGAAAAGTCGCTTTCTCTAACAACTGGAGAAAGGCACATGGCTTCTTTATTGATAGAGAGGTCATACATTGACCTGAGGAGCCAAGTTAGCCAGAATGGTGCCTGCAGTAATATATTTACTTCAGATGTCAAGTATATGTTATCGGATCATTCTGGGGCGAAGGTGTGGGCTGCCAGTTATCAGTCATTTTCATTGTGGTAAGTCATCATTAAAGCATTAAAGTATTAGGAGACAGAATTTTGAGTATTGTTTCTAATTATTTATGGCCCATTGTTGAGTATAAATTGATTTTATACTGCAATTTCTGCTATTAAGTAAATCTGTTGACTGTGGCCATGTGAAATGAATATGTAGTGCTTCACCTCATTAAAATCATTGCATCTGGGGTATGCTTTAGAGCATTTGTGAAAGAGAAGTTTGGATGATGCAAATTAGATAAATTACTGGATCTTCTCAGACACTTCTAGTGGCTATAAAACTTTGTGGTTTTCATAGAGAAGCATCCGCTATTGAAGTAGGATTCAAGGAAATATAATTGGAAACGCAATTTGTTGTATTTTCTTTCCAGAGTAGGTGCTTGTTGCATCTTAAAAGTCATGTGTTTCATGTTTTTGAGCATTCTCATACTTGAACGGCTAGTAGTTTAGATCCGAGTTTCTTCTATACTGACCAAATAAATGGTGTAGAAAAACCAAGTTATGTTTGGTCTTATTTCCATTGCTTTTGGATAAAAAAATGGGGAAATTTATTTTTGTATAGTTGGCTTGGGGATTGTCTAGATAGCGGAATGGTGTTTGGATGAATTGTTGCGAAGTAATGATGTGATGTATTTCATCCATGGAAAATGCTGATAACGTGTTCGGTTTTAATTTTTGGAGAAATTTCTAAGTGTACTCTAACTGTATATATCTTGTCGATATTCTTATTTTTTTAATGGTTAGTGATGGTGTAACAGGGTATGCGATTATTTAATTGAAGTAATGATTGGTAGAGTTTGGAGGAATAGAAATTGTATTCCTCCAAAATCCTTGCCAACCAACATAGTGGAAGTTTGTGGGGTATTTTAAGAGGTCTTAGAGGGCAGTTACAGTAGTTTTGCGTGGTTTCAGTTACCTGAGAATTCCCTTGTTACCCACTGCTTTTTACTATTCTATAGCTCCTCTGGGTTTTGACTTTTCTCCATTACACAGGGATGCTCGAACCAGAGAGCTACTGAAAGTATTTAACATTGATGGTCAGATTGAAAACATGTCACTTGATTCTTTAACGGAGGATGAGATGAGGATGAGGTTTGTATCTGGTTCGAAGGAAAAAGCACAAAATTCTTTTAATTTCTTCCAACGTTCCGTAATGTTATTCTGGGAGCAGCAGACGCTGTTCGTCGAGCTGCAGCAAAAGGAGCTTTTGGAGATGATAATCGGCAAACTGAAGCATTGGTCGCAACTGTTGATGGGATGATTTGGATTGGATGTGCAAATGGGTTACTTGTGCAATGGGATGGGAATGGCAACCGCTATGGATCTCAGTACCATTCGTCTGCGGTTCAAAGCCTCTGTACATTTGGGTCTCGAATATGGGTAGGGTACATGAGTGGCACTGTGCAGGTTTTGGATCTCAATGGTGATTTGCTTGGACAATGGGTGGCTCATAGTAGCCCAGTGATAGACTTAGCTGTTGGGGCTGGCTATGTTTTCACCTTGGCTAATCATGGTGGTATTCGTGGATGGAGTATCACCTCTCCTGGACCACTTGACAACATCTTCCGTGCAGAGTTGGCTGGAAAGGAATTTTTATACACAAGGCTGGAGAATCTGAAAATTTTGGCTGGAACATGGAGCGTTGGAGAAGGAAGAGCAGCTCCTGATTCCCTTATATCATGGCTGGGCTCCGCAGCTGCAGACATTGATATTATTGTTGTTGGGTTACAGGAGGTGGAAATGGGTGCTGGTTTTCTGCCGTCTCTGCTGCTAAAGAAACTGTATAATACCTCCTTTCTTTTATTTTTCCTTTTTCTTTTGTTGCTTAGTTCTTTTCTTTTTCCTGTTGTTTTGGGTAAAAAAATCTGTATGCTCTGTGTCTAGAGTGGCTGTGCATGTGGTTGATAAATCCAAATCAACTCATAATGGATAGGATTTAATATAAGTATATAACTTTGATTTTTGACTCTTATCCACAAACTCAGAATCATTTCCATTAATGCATGAAAAGAGAAAAAATGAAGAGATATTGAATTGGGGGTGGGTTAAGGCAGGCAGCTTTGAAGGGATATAGAATGGGGAAGGGGGTTGGTGCCATGAGGGGAGAGGGCGGTCAAAGGGGGAAGATAAGGGGATGGCAGTGCGGAAAGGGTGACAGATGGTACTGAAGGGGAAAGGTTCAGAAATGATATAGTTCTGAAACTTTAGATATGGGAGTTATTGCTGGTTTGAATTTTCTTCTGAAGTTAATACTATCTTTTAAATTAAAGAGTAATCTTAGCTGAGTAGTGGATCCAATATTGGATTCCTTTGGATCCACAAAATCAAACTAATGTTTTTTGGATCCAACCTTGTTAGAACTATCTCTAGAAAGTTAGGACTGTATCCAGTTATTGGATGGAGCTGATCCGTGGGTCCTGTAATATTTTGCCACATGTACTCAGGGTCTTGCTAGATCAAGGTTGCTATTTGCTTTCAGTTAACAATTTCCTTCCTTGAATCAGAACTTTTTGCTAGAAATATAGTTGATGTCGAACACCTGTTTATGGGCTTTCCCCGCATGCTAGAAGTAGAAGTTTACTGTACTATTTGCCTTCCTAGAAGTTTATTGGATGGAGCTGATCCGTGGGTCCTGTAATATTTTGCCACATGTACTTAGGGTCTTGCTAGATCAAGGTTGCTATTTGCTTTCAGTTAACAATTTCCTTCCTTGAATCAGAACTTTTTGCTAGAAATATAGTTGATGTCGAACACCTGTTTATGGGCTTTCCCGCATGCTAGAAGTAGAAGTTTACTGTACTGCACGTTGTGGTATGGGGAAGAAAATCAACCACATGTCATCAAACATGGATGTTGAACTGTAATGGTCCTTAATGATTTATTTAATAGATGAGAAACTCAAGGATCTAAGATACTGACCACTCCAGCCATTTTATCAGTCAAACTTTTCAACCTGTTTAGAGATGCCTTCTTATATATTAAAATACTATATTTAACTCGGCATCCTTATTCATAATATTTATTTAGCCTAATCCTCTTGGAAACCTTTCACATTGTTATAATTACTTCTCAAGTCACATTTTGCAAATTTACCCTTAGTATAACCCCAAACAAATTTCTAGAGGCACAATTCAAATTTATTTTCATTGATATATAAACACTATCACTTCAAAATTCAACCGTGACATTATATGGCATTTTTTATAAATATCTCCCCCCGCCCCCACAACCCAAAGAAAAAAAATAAAAAATCAGATGTTCCATCAGGTTTGGTTTGAACGTGCTGATAATTTGACTACTTCCTTGCTCTCTCTATCTTTTTCTCCTGGGGATCATTCATTTTTTTTTTTTCAGACCTGTAAAAATTACTATTGCATTACTTGCAGATGGGTCTTGAGGGTAGCTCTGCAGGACAATGGTGGCTAGATATGATTGGAAAAATGTTAAACGAGGGATCTACCTTTTCACGTGTTGGCTCCAGGCAGTTAGCAGGGTTGCTTATCTCTGTGTGGTTAGTATTGTTGTATTCACTCCATTTCGAATTTTTCTTGTGAGTTTTACTCTTGGATTAGACTGGAAAAGTTTCCCTTTCCCTTCTAAGTGTTTAGTACTCCACTGAGGAGTTCGGCTTTAGTGATAGTAAATCCATTTCTCGATGGAACATATAGCACATGATATTTCCATCTTCACTTACATTTGTTTTTCTGCCCCCTTCAGACGGCATTTATGTGCCACCTTATTTTGTTTTTCAGGTTAGGACCTTCAGTTTCTAATTATACAATCTCTAATTAAAAACTTAATTTTGTAGGGTTAGAAACAACATCAGAGGCCATGTTGGAGATGTTGATGTTGCAGCAGTTCCTTGTGGTCTTGGACGAGCGATTGGAAATAAGGTATTATTCTGTGCCCTTTTTGTTAATTTTTTAGAGTCAATTTTAAGTGGGTTTCTTCTTATTCTTCTTCATTTCCGTTTTCTTTTTCTCTTTTATGTTGGTAGGACTTTGACAGGCATAAGAAGTGAAATAAATTGTTCAACAATAAATATCTATTTGTTTAGTAATAGTACCTTGTGAAATTTTTATTTTTATATATCACTTGCAAAGGGCAAACTATTTTTACGTTACTTGATGTTTATTTTTCTTCTTCAAGAATGCACATTTTTTTAGCGTGTAAGTTATGGCTTTCTTTTTTTGATGGGTTATTGGTGGTTAAATGTTGGAAAATCCCCTTTCCTTTAAAGTACCATCTATTTATTGTGACTATTGTTAATAATCATTCCTATATTTGGTAAAAAACCGACGGAAATACTAAAAATTGGTTATTTATGGTTTCACATTCAGATAGTGTCTTTGGGTGATAAATAATATTTAGTCTAAGTTTTCCATTAAAGTTCACGTTCAATGTGGAGATGTGTAAAATTTTGAGCAGGGACCTGCAATTTGTTGATGGAGTAGATCAACATTGTTGTTCTCCTCTCATACTTATAGTAGAATTTCCCATCTTTGTTATGGGACTAACTTGAGATGCTCTATGCAGGGAGCTGTTGGGCTGAGGATGAGAGTGTATGGCCGGGTGATGTGTTTCGTGAATTGTCATTTTGCTGCACACTTAGAAGCTGTTAATCGCCGAAATGCTGATTTTGATCATGTATATCGAACAATGTTTTTTAGTCGGCCATCCAATATTTTAAATGCCGCTGCTGGTATGGTGCTGCATTTTTTCTTATGTTGCTTGCTTGCCTGCTCATTGTTATTATTATCCCTTGTTTATGGTTCGAGCTTGCCGTTGGTCCTTTCTGTTGCAGCGGGTGTCTCATCTGCAGTTCAAATTCTTCGCACTACAAGTGTACGTACCTACTTGGCTAGATGCTGCTGTTATCTAGCTTCTTGAATTTCTTATTGGAGGTTTTCTTTGTTTATTGTATAAGTAAACCTCTCTTATAAACTTTCAGTGGCGAGGAATTTTTTAAGTATTGATGCTTGTACAGGCTATGGGAGTGTACCCTGTGGAAGGAATGCCTGAGCTTTCTGAGGCAGACATGGTGGTATTTCTGGGGGACTTCAACTATCGGCTCGATGGCATATCTTACGACGAAGCAAGGGATTTTGTTTCACAAAGATGCTTTGACTGGCTAAGAGAAAGGGATCAGTTGCAGGCAGAAATGAAAGCTGGAAACGTCTTCCAAGGAATGTGGGAAGCTATTATTAAGTTTCCTCCGACATACAAATTTGAAAAACACCAACCTGGTTTGGCAGGTAATAGATGTGAAATGTCATATCTCTAATGTTCCTGAGACGTTTTCTTTCAATGCAAATAACTGCATAGAAATCTCCTGATCATCTTGGGATTTGATACTTTACTGATTCCAATATCTTTTAACACCTATATCGGTATTTAGGTTTGTTGCTCTTCTTTGTTTCTTTAGAGATCTGATTTTGATTTGGTTATCATTGCTAAGGGTATGATTCTGGGGAGAAGAAACGGATTCCTGCCTGGTGTGACAGAATTTTGTATCGTGATAGCCGTTCGGCTTCAGCTTCCACCTGCAGCTTAGACTGCCCGGTAGTCGCGTCAATATTGCAGTAAGTTATGTGGGATGTTCCTTGCATATTCTTTGTGCAAAAATATATGGTCTATCACATGTTTTTGGGTGCATGTGGACCATATATACTTGCTGCTGGTTCTGTTTTGTCCCCACCTTGAAATATGATATTAAGGTTAGTTACAAGAGATACTTTGAAGTGCAATCTAGTTTAAAAATCCAGCTATTTTTCAAAATTACAATACCTCCCTTGACTTTTTTTTTTTTTTTTTTCTATTTTACAAATAGCACCCTCAAGAGGGGGGAAGGGATATTTGTTAAGCAAGGTGGTCTTTGTTATACTTTAGGGGAATATTTGTAATATTGAAAGATAGCTGGAGATCTTTGTAAGTAGGCTAAACCTCATGGGTTGTTTTTGTAATTTACCCTAGGATATTATTATTCTATGTATCAATTAGAAAACTTAGTCTCCTTTGCTTCCCCCAATCAACAACTCTCTCCTGTCCAGTCAACTGTACCATATATTTGAAGAACTTTCTCTCATGATGGAACTAAATGTGTATCCTTACACGTATTAAACGACGTTTTCATTTTGTCCTCTTTAATCTCCCTTCTGGGGTGGAGGGGGAGGAAGAACCCTGAATACAGACTGATTTCTAGTTCAGACATTTAAAGAGACATCACTTTCCTCCCCCACTTTATGTAGGAATAAAAATGTATGTTGATTTGGAGAGCATATTAAGTTTGTGCGTATGGGAAAAGGGAACAAAAAAGTAAAATCATGTCGATTATCAAAGTTATTGAAATGATCTTTGAAGTTTATTTAGGGAAATAGAACACCAGTTAAATGGTTTTCATTATTAAGTTTTTCAAATTCCACATTTGGCTGATTTATTTGGTTTTGATGGATGGTGTTTTTCACTTGATTTTGATGTGTAACTATGGCGGTTACTTAAGAATACAATGATATCTGAAGTTGAAAGGTGATTCTGCTTGGGTTACAGTGCCGATGACTTACAAAGTGCTGTTGGAGGGGAGCTGGAATATGAGGAGTAGGCGGGAAGGGCTGTCTTGAGATTTTTGCTGATGTAGTTATAACTTGTGAACAGGGTAGTCTTTACTAGTAGCATCCATCAACAATGAAGTTTTTTTTTCTGTGTTTAAAAGATTATGGTGTGGAAAATGTGAGTTACCTTCTATTTAAAAAATGAATTTTACAAATCATGTTTTCAAGTACCTAACATAATAGGATATACATATCACTCTTCATTTTTTAACTTGCCACTTTGTTATTGTTTTTTTAACCTAATTTCCTGCTTATTCTCGTGGAAGAATATTTGGACTTTGAATTTATTAGTTTACTAATGTGTGTCGGTTTTATTATATCTTACAACATACTTTGTTTTCGTTTTTCTATCTACTCAACCTCCCTCCCTACCCTGTGTGCGTGCCTGCCTCAAACCTTCAGCATGTTTAGATTGTTTTTTTCCTGCTCTTCTGAAGGCTAGACACATTTGACAGGTATGAAGCTTCCATGGATGTAACTGATAGCGATCACAAGCCTGTCCGTTGCATTTTCAGTGTGGAGGTAGCTCGAGTTGACGAGTCAATAAGAAGACAAGAGTTTGGAGAAATCATCAGATCAAATGAGAAAATTAAGCGTTTGCTTGAAGAAGTAGCCAAAGTTCCAGAAGCAATTGTCAGTACAAATAACATAATCCTTCAGAATCAAGATTCATCCATATTGCGGATCACGAATAAATGCAAGAAAGACAGAGCTCTTTATGAAATAAGTTGTGAAGGTCTGTCTACCATTAAGGAGGATGGACAAGCATCTGATCATCGCCCAAGAGGTTCTTTTGGCTTTCCCAGATGGCTTGAGGTAATTTACTAATTTATTTTTACTGAAAACTACCTCTCAAATCCTTCCCCCAACCCAATCCCCCTTCACCCCGAAAATAAAATGGAGAAAAAGCAATACCATTGGTCTTCTACTGTATTTTTTGTTTTTGTTTTTTGAATCCGTATACCCTATGGTCTGTGTGAGAGTGACAATACATGCCAAATGTGCAATATGGTGAACAGACTTCAAGCTTAGTAATATATTGGTTATCTTATTGGAAGTGATGCCATGTCGTGTTTATCATGGATTTCATATTTTCTCGTTTGGCATGCAAAACAAACCGTGTCCCCTGATTCTTTTGCTTAACATGCTACAAATTTATGCTTTTGTGAAGTACTATATATATGTTAACATGGTTAAAAATTCAAAAACAGGTCAATCCTGCTGCTGGAATTGTTGAAGCAGATCAAATTGCTGAAATATCAATCCGCCATGAAAAATACGAAACATTAGAAGAGTTTGTTGACGGTGTCCCACAAAATTTTTGGTGCGAAGATGCAAGGGACAAGGAAGTTATCCTAGTAGTAAAACTGCGTGGTAGCTGCACAATGGAAGCTCAATGTCACCGTGTGCGTGTGCGCTACAGCATTACAGGCAAGCTTACACCCATGAATCGCAGAGCCGACAACTCCGACCAGGTCCATGCAAATCTCCTTCGCGCTCTGATTTTCATCGGATAAGTGCTTCGTATGATGTGGTTGACCACTTGCGAAATCTACATACTCCTTGATATGCTGGCGTTGGATCTTACTTCCACCATTTCTTGGTTGAAGACACACTCCTTCATATCTTACATGTGAAAATTTCCGTGCCGTTCACTTAATGACATCATCGGGTATGCATCCAACGACGACTCGTGTGGACAGCACGGAATAAGTTTTTGGGTAAATTACAAAAACCACCTCACAGGTTTAGCCTAATTACAAAAGGTCCAGTTATCTTTCAAAATTATAAATACCCCCTTGAGATTTGTGTTTGTTTTGCGAGTACCCCCTTCAATATGTGCAGTTTGTAAAATAGAAACAAATATCGATGGGGTATTTGTAATTTTGAAAGATAATTGGGTTTTTCTATAATTAGCTAAACCTCAAGGGTATTAATTGTAATTATCTCCTAGTCCATAGATGTTTATAAGGTGTGATGTTAACTAGCAACTTTGGTCATCACGATCGCCAACTTTTCAGATCATCGTTGCCTTGAGCTTTGGGTTCGGAGGAATATGAGGCATGTTGTCTGATGCAATGGGAACAATCCAGCTGACTGTGTCATTCTGAAACAGGAACTTTTGTTGAGCTAACTAAAACTTGTCGTATGAGTCTGATAGTTGCTTGCACATCTTGGGGTGAAAAAGTTGTATAGTATTTATCAATAAGTGTGAATAGCCAGGGAAGAGAAGTGTTTTTAGTTTTCTCTGCCCTTAGGTTTTTGCTACCTCAGCAAAACGAATGTTTGGCTTTATCTTCTCGTGAATATTGTATTGAGTGCTGTGAGTGAATGTAGAAAGGAAAAACTGTCAGAGTTTTACTGGAGATTTTCATAAATCCTCGGTCTTTGTTTTTCTCATTGTATAATTTAATAATTCAATAATTGTGCCCAGACTAATCTAGTTATTGCAACACAGATTTCTTGTTCAGATTTTGTGATTTTATGATTCTTTCTTCCTAAGTTGTCTTATTTATCATCTTATTAAGGTTCTTGCTGTCACATTTTTCTTCTCCTAGGGGCTATCAAGAAAACAAATTATCCCAGATTCTATATCAGATACTGAAATTCACCTATTTAGATTATGGTTTTGAAACCAGGACCGGTTTAACCGAGAACCGGCCATGGCACCGGTCTGTTTCACAAGTAAAATGGGTGGCAAGAAACTCATTTCCACCAGAAATCTGTCGACCTGGACCTATAATGATCCGGTTCAACTATGGTTTTTTTTAAAAGGGGCCGCTATTTGCACCCACATTTCCTATAAATACACCCCTTATCAATATTTACAAAAATATCGCGACTTAAAATAACTATAATACCCTTACTACTATTAAAAAAATCAAAATACACCCACAAAATTCCTAAATACACCCCCATCTTTTTCTCAAACTTCATTCTTCTTCCTAGGGTTCAAGATGTGATATTTTTAATTTTTTTAACTATCATGCTAGTAACATTATGTGCGAAAATGTGTCAATCTTGATAGATTGAATGTTTTATGAGTTGAATTTGAAATGTTGTTGCAAATTTTGTTCAAACTCGTACATTTTTTTGCTATGTTCGAATAGGCACGATGACCATTTTTTTGGAAAAAAGATGGCGCGATCGGCCCATCCATATTCTTCAGGGAAATGATGACACGATCGTGCCATACATATTTTGAGAAAAAAGATGGCGCGATCATGCCACCCATATGAAAAATGATGGCCCAATCGTGCCACCCATATTTTCGAGGAAAATGATAGACATGATTGTTGGGTTATTATACCACCACGGGGTTCGACGCAATGAAATTTAAAAATTTTAATTGAATTAAAACAAGTGCATTTATCATAATAAACACTAACCCCGTAGGTTCTCGTAGCGATTATAACGATCGGCATTTTTGTTATCATGTGAGAAAACAAATTTTTGATTAAGTAAGTGATAAAAGAAAATTACCCTCGTAGAGTCTTCTCCTTTTAGCGAAGATTGAGAGGGAACCAATTCCGGATATGTGGCAATCACCTAAACTCCAAAAGCTCGCCATGATAGGGATTCAAACGTCTCCCCTCCAATCGAGTCCACCTTTTGATTGTAGACACCAGAATAAATCTTTCGCTAGTAAAATTTATTCCGTTCTCGAATTGATAATGGACTAGAATATTAATTCCACAATCAACAACTAATTGAAGAATAAATTGTGTGGATGAATAATTATCAATTAATTATTATCCACAACAATTGAAGATAAGTGCTTTGAGAGAAAAGAAAAATGAGGAAGAAAAACAAAAGAACACTTTCAATGTATTTCTTCTTCAAGAACCACACGGCAGCCTGCAGTTTTTGATTGTCATCCTTATTTATTAAATAAAACCTCCCATGTTTTTATTAACTTAAAGAATTAACCACCCACTAATCAAAATCGTGGGGAGTTTCCCTTAATAAATGCCTTAATGGCATTTTCTTAAACTTGTCACATAAGCGCATCTGGTAGTGTACAAACGCCACCATATGGCATTTTTCATTTTTTTTTCTAAATCTTATTTATTTGTTTATCTTCAATAATCTAGTGAGCTTCTACAATTAGGCCTACTAGATTATATATGGGCTTGGATTTCAAAGTTCAACTTATTAATTAATTCAAGTAATTAATTAATTCTCAAAGCCCAAATTAATCAATCGATTGACTAATTAATAGAGGAAATTACACAAAATGCCCTCATTTAAAAAAAAAAGACAAAAAATGTCACCCTATTCCAAATCTACCCGACCATTTGTTTTTTCCCAAAAATACCCGCCCCACTTTTGCTTTATTGGTTTTTACCCCCTCCACTTTCTTAACCTAGGTAAATCAAATTTCTTCTTGGTTTGTCTTCTTCATTCCATACTTGAGTTTGCGCCCGTTTTCTTGCGATTCTTGGTGTTCGTGGCCACGTTCTCCATTAGTGCTTTGATTTCATTCGTCGTTCGAGCTTCATCACGTTATTCCTAGGGTTAGTTTGTTTTTCAAAACTGGTATTCGTGTTATTAATGGCTCCTAAAACGCTCCAAAAACTCACCTCATAAGAGAGTTTTGAGAAGTTTTTCGAAGATAGCAACATATTCCTCGAAAAGGAGGAAAGTTCGAGGAAGGTTGTTGTTGGTTCTATGGATTCTAAGAAGAGGAAAGTAGAAAAGTTTTTGAGGAAGAAACGGTTGCGGATGTTAAATCTCCTTCCAAAGTTGTGAAATCGAATGCCGGTGTGTGAAAGTTTCTTGGGAAGAAGAAGGTTTCCTTTGAAGAAACCAATGTTCTTTGAGGTATGAGTTTTGTGTAATTTGATTTGTACTCTTTTTTTGTTTCGATGTTGTTTCTTATTTGTTTTTCGTTATGTTTCATTTGTTTTTGTTGGTGTTTTTGTTGCTGTTATCTTTGAATAGTGATGTGTGGTGTTTTTGTTGCTGTTATCTTTGAATATTTTGTTAGGGAAGAAAATGGATCTTTGAGGCGTTTGACGTAGAGAATGAGCGGTCAAGGTTTAGTCATTTACTCTACAATCACGCGGAAGGAAAGCAACAAAACGACGATGAGGACGACAACGACATTGAAATTCTCCTCCACTCCTAAGGATTCTAGGGAATTGTCGTTACAAAAATCACGATAAATTGTGTAATCACCGAACAGATTTGTCTTAATTTTGTTACTTTTAGTACTATGGGATATTTGGTATTTATAATAGTTTTCCTTGGATGATTTAGATCGATATTTCTTTGTTTTGGTTATCGATTATATTTTCTTGGTTGTATGTTTTTGAACAATTTGCAGACGAGCTATGAGATGTCTTTCAATTAATGTATTGATGTTGATTGGTTTGGGATTCAAATTATTGTGCGTTTTGTGTTACGTTTTTATTGTTCCATCGGTAAATGGTTTCGTTGTTGTAGGTCCCAAGGGGTGTAAGTGTAAGGTTTAGAAGGGGGTTGAATAAACCTTACCAAATTTTCGATTTAGTCCTTTTAAATATCCGAGTTGATCTACAATGTGTGTCCTTGATGGGCGATCAATTTAGTCACTCAAGTAGAGTTAATCTCTCAACAGACTCAACCGATTTGTTGATGGAATAACTCATTTGTTGGCTCTAAATTAACTCATTGTGGTTTTGTTTTATTGGAAGACTTAACACCCTTAAGTTTGATTAAGCAAGAATTTAGTGCTTGGTTTAGTACTTATAAGTTATCAAGTGGATAGCAAATTTATCGGCCAAATATAAGCGTTAAAAATGCGGGAATTAAAATCTTTGAAATGTAAATGACACGAGTGAAATTTTTATAGAGGTTCGAAGATGGGGTAATTCTTCTACTCCTCTCTTCTCCAACTCCTGGAGGAATCCACTAGGTAATGATCAATTTACAAAGTGGTAGCAGATCCCGGATACAAGTCTTGATCACACAACCGACTTGATCCTTTGGGACTCGATCACGGAGACGCCTTGATCACTCGGTGGCTTCTCTTACGACTAGAACTTCTTCACGGGGCGGTGCCTTGCTACTCTGACTCACTTGCTCAAGCTCTTTGGATTTGATCACGAAGCCCTCCAAAAGCTTAAGACTTGGTTCGACCTTGAACCTTCCTACAATCCTTCGTGGAATGTAGACTCCTTTTCTTTAAAAGTTTCCTCTTCAACTGATTGAAGTTCTCTTTCCTTCACGGGTGAGTGTTGGATTGATGTACTTCGTAATGTAGGCTTGAGGATTAATCTAGAATGATTTGAGAGTATTTACGGTTACAATTTAATTGATTTCTTGAATGTTCGTGGTTCGGGTAACCTTCTCTCGAGTCATTCCTCGGCCTTTTATAGTGATCTTTCAAAAATTTGCCCGTTGAAGAGATAGGCTTATTTTTTGAAAGTCACTTGCGATCGTTGGCTTGTCTTGTTGCGATCCTTGGAATTGCCATTTCCTCGTATGAATTGTTCTTTCACCTTTTGAGTTCGACACGGTGTAGTGCTTCCCGTTAGTTCATTCCTTTTGCACGCTTCTGCAAAATTTGAGCACTCCAAGAAAGGTGGTATGGAGATATTACTTGTTTAAGTAAATCTCTTGATTTACGTGCAACGGATCTTTTCGATTATCTCGACTTATTTGCATTTCCTTGCTTTTGAGTGACTTAGAAGTCGACTTCCAATCATTGGATGACTCTTTGTCACTTCAACTTGAGACTTGGCTTTTCTTGAGTTGACTTGACCGATACTTCACTCACCGCTTCTTCTTGATAGAGTTCCGTCTACTCTTCTTTGCCATACTCAATTTGTCTCACAGCAGAGTCTTCCTTCCAGTCTTGATTGTCTTCTTGCATGTTAGGGCGTAGCTGACTTAACTCAGCTTGGCCAGCTCTAATTGTTACAATGCATTTTACAACAAGAATTGGGGTGTCAACTTTCTATTCTAAGTTTTACATGGCATTCATCAAAATCTAAACAATAAAATTCCTAACAATTTCCCCCTTTTTGATGATGCCAAAACTTAAACCATTCAAAAATGCAAACATCAAAGATACATACAGATAGTGTATTGACATAGAATGTATCGCGAGAATCAATTCTTTTATTGATCATATCATTCTTGTTCTTTTTACAACTGTTTACAAGGTGTATCAGCACATATTTGTCTACACGAGAAAATAAAGAATTTATAGCTTTATTACTGAGGAAGACTTACATTGTATGTATCTACATAATAAAATACACGAAGGGTTGGACATGCAACACTTCATCTCCTTATTTGTCTCCTTCTTTCATCTTGTTCAACATCTTCTTCTCTTCTTCTCTTTTTCTCGTCGACATGCTTTGCCTTCTTTTTCTTTTCATATGCCTTCCTGGCGCCTTCATCTCTTCTTATTCTTTCCTGTCTCTCCTCCCATAGCCGAGTTTGTCTCTTGTTTTCTTCTAGTCTTTTTACATACTCGGCGTTAGTTTTAGCCACTTGCAAATTTGCTACTTGGTCAAGCCCAGCCCAGTAGATCCCTCCTTTCTTTCCGGATCCACATATTCAATGTTTTGGGCGAGGCCTAGGTCCAAGCTTCTTCCTCCACTACTGCTTCTTCCTCTACCTCTAGGCGTATCTTGTCTTGGGGTCTTCTTTCCGGTGAGTGACCGGCGGAGTGACCAGCAGAGTGATGCCGGTGTCTGCTGCTGCTGTCGGCTTCTTCACATAGCGTGAGACCCTTTTCCCAGTACAAGTCCCAAGCTTGAGCCATAGACATATTTGCAAAGTATCCCTCAGATTCGAGCGTTTTAAATTCATCAACTGATCGTGGCTCTGTCCCGACATTTGAGATGGCATAAGTGTCTCTGTCTCTTTGGAATGCCTCCGTGTTCTTTCAAGATGTTCATAATTCGGGCATCCATTCTTCCTTCCACTTCCTTCATCCCTACTTCAATTGTTTTTCTCTTATCGGCCATGGATATAGCAGAGTGTTGGAGTGGCGGAGTTACTGGGGAGTTCTTTGCTTATAATGTCGTGTGTGAGGACCTTGTTGGGGGTTTGTGCAATCATCAAGGTCACATCGTCGACCCTTCCCCTCAACAAGCTTTCCTTTCTTTTGTTTCAAAACTTCCTCGGTGATTTTCCCTTCTCATTTGCTCCTTTCTTTTCGAGTTTGATTTTAGCGCTTTAAGGTATTCCTCTTCTCCTTTTTGGCATCATCAAAGGATAGAGGAACCCCGGGAACATCTTTGGCAAGCGGGAAGTCGAGCCTGCGATAGTCGAGTTCGCTTCAAGTCTGCTGCGTCGTAAGCGACATGGAATTCGGATCGAGTAGCGTTAGACTCTCTTTGAAATCACTTCATCTCGGCCATGAGAGAAGGCTGAATTTTCTAGTCATGTGTTCTTCCAAACACTTTGTAGATCATTCGTATTTTGCTCACGCAGTAACTTTATCTCGGCGTTATGAGCTTCATGCATGTGCTCAATATGTTCTCTCGGCTTCGATTTTGCATCGGCATTTTCGACTCTCCATACCCGACTTGTTGAACAATGTCTGAAGAATCTAACTTGTTCCACACGCATTGTTTCTTCTTTGTTGCCACCATTCCCTTATTACATTGTTATGCCTCTCAAGTCATTTGTAAGGTTGGCATCTCTGTTGTCCGATCGCATGTCCAAAGAGGCTGATGCCTCTCCATCCGTTCAACCTCGGCCAAATAGTGCTTGAACACCTCTCGAATTTGGTGATTCTTCCGTTGCGGTGATGGCCATACAACATCAAAGTCATAAGCGGTGGAACAATGGTACCGGATGATGAGAAAACGGGAGGCGGGATGTGATAGCGTGCGCGTTCATTCTCTCGACTCTTCATGGAGGTCGGGTATCTCCAGGGGAAAAAGGAAAAGATTCTATAAAAGATTCATCACCGCCCAGCGGGATTTGTTTGATGATGAGCGGTGCGCGTGAAGTTCTTTTAGGAATCGACCTGCTGCGACTTGAGGAGCTGCGTGGTCTCTTGTTCATTTGGGTCTTGTTGTGAAGTGGACCGGGTTCTTTGAGCCTCAATTTGTCTCAGCAACCGTTGGTCTCGGTGATTTTTCCATTTGAGTAGGTGGTCCTCGGCCTTGCCTTATCAAGCGTCATCGGACGATGATGAGATTTCCATTGGTGGCTCATCATCAAAGTTAAAGGTTTGTGAGTAGTCTTGGGATCGAGACTTGCTCGTGCTTGGAACATCCGCATGATTTGAGTCTTTTGGATTTGCACGGGGGATGACTCGGAACTTTCTTCATCGCCCGATCCCGGAAAGGTTACATCGAGATTATCCTGGGAATCATGAAGTGTGCTTATCTCCTTCTCGGATGGGTCGATGATAGCGGGAGGGATGTTCTCTACTTGACCTCTTTACCCCGGGAAGTCTCAACCTCCGTGGGCCTTGATACCTCAACGGTCTCTCTACCGCAGCGAGGCTTGGTCCTCCCTTTCGGATGTGATGTCGGTATGTCTTAGGGTCTTCTGTGGTGGCATCCATTGAGTCTCAACCCCATGGATTGCACTTTCATCGCCCAGTGTTAACTCCCGGGTTGTTCCTTCCTTCGTGCCCTCATTTGCATCGGCGGCGTCATTAGCCTTCGGAGCGATTGCACCTCGGTTGAGACGATCTCAACTCGGTATCTCGAGCTTCGTTGATGGCAACTTGTTGTTCTTCTTGTGTTTGTAATTTCTCTCCTTCGCCTCCTTGATTCGTTGTGGAGTCATCGCAACATCCTCCGACCTGGCTGCGGTGGAGGGAGTTTCCCCCTCGGTGCGCGCACCGGTGAGTGACTTGGAATGGGGTCACTCGTCTCCAAGCTCCGGTTTTTCGATTGAATGTTCACCGTAGTTGGGCGGTGGTAACACACCTTCAATAGGGGTTGGCTCATTGGGGTCCCCATTGTCCTAGTTTCATCGCCAAGTCCCTTATTGCTTCTTCCGAGTGAGTGGGGAAGTGGTGGCAGCAACTTGATGGCGATTTCTTGAACCACTCCCATTGGATCAATTTCGGTGTGTTCGGAGGACTCTCCTGGTCCCTCCATCGATCTTTGCTCGTGAAGGATTCTCGATTCATGCAATGCTTGTTGCATTTGCAACTCTTCTTCAGAGCGGCGGCATTCTCCAGGATCCTCCTCCTCGCATCGGAGAAGACATCGAGGAGAGGATGTGTGTGTTACGTGGTGCGGGAGATAGGGCGGATGCTTGCCTTCTCACGTGCCTCGGCCCCTCGGCTTGCTTTTCTCTCTCCTTTTCCTTGAAAATCTGCGGGATGTCATGCGATTGTCTTCATCAAGTCTTTGGGAGCACGGTGTTTAGTCGAGGAAATTTAGCGATTCTCTCTTCTTCTTCTATAAACTCGGTCGTTGAACTGTTCCTTGACTTACTCAACTTCCATTTCCTCCACTCACGTGACGATTTTGGATGTTTGGGTAAGGTGGAGATAGGATCATTACATCACTATCCACTCTAGCGGAGTTCTTCTTGTGTTTGTTTGTGTGAGCTACGGTGTGTCTTGAGTTGCCTCTGTGATCGCCGCGAGACTTGGGTTGTTTCATCAACTACATCCGGAGACTCTACTTCTCCAGCGATCTCCGTGATTTGCTCGGTGAGTGGGCGACTCGTAGGTTTCTCAAGCTCGATCGCTTGATGATTTGTCTTCGTCTCTAGTTTGTACCGGAGGATTTTGGTTCGAGACGGTGTCCTCTCGAGTCTTGGCGGGGGGGGCGTCTTTGTGTCTTCTTTCGAGGAGCGGCCGTCGTGGCTTCTCGGTTCTTCTCTTTTAGACGATCGGAGAAGGTATTTGTGAGTCCTTCTCGACCGGCTGCTGCGGGCGGGAGACACGGGTTTCTGGGGGCGGTGACTCTGCTGCGGGCGGGAGCATGTTTGGTTTTCTTTCTTTGCAGGGGCGTGATCTTCTTAGTAGTATTGCAGGGCAACTTTCTTCAGGTGGAGAGGAAATTTGTATCTTGGTCGGTGATTCCCCTCAGTGTCGACTCTCTTGGCGTAGGCTCTCTTCTATGCGCCGAGAGAGGTTTGCTCTGAACATCTCTTGTTAACATGGAATGCCTTCCCATGTGCAAGAGGGACTCCTTTCACCTCCATTAGCCGACCAATCACTAGGCCATATCCTAGGGATCCTCCAAATGAGCCGTCTTCCTTGAAGGATTTGTTCCCACGCTCGCGAGTCTGCTTTGTAGACAAACTCATTGAGTTTATCTTCTTTTTCTTCGATGATTGCGGCCATTACAATCGGCTTTGCCTTTGTGATTGGTCAAAGTCGCCAAATTTGATGTCGATACATTTGGCAACTATGTCCAATGACTTGTGATAATCCTCCTTGGCCAGATCTCTTGTTTTTTGTATACACTATTTTTTCAAAGACAATCGGGCTTGGTCATTTCTTTCCAAGCATCGGCCCAGGTTTACATCGGCCCGTTAATCTCGATGCTCCTTCATTTGGTAGTGAGCGGTGTTCACCAAATCTTGGCGAGAGATAGTCATTTGCCGTGAACAGATGACTTTATTCCTTCATCGTGAATCTCGGCATTCACGTAGAATTGTGCGACCTCCTCCACATATGTCATCGGATATTCTAACGTCGAAAGCGGTTTGATCTGGACATTTCCAACTTTACGGCAATTTTCTTCACTAGGGTGTCGTCGGACCCCTGTTTCACCATTCCGTCAAAATCCACCGTAGAGCGGTGTGGATTTGCTTTCCTAACTTGGTAAAGTCATAAGTTGGTGCCATTTTTCAGGGATTATATCAAGGAAAAACTCGAGAGATTGATTTGAAGATTGATAGGGTTTCGAGAGAAGTTTTTGCCTTTGCTTTTGAGAGAAAGAAATGAAGCAGTTTTGGAAGTGTGAGAGAGAAACGGACGAAAATGGTTTAAATATGGTTTATGAAAGGGCGTGCGGGTGGTTTTGAAATGTGATCGAAATCAACGGCTTGGATTTTGCACGTCTATTTAGCATTTAATGTCTCGTATTTAATGTGGCAAAGCATTTATATCCAATCATAAGCTTGGTGTGCGACTTTATGTCCTGTACACATCATCATTATCTTTGACGTATTCCTTAAAACATTCCCGCTTAGTCAAACGCATTTGCGTTTTTGTCACTTTGCTCATAAGTTATTCGAACTTATCCCTTACGATTTAACTCTACTTCTCACGAGTTCTCTTAGTGACTCATTTTATCATTTGACTCGGTGTATTTGTCTTTCCGTCTGGTGATTCTTGGTGATTTGTGTGTTGACTCTTTTTCACTTTTTGTGTCCCATTTCTTTTCTTTGAGTCTTCTCAAAGTTAACTCAGCTCAATTAACCCTAACTCATGTTTGAGTTCTTCAAATCTTGACTCACATAATGGTTTTGTGAAGATGTCGGCTAGTTGTTTATCGGTTGAGATATATTCCAGGATGATGTCCTTCTTTTCAACATGATCTCTTTGAAGTGATATCGACATCGATATGCTTTGTTCTTGAGTGCAACAGGATTTTGAGTGATTGCAATTGCACTTGTGTTATCACACATGATTGGAATTTCTTTTCTTCAACTTCATAGTCTCTCATTTCTTTGTCTCATCCATAGGACTTGGGCACAACAGTTTGCCATGACTATGTATTCGCCTCGGTTTGTAGAGGTGGCTATTGAGTTTTCTTCTTGCTAAACCAGGAAATCAACCTATTTCCTAGCATTTGACATGTGCCTGAAGTGCTCTTCTGTCCACTCTGCATCCAAAGCATAGTCGAATCTAAATAGCCAATTAGCTTGAATCCACCTTCCTTTGGATACCATAGGCCTACTTCTTGGCTTCCTTTTAAGTATCTCGATATTCTCTTCTTTGTTGTCATATGGCTCTCTTTTGGAGCAGATTGAAATCTTGCACATACACCTACAACAAAGGTGATGTACGCTCTTCTTCTTTGTGAGATAAGCGATGATCCAATAAGTGCTCGTATCTTGTTTGATCTACGGGCTTGCCATCTGCATCCATGTCCATTTTGGTGATGTGTTCATTAGTATTTTTACGAAGACTTCTCCTCCATACCAAACTTATTCATTAAATCTCTGGTGTATTTTGTTTGACTTATGAAGGTTCCATCCTTCAACTCTTTCACTTGGAGTCGAGGAAGAATGTCGACTCTCCCATCATGCTCATTTCAAATTTACTTTGCATGAGGTTTGAAAACTTTTCACATGACTCTTTGTTTGTGGATCCAAAAATGATGTCATCCACATATATTTGAACAAGCGGTATACTCTTTTTGTCTTGAATTCGAAAAGTGTTCTATCTACTTTTCCTTTTGTGAATCCATTTTTGGTTAGGAATTGTGACAAAGTGTCATACCATGCTCTGGGTGCTGTTTCAATCCATATAGAGCTTTCTTGAGTTTGTATACCTTATCTCCAAGAGTCTTCGCTCAAATCCTGGAGGTTGTTCAACATACACTTCTTCTTCCAATAAACCATTTAGGAATGCACTTTTTACATCCATCGATATACAATGAAATTCTTGTGAGCTGCATAGGCAAGAAACATCCTTATAGCTTCCAATCTTGCTACGGGGGCAAATGTTTCATCAAAATCTATCCCTTCTTCTTGGCAATATCCTTTGGCTACTAATCTTGCTTTGTTTCTTACCACGTAACCTTCCTCGTTCATCTTATTTCGAACACCCATTTGGTGCCAATAACATTTTGATGTATGGGTCTTTGCACTAATTCCCACACTTTATTTCTTTCAAACTGATTGACTCTTCTTGCATAGCTTGAATCCAATGTGTGTCGTCCAATGCTTGTGACACGTCTTTGGGCTCTATTTGTGAGAGGAAGCATGTGAACATAGCTTCTTGTTGAGTTTGGATCTTGTTTTGACACCTTCTCTTATATCTCCAATGACAAGTTCGGTGGATGGTCTCTTAGCCATCTTACATCAGGTTGGAGTAAGTTATTTGGATTGATCAACTTGCGGTTTGTGTTCTTTGTGGTCGACTCTCTCGTAATCACTTTTTGCAAATTTTCCATTTGTTTTTGAGATTGACTATCTCATCCTCTTACGAATTGATAATTCGACTTGACTTCAAAGCATAGGGACTCTTACGTATGGTTGGATGATTCAAACTTATCGGTGACTCTTCAATGTCTTTTCCATTTACATTTGGCTCATCGAATACTACATGAATGGATTCTTCGCAACCATAGTCCTTTTGTTGAGTATTCGTAGGCTTTGCTTTCCTTTGAGTATCTAAGAAGATACCTTCATCGTTTTAGCATCAAAAGCCTTTAGGTTGTCTTTGCCATTGTTGTGGATGAAGCATTTACATCCAAATATTCGAAATATGCAACATTTGGTTTTCTTCGATCCGGATCTCATAGGAGTCTTTGTCATTTGTCTATTTATCATACATCTGTTTTGGGTGTAGCAAGTTGTGTTGATTGCTTGACCCAAAATCTTTTTGGTAACCCCTTGACTAACATGGTCTTCCGCTTCTTTTTGAGGGTTCTTTCTTCTTTCGCAACTCCATTCTCTTGTGGAGTTCTTGCCGATAGTTCATGACCAATACCATTCTCAATACAATCTCGAGTTATTATTCCATTGACAAACTCGGTTCTCAATCGATCTTATTTTGATAATGGTTTGACTCTTCTCGTTTTGAATCCTCTTCATCATTTGTGGTAGTTTTGTAGAGTTTCTTTCTTCTTACACATGAATATTGTCCATGTATATATCTTGAGTAGTCATCTACTACCACCAAGGTGTATTTCTTTCCACTTATCTTTGGTTTGGTTCCCTTTGGGCCAAATAGATCCATATGAAGCGGATCTGATATTCTCGTTGAGGATGGGCATGTCTTTTCTTTGAATGACGACTTGATTTGTTTTCCCTTCGACGACATCGTCACATATACTCTCCTTTTTGTATCTCGAGTCCGGAAGTCCTTCTACAAGGTTACTTACGGCAAGCTTGTTGATCGTTTTGAAATTCGGGTGACTCGGCTTTTTGTGCCACAAACTGACTTGATTCATTTGCGCTCTTTTGCTAGTAGACAGTCTTTGGGTGTTGCGATTGACCAATCCACTACATACATATTTTTTTTTTGTCTACATCCTTGCAAAGACAACTTCATTTGATTCAATATCTTTGATTTGGCATATACCCATGTTGAATCCAACATTGTAGCCCTTGTCACAAAGTTGGATGATGCTCGATAAGTTGAAGTTGAGTCCTTCAACATATGCAACATCTGTGATTTCTAATCCGTTCCTCTTGATGGATCCAATGCCTCTTATTTCACCGGAGCTTCATTTCCTCCAAATATGACTTTTGCTCCTTTAACTTCCTTGAATTTTGTGATTTTTCTTATTTCTGTCATATGTGCGGGAAACGACCACTATCCATGTACCAGGTTCCTTGGCACTCACCGTTGTTCTTTGAACTCCGCAATCAAGGAAATTAAGTTTTAGGTACCCATACTTTATGCAGGTCTGAGGGGTTAAATTATAAGATGATCCAACCAACTTATAGCCAAATGATTTGACTCTAAGGGGTTGCCATCTATCGATGCCATAATCATAATTAATCCTGGCAAATTGCTTGGGGATTCTAGGTTCATACAACCGTTTGTCTCTTTTGTCGTATGCTGCATATGTGTTTAGCAATTGCCTTCCCAGGTAATTGTGGTGTCTTTGAGTGTAGTGCCTAGGTGCATGTGTGAGTGATGAAAGCTCTTATACTTTTGGAATGGCCTTTCTTGAGTTCTAGGCCTTTGCCATTTGGGCTTATATTCCATAAGTCTATCTTTGATAGTTCACATTATTCCAATCACTTGGCTTGGATATTTTCTACCATTCCCATCATATGTATTTCTTTTATGGGTTTTCGGGGTTTTGGTAGCTCTGCTTCCTCTTTCAGAGTATTTTCTGTTTGGAGTTTCTTTGAGGACTCTGGTGAATCTCTTCTCATTTGTCCTTCAAAGACACACTCACTGGTATTTTTCTTTTCCTTTATAACCAAGGCCAGTTTGCTTGTTATTGTGCTTTGGAGTGAATGTGTGTGCAACATTTAGAGTTTTGGATTTTTCGGACTCTTCATGGCTTGAAGATCCTTTTTCCAAAATTACTTTTGAGGTTTGACATAGCACGAGAGGAATTAAATCCTAAGCTGTCTTGTCTCCACATTCTCTTTGACTCATAATAAGATCATCCAATGATTTAGATGCCTTAGTGAATGAGGCAATAACATTCTTGAGGTCATTCTCCCTCTTTTCTATAGCAGCAATTTCTTTATTAATTTAGCATTTTCGACCTTTAAACTTTCATTCTCATCGGCTATTTGACTTAGAGTACTCATCTCCTTAGTCGACTTTGAGTTTTGACTTTTGAGTAAATTTGTTTTCCTCATTCAATAGTGTGTGTGAGGATTTAATGTGTTCAAAATCTTTCATCATTTTGCCTAATGAATCATAAAGATCGAGTGGGTGATGAAGTGTGTGTGTCAGATCACTATCACTAGTGTCGAGTTTGATGAGTTAGAGTGTACCTCATCTTCTTGGTCGAGGTTGATCTTGTTCCTTGGCCATCAAGCGGATCGGGGCTTCTTCTTGAGACACTTGAATAGTCGGCTTCTTTGCTCTCTGAATCATTTGTCTCTCTGAGACATTTGTTTCAAGCGATCTCTGCGACCATCATTGCCTTTTTCTTTTCTTGTCTTCTTTTCTCGAAGACCTTCCTTTCTTCTTCATCCCCTGTATTTGTTGACTACAGGATATGAGCGATCAATGGCATAGTGACCTGGTTGTCTCAGTTCAACATAGATATTGACCTTTTGATCGACTCTTTCCATTCTTGGGTTGTCGACCCTTTGATACTCAACTTTTTGATGATCTGTTCTCTTGGTTGGCCTTTCTTCCCTTGATTTGGAGGGAGGTCGAGTGTCTTACGGAAGATTCACCCTTTCCTCTCTTGTAGTTCTTATTGAAGAACTTGTTGAACCTCTTAACCATCGGGGCTATTTCATCAATGACTTCTTTGACCTCGGCTCTCTTCCCATCTTTAACAATTAAAAATTGTTTTGGGGTACAAGTTTGTCTCTTCCTGGTCTTTTCTTCTCGGCTCAAACTCGTAGGCTTTGAGGTCCGAGAATAATTCATGGTTGGATGTCTTTGATAGGTCCATGGAATGTCTCGGTGCCATGACCTTCATTTCCCATTCAATTTGGAAGACTTTTTAGGATCTTCATACACATTTCTTCGTGTATATTCCTTTCCAAGTGCGAACGGACTCATTTGTGATTTACGTGAACCGAGCATCCGGTTGATCCAGGTTCTCTCCACGATATCATTTTGAAGTTCTCAAATTTCTGTCTGACCACGATAATTTATTTTCTTTGATTTGCTCACGAGCCTTCACAAATCAATGTCACTTGTCCCTGATTTCTTTAGCCGTTTTGCATGATTTGACTTTATTAAACATGGCTTTGTCAAGGTTTTGTAAAGGATGTCCTTGGCTACATTGTCCAGGTTGTATCTTTTTCTGTCATCATTGGTCCACTCGGTTCTTGGTTTTCAACCATGATCGTCCGGGAGCAACATCTTCTTCTCCTTGATTGCACTCTTCGCCATGCATATTTTGTGTTCACCTTTAAGATTTGCAGAGGCCCATCTTCTATCACTATCCACATCTCATCATGTAATCTTTGATAGATGAGCTGCATACGTATTTTCCAATCATCAAATTCTTCGATAGTGAACATAGGGATGCGTGTCAAATTTGCTTCCATGATAATAACTTTTAATGATAAAAGGAGTTTTGAAAGTTTAAGTACTAAAGCGGACTTTGAAAAGTTTGGAGATCTAGTTCGAAGTAACCGGTGCGGAGGGTTCAATGAACCAACCGCTCGATACCACTTGTAGGTCCCAAGGGGTATAAGTGTAAGGTTTAGAAGGGGGGTTGAATAAACCTTACCAAATTTTCGATTTAGTCCTTTTAAATATTGAGTTGATACTACAGTGTGTCCTTGATGGACAGATCAATTTAGTCACTCAGTAGAGTTAATCTCTCACGAGACTCAATTTGAGTTGTTGATGGAATAACTCAATTTGTTGGCTCTAAATTAACTCATTTGTGGTTTTGTTTTTATTGGAAGACTTAACACCCTTAAGTTTGATTAAGCAAGAATTTAGTGCTTGGTTTAGTACTTATAAGTTATCAAGTGGATAGCAAATTTATCAGCAAATATAAGCAGTTAAAAATGCGAGAAATTAAAATTTGAAATGTAAATGACACAGTGAAATTTTTGTAGAGGTTCGAAGATGGGGTAATTTCTCTACTCCTCTCTTCTCCAACTCTGGAGGAATCCACTAGGTAATGATCGGTTTACAAAGTGGTACAGTCCGGATACAAGTCTTGATCACACTGGTGACTTGATCCTTTGGGACTCGATCTGGAGACGCCTTGATCACTCGGTGGCTTCTCTTACGACTCGGCTTCTTCACGGGGTTTGCGCTTGCTACTCTGACTCACTTGCTCAAGCTCTTTGGATTTGATCACGAAGCCCTCCAAAAGCTTAAGACTTGGTTCGACCTTGAACCTTCCTACAATCCTTCGTGGAATGTAGACCCCTTTTCTTCAAAAGTTTCCTCTTCAACTGATTGAAGTTCTCTTTCCTTCACAGGTGAGTGTTGGATTGATGTACTTCGTAATGTAGGCTTGAGGATTAATCTAGAATGATTTGAGAGTATTTCTGGTTACAATTTAATTGATTTCTTGAATGTTCGTGGTTCAGGTAACCTTCTCTCAGAGTCATTCCTCAGCCTTTTATAGTGATCTTTCAAAAATTTGCCCGTTGAAGAGATAGGCTTATTTTTGAAAGTCACTTGCAGTCGTTGGCTTGTCTTGTTGCAGTCCTTGGAATTGCCATTTCCTCGTATGAATTGTTCTTTCACCTTTTCAGAGTTCTGACACGGTGTAGTGCTTCCCATTGGTTCATTCCTTTTGCACGCTTCTGGGAGGGTGAGCACTCCAAGAAAGGTGGTATGGAGATATTACTTGTTTAAGTAAATCTCTTGATTTACGTGCAACGGATCTTTTACGATTATCTCGACTGATTGCATTTCCATGCTTTCCCCAGGTGACTTAGAGTCGACTTCCAATCATTGGATGACTCTTCTTCACTTCAACTTGAGACTTGGCTTTTCTTGAGTTGACTTCGATACTTCACTCTTTGCATCTCACCGCTTCTTGATAGAGTTCCCGTCTACTCTTCTTTGCCATACTCATTTGTCTCTCACGTGAGTCTTCCTTCCGTCTTGAGTTGTCTTCTTGCATGTTAGGGCGTAGCCGACTTAACTCACTTCGGCAGCTAGCTAATTGTTACAATGCATTTTACAACAAGAATTGGGGTCTTAACTTTCTATTCTAAGTTTTACATGGCATTCATCAAAATCTAAACAATAAAATTCCTAACAATTTCCCCCTTTTTGATGATGCCAAAACTTAAACCATTCAAAAATGCAAATGAAGAAAGATACATACGGATAGTGTATTGACATAGAATGTATCTGCGAGAATCAATTCTTTTATTGATCATATCATTCTTGTTCTTTTACACAATGTTTTTACAAGGTGTATCAGAGCACATATTTGTCTACATAGAAAATAAAGAATTTATAGCTTTATTACGGAAGACTTACATTGTATGTATCTACATAATAAAATACACGAAGGGTTGGACAACAACACTTCATCTCCTTCATTTGTCTCCTTCTTTCATCTTGTTCAAGATCTTCTTTCTCTTCTTCTCTTTTTCTCGTCGTCACCGCTTGCCTTCTTTTTCTTTTCATATGCCTTCCTGGCAGCTTCATCTCTTCTTATTATTTCTGTCTCTCCTCCCATAGCTGAGTTTGTCTCTTGTTTTCTTCTTCTAGTCTTTTTACATACTCGGCGTTAGTTTTAGCCACTTGCAAATTTGCTACTTGGTCAAGCCCGGTAGATCCCTCCTTTCTTTCCTGGATCCACATATTCAATGTTTTTGGCGAGGCCTAGGTCCGAAGCTTCTTCCTCCACTTCTCGCTTCTTCCTCTACCTCTAGGCGATATCTTTGTCTTGGGGTCTTTCTTCTTTCCGGTGAGTGACCCAGAGGATATTGCGTAGGTCCGGCCGCTGTCGCCTTCTTCACATAACGTGAGACCCTTTTCCCAAGACAAGTCCCAAGCTTGAGCCATAGACATATTTGCAAAGTATCCCCCCAGATTCGAGCGTTTTAAATTCATCAAGCGATCGTGGCTTTGTCCGACATCCGAGATGGCATAAGTGTCTCTGTCTCTTTGGAATGCCTCCGTGTTCTTTCAAGATGTTCATAATTCGGGCATCCATTCTTCCTTCCACTTCATTCATCCCTACTTCAATTGTTTTTCTCTTATCGGCCATGGATATAGCCGAGTGTTGGAGTGGCGATTACTGGGAGTTTCTTTGCTTATAATGTCGGTGTTGTGTGAGGACCTTGTTGGGGGTTTGTGCAATCATCAAGGTCACATCGTCGACCCTTCCCCTCAACAAGCTTTCCTTTCTTTTGTTTCAAAACTTCCTCACTGATTTTTCCTTCTCACCGCTCCTTTCTTTTCGCCTTCCAGATTTTAGCGCTTTAAGGTATTCCTCTTCCCCCTTTTTGGCATCATCAAAGAATAGAGGAACCCGGTGGAACATCTTTGGCAAGCGGAAGTCGAGCCTGGCGATAGTCGAAGTTTTGCTTCAAGTCTGCTGCGTGTGAAGCAAAGACGGAATTCGGATCGAGTAGCGTTGGACTCTCTTTGAAATCGCTTCATCTCGGCCATGAGAAGGCTGAATTTCTAGTCATGTGTTCTTCCAAACGCGGTAGATCATTCGTATTTTGCTCACGCAGAGCTTTTTATCTCGGCAAAGATGAGCTTCATGCATGTGCTCAATATGTTCTCTCAAACTTCGTTTTTGCATCGGCATTTTCGACTCTCCATACCAACAGACTTGTTGAACAATGTCCTCAAGAATCTAACTTGTTCCACACACATTGTTTCTTTTTGTTGCCACCATTCCTTATTCTCGATCATTTGTTATGCCTCTCAAGTCGGTACATGTAAAAGGTTGGCATCTCTGTTGTCGATCGCATGTCCAAAGAGGCCGATGCCTCTCCATCCGTTCAACCTCGGCAAATAGTGCCTTGAACACCTCGAATTTCGAATTTGATTCTTCCAAGTTACGGTGATGGCCATACAAACATCAAAGTCATAAGTACTGGAACAATGGTACCGGATGAGAAAACGGAGCTGGTCTGCGATGATAGCGTCGCGTTCATTCTCTCGATTGTTCATGGAGGTCGGGTACCTCCAGGGAAAAAGGAAAAGATTCTATAAAAGATTCATCACCGCCCATTGGGATTTGTTCGATGATGAGCGGTGCGCGTGAAGTTCTTTTAGGAATCGACCTGCTGCAGACTTGAGGAGCTGCGAGTGGTCTCTTGTTCACTGGTCTTGTTGTGAAGTGGACCGGCTTGTTGAGCCTCACTGTCTCAATAGCTTCGTTGGTCTCGAGTTGATTTTTCCATTTGAGTAGGCGGTCCTCGGCCTTATCGAAGCGTCATCGGACGATGATGAGATTTCCATTGGTGGCTCATCATCAAAGTTAAAGGTTTGACGAGTAGTCTTGGGATCGACTTGCTCGTGCTTGGAACATCCGGTGAGTCTTTTGGATTTGCACGGGGATGACTCGATTTTCTTCATCGCCTTCCGATCCCGCAGAAAGGTTACATCGAGGATTATCCTGGGAATCATGAAGTGCGCTTATCTCCTTCTCGGATGGGTCGATGATAGCGGGAGGATGTTCTCTACTTGACCTCTTTACCGGGAAGTCTCAACCTCCGTGGGCCTTCGCACCTCTCCAGTTAGTCTCTACCGCGGCGAGGCCTTGGTCCTCCTTTCGACGATGTCGGTGTCTTAGGGTCTTTCGTGGTGGCATCCATTGGAGTCTCAACCCCATGGATTGCAATTTCATCGCCAGTGTTAACTCCCCTGTACTGTTCCTTCCTCGCGTGCCTCGATTCGCATCAGCGGCGTCATTAGCCTTCGAGGCGAGTTGGCACCTCACCGAGAGGCAGTCTCAAGCATCCGAGCTTCGTTGATGGCAACTTGTTGTTCTTCTTGTGTTTGTAATTTCTCTCCTTCGCCTCCTTGATTCGTTGTGGAGTCAAGCTGCAGCATCCTCCGACTTGCTTTGCGGTGGGGGAGTTTCTCCCTCGGTGGCGCACCGGTGAGTGACTTGGAATGGGGTCACTCATCTCCAAGCTCCCGGCTTTTTCGATTGAATGTTCGGTAGTTGGGGCGGTGGTAACACACCTTCAATAGGGGTTGGCTCATTGGGGTCCCCATTGTCCCGTTTCATCGCCAAGTCCCTTATTGCTTCTTTTCCGAGTGGGAAGTGGTGGCAAGAACAACGGTGGCGATTTGTTGAACCACTCCCATTGGATCAATTTCAGTTGTGTTCGGAGGACTCTCCTGGTCCCTCCATCGGTCTTTGCTCGTGAAGGATTCTCGATTCATGCAATGCTTGCTGCATTTGCAACTCTTCTCAGTGACGAAGATTTTCTGGATCCTCCTTCTTTGTCGGAGAAGACATCAAGGAGATGATGTGTGTGTTCGTGGTGCGGAGATAGGGCGGATGCTTGCCTTCTCACGTGCCTCGGCTTCCCCGACTTGCTTTTTCTCTCCTTTTCCTTGAAAATGCAGGATGTCTATGCGATTGTCTTCATCAAGTCTTTGGGAGCACGATGTTTAGTCCAAGGAAATTTAGCGATTCCTCTTCTTCTTCTATAAACTCGAGTCGTTGGAACTGTTCCCTTGACTTACTCAACTTCCATTTCCTCCACTCACGCAGACGATTTTGGATGTCCGGGTAAGGTGGAGATAGGATCATTACATCACTATCCACTCTAGCGAGTTCTTCTTGTGTTTGTTTGTGTGAGCTACGGTGTGTCTTCGGTTGCCTCTCTCTTCGATCGCTTTCTTCACAGAGACTTGTTGTTTCATCAACTACATCGGAGACTCTACTTCTCCAGCGAGTCTCAGTATTTGCTCCGGTGAGTGGTCGACTCAGTCGGTTTCTCAAGCTCGGATCGCTTGATGATTCGTCTTTGTCTCCTAGTTTGTACCAGAGGATTTCTGGTTCGAGACGGTGTTCTCTCGAGTCTTGGGCGGCGGGGGCGGTCTTGGTGTCTTTTTCGAGGAGCAGGCCGTTGTGGCTTCTCGGTTCTCCTCTTTTTGACGATCGGAGAAGGTATTTGTGAGTCCTTCTCGACCGCTGCTGCAGGGGCGAGGAGCATGTTTGGTTTTCTTTCTTTGCGGGGCGTGATCTTCTTAGTAGCTCTGGGGCGACTTTCTTTCCGGGTGGAGAGGAAGCGAGTTGTATCTTCGTGGTCACCGATTCCCCTCACCGGTGTCGCTCTCTTGGCGTAGGCTCTCTTCTCGTGCGCCAGAGAGGTTTGCTCTGAACATCCTCTTGTTAACATGGAATGCCTTCCCATGTCTAAGAGGACTCTTTCACCTCCATTAGCCGACCAATCACTAGGCCATATCCTAGGGATCCTCCAAATGAGCCGTCTTCCTTGAAGGATTTGTTTCCCACGTTCGGGCAGAGTCTGCATTGTAGACAAACTCGGCCGAGTTTATCTTCTTTTCTTCGATGATTGCGGCCATTACAATCAGCTTTGCCTTTGATAGTTGGTCAAAGCCTGCCAAATTTGATGTCGATACATTTGGCAACTATGTCCAACGACTTGTGATAATCCTCCTTGTGATCTCTTGTTTGTTTGTATACACTATTTTATCAAGACAATCGGGCTTGGCTATTTCTTTCCAAGCATCGGCCAGGTTTACATCGGCCGTTAATCTCTCGATGCTCCTTCATTTGGTAGTGAGCGTGTTCACCAAATCCTTGGCGAGAGATAGTCACCGCTTTCCGTGAACAGATGACTTTATTCCTTCATCGTGAATCTCAAAGCATTCACGTAGAATTGTGCGACCTCCTCCACATATGTCATCGGATATTCTAACGTCGAAACGGTTTGATCAGGACATTTCCAACTTTTCAGCGATTTTCTTCACTAGGGTGTCGTCGGACCCCCTGTTTCACCATTCCGTCAAAATCCACCGTAGAGCCGGTGTGGATTTGCTTTCCTAACTTGGTAAAGTCATAAGTTGGTGCCATTTTTCAGAATATATCAAGGAAAAACTCGAGATTGATTTGAAGATTGATAGGGTTTCGAGAGAAGTTTTTGCCTTTGCTTTTGAGAGAAAAGAAATGAACAGTTTTGGAAGTGTGAGAGAGAAACGGACGAAAATAGTTTAAATATGGTTTATGAAAGGGCGTGCGGGTGGTTTTTGAAATGTGATCGAAATCAACGGCTTGGATTTTGCACGCCTATTTAGCATTTAATGTCTCGTATTTAATGCGGCGCAAAGCATTTATATCCAATCATAAGCTTGGTGTGCGGCTTTATGTCCGTACACATCATCATTATCTTCGACGTATTCCTTAAAACATTCCCGCTTAGTCAAAACGATCGTTTTTTGTCACTTTGCTCATAAGTTATTATTCACTTATCCCTTAGCTGATTTAACTCTACTTCTCTCACAGATTCTCTTAGTGACTCGGCTATCGGTGACTCGGTGTAGTCTTTGTCTTTCCGATATTTAATCGATTCGAAATGATTTGTGTGTTCAGACTCTTTTCACTTTTTGTGTCCCATTTCTTTTCTTTGAGTCTTCTCAAAGTTAACTCACTCAATTAACCCTAACTCATGTTTGAGTTCTTCAAATCTTGACTCACATAATGGTTTTGTGAAGATGTCGGCTAGTTGTTTATCGGTTGAGATATATTCCAGGATGATGTCCTTCTTTTCAACATGATCTCTTATGAAGTGATATCGACATCGATATGCTTTGTTCTTGAGTGCAACACATGATTTTGAGTGATTGCAATTGCACTTTGTGTTATCACACATGATTGGAATTTCTTTTTCTTCAACTTCATAGTCTCTCATTTCTTTGTCTCATCCATAGGACTTGGGCACTTGTTTGCCCGCGCCTATGTATTATCGCCTCGCCAGCGTCATTAGCCTTGCCGAGTAGCGATTGGCACCTCAGTGAGACAGTCTCAATCTATCGAGCTTCGTTGATGGCAACTTGTTGTTCTTCTTGTGTTTGTAATTTCTCTCCTTCGCCTCCTTGATTCGTTGTGGAGTCAAGCTGCAAAGCATCCTCCGACCTTGCTGCGGTGGAGGGAGTTCTCCTCGGGCGCACCGGTGAGTGACTTGGAATGGGGTCACTCATCTCCAAGCTCCCGGCTTTTTCGATTGAATGTTCGGTAGTTGGGGCGGTGGTAACACACCTTCAATAGGGGTTGGCTCCGGGGTCCCCATTGTCCCGTTTCATCGCCAAGTCCCTTATTGCCTTCTTCCGAGTGAGAGGGGAAGTGGTGGCAAGCAACAACGGTGGCGATTTGTTGAACCACTCCCATTGGATCAATTTCGGTTGTGTTCGGAGGACTCTCCTGGTCCCTCCATCGATCTTTGCTCGTGAAGGATTCTCGATTCATGCAATGCTTGCTGCATTTGCAACTCTTCAGAGCAAAGCAGCATTCTCGGATCCTCCTCACTGTCGGAGAAGACATCAAGGAGATGATGTGTGTGTTCGTGGTGCCGGAGATAGGGCGGATGCTTGCCTTCTCACGTGCCTCGGCTTCCCGAACTTGCTTTTCTCTCTCCTTTTCCTTGAAAATGCGGGATGTCTATGCGATTGTCTTCATCAAGTCTTTGGGAGCACGATGTTTAGTCCAAGGAAATTTAGCGTTCCTCTTCTTCTTCTATAAACTCAGTCGTTGGAACTGTTCCTTGACTTACTCAACTTCCATTTCCTCCACTCACGCAGACGATTTTGGATGTCCGGGTAAGGTGGAGATAGGATCATTACATCACTATCCACTCTAGCGGGTTCTTCTTGTGTTTTTTGTGTGAGCTACGGTGTGTGTTTTTGGGTTGCCTCTCTCCGATCGCCTTCAGACGAGACTTGTTGTTTCATCAACTACATCCGGAGACTCTACTTCTCCGGCGAGTCTCGTATTTGCTCGGTGAGTGGTCGACTCGGTCGGTTTCTCAAGCTCGGATCGCTTGATGATTCGTCTTTGTCTCCTAGTTTGTACAGGAGGGATTTGGTTCGAGACGGTGTTCTCTCGAGTCTTGGGCGGCATGGCTGGGGCGGTCTTGGTGTCTTTTCTCGAGGAGCAGGGCCGTTGTGGCTTCTCGGTTCTCCTCTTTTTTGACGATCGGAGAAGGTATTTGTGAGTCCTTCTCGACCGGCCGCTGCGGGCGGGGAGCATGTTTGGTTTTCTTTCTTTGCAGGGGCGTGATCTTTTAGTAGTAGCTGCCTGGGCGCTTTCTTCCTGGGTGGAGAGGAAGCGGTTGTATCTTGAGTGGTCACCGATTCCCCCTCACCAGTGTCGCTCTCTTGGCGTAGGCTCTCTTGTCAGGCGCGCAGGAGAGGTTTGCTCGAACATCCTCTTGTTAACATGGAATGCCTTCCCATGTCTAAGAGGGACTCCTTTCACCTCCATTAGCCGACCAATCACTAGGCCATATCCTAGGGATCCTCCAAATGAGCCGTCTTCCTTGAAGGATTTGTTCCCCACGTTCGGCGAGTCTGCTTTGTAGACAAACTCATTGATTTATCTTCTTTTCTTCGATGATTGCGGCCATTACAATCGGCTTTGCCTTTGATAGTTGGTCAAAGCTTGCCAAATTTGATGTCGATACATTTGGCAACTATGTCCAACGACTTGTGATAATCCTCCTTGGTGATCTCTTGTTTCTTTGTATACACTATTTTATCAAGACAATCGGGCTTGGCTATTTCTTTCCAAGCATCGGCCAGGTTTACATCAACCGTTAATCTCGATGCTCCTTCATTTGGTAGTGAGCGGTGTTGACCAAATCCGCGAGATAGTCACCGCTTTCCGTGAATGATGACTTTATTCCTTCATCGTGAATCTCGGCATTCACGCGAATTGTGCGACCTCCTCCACATATGTCATCGGATATTCTAACGTCGAAACGGTTTGATCCAGGACATTTCCAACTTTTCGGCGATTTTCTTCACTAGGGTGTCGTCGGACCTGTTTCACCATTCCGTCAAAATCCACCGTAGAGCGGTGTGGATTTGCTTTCCTAACTTGGTAAAGTCATAAGTTGGTGCCATTTTTCGGGAATATATCAAGGAAAAACTCGAGAGATTGATTTGAAGATTGATAGGGTTTCGAGAGAAGTTTTTGCCTTTGCTTTTGAGAGAAAGAAATGAACAGTTTTGGAAGTGTGAGAGAGAAACGGACGAAAATAGTTTAAATATGGTTTATGAAAGGGCGTGCGGGTGGTTTTTGAAATGTGATCGAAATCAACGGCTTGGATTTTGCACGCCTTTATTTAGCATTTAATGTCTCGTATTTAATGCGGCAACATTTATATCCAATCATAAGCTTGGTGTGCGGCTTTATGTACGTACACATCATCATTATTCGACGTATTCCTTAAAACATTCCGCTTAGTCAAAACGATTGCGTTTTTGTCACTTTGCTCATAAGTTATTCAACTTATCCCTTAGCCGATTTAACTCTACTTCTCACGATTCTCTTAGTGACTCCTATCGGTGACCGACGTGTGTATTGTCTTCCGATATTAATCGATTTCTTGGTGATTTGTGTGTTCAAACTCTTTTTCACTTTTTGTGTCCCATTTCTTTTCTTTGAGTCTTCTCAAAGTTAACTCACTCAATTAACCCTAACTCATGTTTGAGTTCTTCAAATCTTGACTCACATAATGGTTTTGTGAAGATGTCGGCTAGTTGTTTATCGGTTGAGATATATTCCAGGATGATGTCCTTCTTTTCAACATGATCTCTTATGAAGTGATATCGACATCGATATGCTTTGTTCTTGAGTGCAACACATGATTTTGAGTGATTGCAATTGCACTTGTGTTATCACACATGATTGGAATTTCTTTTTCTTCAACTTCATAGTCTCTCATTTCTTTGTCTCATCCATAGGACTTGGGCACAACAATGTTTGCCGCTATGTATTCGCCTCAGCGTCATTAGCCCGGAGCGGTTGGCACCGAGTGAGACTCTCAGTCTCAAGTCTCGAGCTTCGTTGATGGCAACTTGTTGTTCTTCTTGTGTTTGTAATTTCTCTCCTTCGCCTCCTTGATTCGTTGTGGAGTCAAGCTGCAGCATCCTCCGACCCTTGCTGCGTGGGGGAGTTTCTCCTCGGTGGCGCACCTGGTGAGTGACTTGGAATGGGGTCACTCATCTCCAAGCTCCCGGCTTTTTCGATTGAATGTTCGGTAGTTGGGGCGGTGGTAACACACCTTCAATAGGGGTTGGCTCGACCGGGTCCCCATTGTCCCGGTTTCATCGCCAAGTCCCTTATTGCTTCTTCCGAGTGAGTGGGGAAGTGGTGGCAGCAACAACAAGTGGCGATTTGTTGAACCACTCCCATTGGATCAATTTCGGCTATGTTACGGAGGACTCTCCTGGTCCCTCCATCGATCTTTGCTCGTGAAGGATTCTCGATTCATGCAATGCTTGCTTTGCATTTGCAACTCTTCTCAGCGGCGGCATTCTCAGATCCTCCTCATGTCGGAGAAGACATCAAGGAGATGATGTGTGTGTTACGCGGGTGGGAGATAGGCGGATGCTTGCCTTCTCACGTGCCTCGGCTTCCCGACTTGCTTTTCTCTCTCCTTTTCCTTGAAAATCTGCAGGATGTCTATGCGATTGTCTTCATCAAGTCTTTGGGAGCACGAGTGTTTAGTCAAGGAAATTTAGCAGTTCCTCTTCTTCTTCTATAAACTCGTGTCGTTGGAACTGTTCCTTGACTTACTCAACTTCCATTTCCTCCACTCACGCAGACGATTTTGGATGTCGGGTAAGGTGGAGATAGGATCATTACATCACTATCCACTCTAGCAGGTTCTTCTTGTTTTTTTGTGTGTGAGCTACGGTGTGTCTTGAGTTGCCTCTCTTGATCGCCTTCAACGAGACTTTGGCTGTTTCATCAACTACATCCGGAGACTCTACTTCTCCGGCGATCTCCTAAGATTTGCTCCGGTGAGTGGTGACTCGGTCGGTTTCTCAAGCTCGGACCGCTTGATGATTCGTCTTTGTCTCCTAGTTTGTACCGGAGGGATTTCGGTTCGAGAGACGGTGTTCTCGAGTCTTGGGGGCCGGGGGCGGTCTTTGGTGTCTTTTTCGAGGAAGCGAGGCCGTTGTGGCTTCTCGGTTCTCCTCTTTTTGACGATCGGAGAAGGTATTTGTGAGTCCTTCTCGACCCGGCTGCTGCGGGCGGGAGCATGTTTGGTTTTTTTTCACTGCAGGGGCGTGATCTTCTTAGTAGTCTTGGGCGCCTTTCTTCTGAGGTGGAGAGGAAGTTAGTTGTATCTTCAGGGTCGGTGATTCCCCACCAGTGTCGGCTCTCTTGGCGTAGGCTCTCTTTGTGCGCCGGAGAGGTTTGCTCTGAACATCCTCTTGTTAACATGGAATGCCTTCCCATGTCTAAGAGGACTCCTTTCACCTCCATTAGCCGACCAATCACTAGGCCATATCCTAGGGATCCTCCAAATGAGCCGTCTTCCTTGAAGGATTTGTTCCCCACGTTCGCGCAGAGTGTTTGCAGACAAGACAAACTCAGCCCAGTTTATCTTCTTTTCTTCGATGATTGCAGCCATTACAATTAGCTTTGCCTTTGATAGTTGGTCAAAGTGCCAAATTTGATGTCGATACATTTGGCAACTATGTCCAATGACTTGTGATAATCCTCCTTCAGATCTCTTGTTTCTTTGTATACACTATTTTATCAAGACAATCGGGCTTGGCTATTTCTTTCCAAGCATCGGCCAGGTTTACATCAAACCGTTAATCTCGATGCTCCTTCATTTGGTAGTGGCGTGTTCACCAAATCCTTGGCAGAGATAGTCACCGCTTTCCGTGAACAGATGACTTTATTCCTTCATCGTGAATCTCGGCATTCACGTAGAATTGTGCGACCTCCTCCACATATGTCATCGGATATTCTAACGTCGAAACGGTTTGATCCAGGACATTTCCAACTTTTCAGCGATTTTCTTCACTAGGGTGTCGTCGGACCTTTTTTTCACCATTCCGTCAAAATCCACCGTAGAGTAGGTGTGGATTTGCTTTCCTAACTTGGTAAAGTCATAAGTTGGTGCCATTTTTCAGAATATATCAAGGAAAAACTCGAGAGATTGATTTGAAGATTGATAGGGTTTCGAGAGAAGTTTTTGCCTTTGCTTTTGAGAGAAAGAAATGAACAGTTTTGGAAGTGTGAGAGAGAAACGAAAATAGTTTAAATATGGTTTATGAAAGGGCGTGCGGGTGGTTTTTGAAATGTGATCGAAATCAACGGCTTGGATTTTGCACGCCTATTTAGCATTTAATGTCTCGTATTTAATGCGGCAAAGCATTTATATCCAATCATAAGCTTGGTGTGCGGACTTTATGTCTCGTACACATCATCATTATCTTTGACGTATTCCTTAAAACATTCGCTTAGTCAAACGATTGCGTTTTTGTCACTTTGCTCATAAGTTATTCAAATTTTATCCCTTAGGCCGATTTAACTCTACTTCTCACGATTCTCTTAGTGACTCACCTATCGGTGACTCGGTGTAGTTGTCTTTTCCGATCTGGTGATTCTTGAGTGATTTGTGTGTTCAGCTCTTTTTCACTTTTGTGTCCCATTTCTTTTCTTTGAGTCTTCTCAAAGTTAACTCACTCAATTAACCCTAACTCATGTTTGAGTTCTTCAAATCTTGACTCACATAATGGTTTTGTGAAGATGTCGGCTAGTTGTTTATCGTTGAGATATATTCCAGGATGATGTCCTTCTTTTCAACATGATCTCTTATGAAGTGATATCGACATCGATATGCTTTGTTCTTGAGTGCAACACATGATTTTGAGTGATTGCAATTGCACTTGTGTTATCACACATGATTGGAATTTCTTTTTCTTCAACTTCATAGTCTCTCATTTCTTTGTCTCATCCATAGGACTTGGGCACTGTGTTTTGCCCGCAGCCTATGTATTCCGCCTCATTTGTAGAGGTGGCTATTGAGTTTTTTCTTGCTAAACCAGGAAATCAACATGTTTCCTAGCATTTGACATGTGCCTGAAGTGCTCTTCTGTCACTCTGCATCCAAAGCATAGTCGAATCGAATAGCCAATTAGCTTGAATCCACCTTCCTTTGGATACCATAGACCTACTTCTTGGCTTCCTTTTAAGTATCTCAGTATTCTCTTAGTTTGTTGTCATATGGCTCTCTTTTGGAGCAGATTGAAATCTTGCACATACACCTACAACAAAGGTGATGTCGGCCCGCTTCTTTGTGAGATAGAGCAGTGATCAATAAGTGCTCAGTATCTTGTTTGATCTGAGCTTGCCATCTGCGTCCATGTCCATTTTGGTGATGTGTTCATTGGTATTTTTCTGAGAAGACTTCTCCTCCATACCAAACTTATTCATTAAATCTCGGTGTATTTTGTTTGACTTATGAAGGTTCCATCCTTCAACTCTTTCACTTGGAGTCAAGGAAGAATGTCGACTCTCTCCCATCATGCTCATTTCAAATTTACTTTGCATGAGGTTTGAAAACTTTTCACACGACTCTTTGTTTGTGGATCCAAAAATGATGTCATCCACATATATTTGAACAAGCAATATACTCTTTTTGTCTTGAATTTACGAAAAGTGTTCTATCTACTTTTCCTTTTGTGAATCCATTTTTGGTTAGGAATTGTGACAAAGTGTCATACCATGCTCTGGGTGCCTGTTTCAATCCATATAGAGCTTTCTTGAGTTTGTATACCTTATCTCCAAGAGTCTTCTCGCTCAAATCCTCGGAGGTTGTTCAACATACACTTCTTCTTCCAATAAACCATTTAGGAATGCACTTTTTACATCCATCTCGATATACAATGAAATTCTTGTGAGTTGCATAGGCAAGAAACATCCTTATAGCTTCCAATCTTGCTACGGGGCAAATGTTTCATCAAAATCTATCCCTTCTTCTTGGCAATATCCTTTGGCTACTAATCTTGCTTTGTTTCTTACCACGTAACCTTCCTCGTTCATCTTATTTCGAACACCCATTTGGTGCCAATAACATTTTGATGTATGGGTCTTTGCACTAATTCCCACACTTTATTTCTTTCAAACCGATTGACTCTTCTTGCATAGCTTGAATCCAATGTGTGTCGTCAATACTTGTGACACGTCTTTGGGCTCTATTTGTGAGAGGAAGCATGTGAACATAGCTTCTTGTTGAGTTCGGATCTTGTTTTGACACCTTCTCTTATATCTCCAATGACAAGTTCGTGGATGGTCTCTTAGCCATCTTACATCGAGGTTGGAGTAAGTTAGCCGGATTGATCGACTTGCGGTGTGTTGTTTGTGGGTCGCTCTCTCGTAATCACTTATTTGCAAATTTTCCATTGCTTGTTTTTTGAGATTCACTATCTCATCCTCTTCTGAATTGATAATTCCGGCTTGACTTCCAAAGATAGGGACTCTTCGTATGGTTGGATGATTCAACTTATCGGTGACTCTTCAATGTCTTTTCCATTTACATTTGGCTCATCGAATACTACATGAATGGATTCTTCGCAACCATAGTCCTTTTGTTGAGTATTCTCAGGCTTTGCTTTCGGTGAGTATCTAAGAAGATACCTTCATCGACTTTAGCATCAAAAGCCTTTAGGTTGTCTTTGCCATTGTTGTGGATGAAGCATTTACATCCAAATATTCGAAATATGCAACATTTGGTTTTCTTCGATCCAGGATCTCATAGGGAGTCTTTGTCAAATTTGTCTATTTATCATACATCTGTTTTGGGTGTAGTTTTGTGTTGATTGCTTGACCCAAAATCTTTTTGGTAACCCCCGTGGCTAACATGGTCCTTGCCGCTTCTTTGAGGGTTCATTTTCTTTCTTTCGCAACTCCATTCTTTGTGGAGTTCTGCTGGCGATAGTTCATGACCAATACCATTCTCAATACAATCCGAGTTATTATTCCATTGACAAACTCGGTTCTCTGCCCGATCTTATTTTGATAATGGTTTGCCTCTTCTCGTTTTGAATCCTCTTCATCATTTTGTGGTAGTTTTTGTAGAGTTTCTTTCTTCTTACACATGAATATTGTCCATGTATATCTTGAGTAGTCATCTACTACCACCAAGGTGTATTTCTTTCCACTTATCTTTGTTTGGTTCCATTTGGGCCAAATAGATCCATATGAAGCAGATCAATATTCTCGTTGAGGATGGGCATGTCTTTTCTTTGAATGACGACTTGATTTGTTTTTCCTTCGACATCGTCACATATACTCTCCTTTTTGTATCGATTCGGAAGTCCTTCTACAAGGTTACTTCTTGCAAGCTTGTTGATCGTTTTGAAATTCAGGTGACTCACTTTTTGTGCCACGCCTGACTTAACTTGATTTGCGCTCTTTGCTAGTAGGCAGTCTTTGGGTGTTGCGGTTGACCAATCCACTACATACATATTTTTCTCATCTACATCCTTGCAAAGACAACTTCATTTGATTCAATATCTTTGATTTGGCATATACCCATGTTGAATCCAACATTGTAGCCCTTGTCACAAAGTTGGTGATGCTCGATAAGTTGAAGTTGAGTCCTTCAACATATGCAACATCGTGATTTCTAATCCATTCCTCTTGATGGATCCAATGCCTCTTATTTCACCAGGAGCTTCATTTCCTCCAAATATGACTTTTGCTCCTTTAACTTCCTTGAATTTTGACATGATTTTTCTTATTTCTGTCGTATATGTCCGGGAATGACCACTATCCATGTACCAGGTTCCTTGGCACTCATTCTTCTTTGAACCGCAATCAAGGAAATTAAGTTTTAGGTACCCATACTTGTGCGGGTCCGAGGGGTTAGAATTATAAGATGATCCAACCAACTTATAGCCAAATGATTTGACTCTAAGGGGTTGCCATCTATCGAGTGCCATAATCATAATTAATCCTGGCAAATTGCTTGGGGATTCTAGGTTCATACAAATTGTCTCTTTTGTCGTATGCCTGCATATGTGTCTTAGCAATTGCCTTCCTTGGGTAATTGTGGTGTCTTTGAGTGTAGTGCCTAGGTGCATGTGTGAGTGATGAAAGCTCTTATACTTTTGGAATGGCCTTTCTTTGAGTTCTAGGCCTTTGTCATTTGGGCTTATATTCCATAAGTCTATTTGATAGTTCACATTATTCCAATCAGCTTGGCTTGGATATTTTCTACCATTCCCATCATATGTATTTCTTTTATGGGTTTTCTGGGGTTTTTGGTAGCTCTGCTTCCTCTTTCTGAGTATTTTTGTTTGGAGTTCTTTGAGGACTCGGTGAATCTCTTCTCATTTTGTCCTTTCAACACACTCAACTATTTGTTTTTCTTTTCCTTTATAACCAAGGCCAGTTTGCTTGTTATTGTGCTTTGGAGTGAATGTGTCGCAACATTTAGAGTTTTGGATTTTTCGGACTCTTCATGGCTTGAAGATCCTTTTTCCAAAATTACTTTTGAGGTTTGACATAGCACGAGAGGAATTAAATCCTAAGCCTGTCTTGTCTCCACATTCTCTTTGACTCATAATAAGATCATCCAATGATTTAGATGCCTTAGTGAATGAGGCAATAACATTCTTGAGGTCATTCTCCTCTTTTCTATAGCAATTTCTGCTATTAATTTAGCATTTTCAGCCTTTAAACTTTCATTCTCATCGACTATTTGACTTAGAGTACTCATCTCCTTAGTCACTTTGAGTTTTGACTTTTAAGTAGGCTGTTTTCCTCATTCAATAGTGTGTGTGAGGATTTAATGTGTTCAAAATCTTTCATCATTTTGCCTAATGAATCATAAAGATCGAGTGGGTGATGAAGTGTGTGTGTCACGATCACTATCACTAGTGTCCCGAGTTTGATGAGTTAGAGTGTACCTCATCTTCTTGGTCAGGTTGATCTTGTTCCTTGGCCATCAAGCGGATCGGGCTTCTTCTTCGTGAGTCACTTGAATAGTCGGCTTCATTGCTCTCTGAATCAGCTGTCTCTCTAGACTTGGCTGTTTTAATGATCTCTGCACCATCATTGCCTTTTTCTTTTCTTGTCTTCTTTCTCTCAAGACCTTCCTTTCTTCTTCATCCCTGTATTTGTTGACTACAGGATATGAGCGATCAATGGCATAGTGACCTGGTTGTCTATAGTTCCAACATAGATATTCAGCCTTTTGATCGACTCTTTCCATTCTTGGGTTGTCACCCTTTGATACTCAACTTTTTGATGATCTGTTCTCTTGGTTGGCCTTTCTTCCTTGATTTGGAGGAGCCGAGTGTCTTACGGAAGATTCACCCTTTCCTCTCTTGTAGTTCTTATTGAAGAACTTGTTGAACCTCTTAACCATCGGGGCTATTTCGTCAATGACTTCTTTGACCTCGGCTCTCTTCCCATCTTTAACAATTAGAGAAAGTTTGTTTTGGGTACAAATTGTCTCTTCTTGGTCTTTTCTTCTCGGCTCAAACTCGTAGGCTTTGAGGTCCGAGAATAATTCATGGTTGGATGTCTTTGATAGGTCCATGGAATGTCTCGGTGCCATGACCTTCATTTCCCATTCATTTGGAAGACTTTTTAGGATCTTCATACACATTTTTCCGTGTATATTCCTTTCCAAGTGCGAATGACTCATTTGTGATTTACGTGAACCGAGCATCCAGTTGATCCAGGTTCTCTCCCGAGATCATTTTGAAGTTCTCAAATTTTCGTACAACCACCGATAATTTATTTTCTTTGATTTGCTCACGAGCCTTCACAAATCAATGTCAAACTTGTCCCATTTCTTTAGCCGTTTTGCATGATTTGACTTTATTAAACATGGCTTTGTCCAAGGTTTTGTAAAGGATGTCCTTCGCTACATTGTCCAGGTTGTATCTTTTTTGTCATCATTGGTCCACTCGGTTCTTGGTTTTTCAACCATGATGGTGCTGGGAGCAACATCTTCTTCTCCTTCTCGCAAATTCTTGACCCTTACAAATGTGTTCACCTTTAAGATTTGCGAGAGGCCCATCTTTTACCACTATCCACATCTCATCATGTAATCTTTGATAGATGAGCCCGCATACGTATTTTCCAATCATCAAATTCTTCGATAGTGAACATAGGGATGCGTGTCAAATTTGCTTCCATGATAATAACTTTTAATGATAAAATGAGTTTTGAAAGTTTAAGTACTAAAGCAGACTTTGAAAAGTTTGGAGATCTAGTTCAAGAACGGTGCGGAGGGTTCAATGAACCAACCGCTCGATACCACTTGTAGGTCCCAAGGGGTGTAAGTGTAAGGTTTAGAAGGGGGATTGAATAAACCTTACCAAATTTTCGATTTAGTCCTTTTAAATATTCAGAGTTGATACTACATGTTTGTGTCCTTGATGGACAAGATCAATTTAGTCACTCGGTAGAGTTAATCTCTCAATGGACTCAATCGAGCTGTTGATGGAATAACTCATTTGTTGGCTCTAAATTAACTCGATTTGTGGTTTTGTTTTTCAGCAGAAGACTTAACACCCTTAAGTTTGATTAAGCAAGAATTTAGTGCTTGGTTTAGTACTTATAAGTTATCAAGTGGATAGCAAATTTATCGGCAAATATAAGCGAGTTAAAAATGCGAGAAATTAAAATCTTTGAAATGTAAATGACAGTGAAATTTTTATAGAGGTTCGAAGATGGGGTAATTCTTCTACTCCTCTCTTCTCCAACTCCTGGAGGAATCCACTAGGTAATGATCGGTTTACAAAGTGGTAAATCCAGATACAAGTATTGATCACACATTTGAATTGATCCTTTGGGACTCGAGACGCCTTGATCACTCGGTTGGCTTCTCTTACGACTCAGCTTCTTCACAGGCATTTGCTACTACAGACTCACTTGCTCAAGCTCTTTGGATTTGATCACGAAGCCCTCCAAAAGCTTAAGACTTGGTTCGACCTTGAACCTTCCTACAATCCTTCGTGGAATGTAGACCCCTTTTCTTTAAAAGTTTCCTCTTCAAGCGATTGAAGTTCTCTTTCCTTCACGGTGAGTGTTGGATTGATGTACTTCGTAATGTAGGCTTGAGGATTAATCTAGAATGATTTGAGAGTATTTAAGTTACAATTTAATTGATTTCTTGAATGTTCGTGGTTCGTGTAACCTTCTCTCGAGTCATTCCTCGGCCTTTTATAGTGATCTTTCAAAAATTTGCCCGTTGAAGAGATAGCTTATTTTTGAAAGTCACTTGCGATCGTTGGCTTGTCTTGTTGCGATCCTTGGAATTGCCATTTCCTCGTATGAATTGTTCTTTCACCTTTTCGAGTTCGACACGGTGTAGTGCTTCCCATTGGTTCATTCCTTTTGCACGCTCGGGGTGAGCACTCCAAGAAAGGTGGTATGGAGATATTACTTGTTTAAGTAAATCTCTTGATTTGTCGGCAACGGATCTTTTACCGTTATCTCGACTTGACCGCATTTCCTTGCTTTCCCAGGTGACTTAGAGTCGACTTCCAATCATGGATGACTCTTCATCACTTCAACTTGAGACTTGGCTTTTCTTGAGTTGACTTGATCGATACTTCACTCATTTGCATCTCACCGCTTCTTCGATAGAGTTCCGTCTACTCTTCTTTGCCATACTCAAATTTGTCTCACACAGAGTCTTCCTTCCGATCTTGATTTGTCTTCTTGCATGTTAGGCGTAGGCGACTTAACTTCGGCTTTGGACTCTAATTGTTACAATGCATTTTACAACAAGAATTGGGGTGTCAACTTTCTATTCTAAGTTTTACATGGCATTCATCAAAATCTAAACAATAAAATTCCTAACGGTTGTGCAATAGAAACATATCTCAAATACATTCGAAACAAACATTTGTTTTGTCATCTTATTGTAAGAAACATATTTGATTTTCTATATGTGGAAGTCGTATCAATTACACGTATATTCGTAATAGTAATATTATACTATGAGTCCTATTTTGTTTTTGGTTGATTCCTATATGTTTTTTGTTATGACCGGGATCCCCACATCTACCACATTTGGTTTTGGGGCTTTTCTCCCAAGTCGCCTTGTGTCTTCTTTTCTTTGGCCTTCCAGATTTTGCCTTGCCCTCCGGTGGTAGAATCATCATTGTGTTGATTTTTCCGGCGGGACCAGTACCTTCATGTGGGATTGGGTACTGCTGTTTCCAAATAAGCCGCTTTCATTGTTTCCTTCATGTAGTATGGCGGCGAAGATTGTGCGGAATCGCATTCAAATCTTTTATTACCGCTAAAGCATGTGGGCAAGGAATTTCATCCATTTGAAACTTGTTCCATGTGCAAGTCCTTTTTCCAGGTCCACAACAAATATCTTTCAAACACGTGACTTTGAAGATAAAGTCATTTGATCACTTCACCGAAACATAAATGAAATATATAAGAAACATGTTAGAAACAATGTACCAACTCATGAAAATTTGCATTAAATTACCCTTAAATTTAGTGAAATGGTGTAGTTTTTCCCCATATACTCAAATTTCCATTGTGTCTTCTTCTCCAACCACATTTCTGCTAATGAGGTTTGCATAGTCGATGTATGATGGCTCAAAAGCTACCTTTAAAACCATAGGCAAGTGCACCTATCGTTTTATAGTATAGATTATTGAGTACCGAGTGTCATTCCCACGAGGATTGTAAGTACTAATAATTACCGTCTTTTTGTTATTTAATCTAACAATTTTCAGAGTTTTGTTTGATGAAAAAGAAAAATAAAGAATCTAAATTATCAAAATGCAAATTGTAAAAATGAAAGAAGATTTGTAAAATAAGAAATCAAGAGATAGAAATGTGTTTGAATGTAAATCCCTGTAGAATGTTTTCGTGATTTGACAAGTTAAAAATACAACCATAAGCCCTTAAGCAAAAACCATCCTCTTTTAATAAAATCTCATGTTATGTGGACCGTAGAAATTCCCGATTTAAGTTAAACCCTTTCTCAAGGTGAAAAACTCCTAATCTCAAGTTGATTAACTGAAATCTCTTTCTAGTTAAAACCCCCAAAACAACATTATAACGATTTGTGAATTCCCATATTAGGTTTGACCCTAATCCAGAAGATTTATGTCGTCCTATATCTAGGATTGCATGCAACTCTTTTCACTTATATAGGTTCTTTCTCACCATAAATCTCTCGATTACCCGATGAGGAATATATATCAAATTAATATACCGGAAATATTAACTCCATGATATAAGTGAATCACACAAGACATGAGAATTTTATTAAAAACATAGAAACCTTAATTACAAATCCATTCTAGAGTTCATTACATTCAAACACTAGGAGTTTAGTTACTCATGATTTTGACAAAAGAGTAAATTACACAAGAAGATTTAAGTATTGTAGACATGATGTACTTATCTTTCTCAAAATCTCAATGACTTCTTCCTTGATGGATGATGTTGATCCAAGCCTTCTTCTCCAATGTTGCTACAAGCTTATTCCTCCAAGACCTCTTGATCCCAATTCCACTCAAAATGTTGAACACAATGAATATTTTCTAAGTGTCTAAATTGAATTGAATGATGAATACACAATGAATCTCTATATGAATGAATACTACATGAATCCCCTTCCCAACTCAAACTCTTGGCTTTTATAGGCACCATCTTTGTGAAAGAACACATCAATAATGCTAACAAATGCTCCACTTCTATGGTTGTTGGTTGAATCATTGTGTGCACATTCATGGTTGAGTTGGTTGAATCATTATATTCACATGACAATACTCCACTTCCATTGGTTGAGTTGGTTGAATCATTGTGTCCACATGACAATTGAGAGAATATGGAGACATGGTGGAGCAAAATTGGGTGTTAAAGGTGTACAAAAGTGGTCAAAAAGCTTGATTGGTGAGTTTTTCATAGAAAAATTGCAAAGGAAGTCTCGACATGGACATGTCGCAGAACACACCCTGGCCATCGCCTCGACATGGCCATGTCGCGAACACACCCTGGCCATGTTGTCGACATGGCCCATGCCAACACGGCCAGGCCGTGTTGGGGGCTGTTTTGTGAGAATTTTTGAGTTTTTGGCTCCGTGAGAACACGGCCGTGTTTCCGACACCCCTGTCCGTGTTGGACCAAAAAGGCCCGAAATGACGCGTTTGGCTTGGAATTTTGAGCGTTTTTGTATCCTTAAACTCCCGGTATGTTTTGACATAAATCCATGGTCCAAAATTCACCAAAATTAGCCCGAATGGTCAATCTACATCAATAAAAGCACCTCGGAGTAATATGAACTATGTACAATCAAAAATTTGCAAAACTAACAATAAAATAACTCGAATTCTACTCAAATATACACATAAAACATGCATAAAAAGACCCTTATCAATGTAGTCAATCGCGTTTCGCCCATTGTTGTCCTTGATGAGCTCTCTATAGACATACTCTTGGTTCCTTCATTACATTTCTTTGTGTTGTTATTTCCAAGCTCGGTTCGTTTCTTACTATGTCTATGCACAAAGGGAACTTCATCCATCCGTTTCTTTGCTTTTCACTTCCAGGTAGAATTTGAGATTGTAATCACTTTCTATTTTCAATGGTGGCGAGTCTCTGTCAATTTGTATCTAATTTGCATAGCTTCTATATCTTTTTGTATTGAATTTGTTGTTCTAAGATTCCCCTTAGTGTCTTGAATGTGTTGTCCATTGGAATGAGTATTCTGTTATCTCAAAGTTAATATTTTCTCCCCATTGTCTATTGTGGTATACTACGGTTGGGATTTGCTCCATTCAACTGTGGATTTCAATGAATAGTTGGCTAAGTGAAACATAAAAGAAACATATATGAAACATGAATGAAACAATGTTTATGTGCATCAAGAAGCAATGTGTTGTATTAGTAACGAAACAATTGTGAAACATAAAAGAAACATATGTGAAACATGAAAGAAATATATTTGAAATAACACATAATGTCGCATTCGAGTGTTTTCAGATTGACACATTTTATTCGTAGATAATCACGAGAAGCAATTTTTGTAGAATTTTGGATCATAATTGAACAAAATAAGCATTTTCAATCGACCATTGCCATGTTTTCGGATTTGCATGCAAAATTACTTGGTTCAATTCAATTTCAATCTCGTAATACACATTGAATCCTAAATTTCAATCAGTAAAATCATGAAATATATCTAAACAAGGTATTATCGAACAAGATAAACAGATCACATTTTGTTACTTGTTTTGTTCTTCTTCCTCCTCTTGATTTTGAGCTTGAATTGTGATCTCTAATGATCCGATTTTTCTCCTCGATTTGTTTTCCTCGTATCTTTGCGTTCCTCTATTTTTGGTTAATATTTGGGATGAGAGGATCATATTTTTTATCGAGATCTTGCTTTGTGATTAAGCGTGATTTTTGGAGGGGAAATCCGCAATTCACCGAAGATCTTCAAGATCGGGTACATTTGTCGTAATTTGTTTGAGCTGGGTATTTTTGGGAACAATTGGGCTAGATCGGGTATATTTGTGAAAAACAGCGGGCCGGGTGGACATTGTCTTTGGTATTGGGCATCCAAAATCGGGCATTTATGTCCTTTTCCATAATTAATGTATTCTATTCCTTTTGTTGGACTTTCTAATCAAATTAGATTTAATTAGATAATCAAATTATTTAATTAAATATTTAATTCAACTATTGAATTAAAATAAAATTAATTAATTGCATTCAACTATTGAATTCATCAATTTGAAAATGTCAACAACCAAAATTATGTGTGACCCTTTTAGGTTCACAACTAACACTAGTCGGGCTTACAACATTTGTAACTTTCAAATAAAATAATTTGTTCTACTAATTAATCATATTAATTAATATACTTGAAATTAACTCTTTAATTTCAAGAACCTACAAATCATGGTAACATCTAGCAAGTAGCATGATTACCTAGTATTAGGTGAAATAGCGAGTAAACCTATTTTAATTGCAATTGCATACATGTACAATCCTTTCGACAACTAATTTCCCGATTAAATATTGGGTATGGATTTATCGAAACCCAATTGATTTAATAAATGTAATTCCATTTCAAGTTCTAGTGATTCTTTTATGAATCAAATACATCGATGCCTTGGCAAGGTCTGAATCACAAACCATGAAAACACGGAAATTCCTTATCAAAAGACAAGTGTCGAATTCTATGTTGGCCACAGACAAGCCTCCATGCACATCAGTGCAATACCCAAAATACCCTTTGTGATTGTCAAGCAATCAAAAGATAAACCAAAATATTGTAGGATAGACAAAGGCTTGTGTCGTGACTCAAGTCACGAGGATTAATCATGTACTATTGCAATATGAAAATTCTTATTCAACAAACAAAGTTTCCTTATAAGAATTTCCATTGGGTCATGTTCAGTGAACTTGTTCGCCAACAAGCACCCACATATATGCATTTGCATCTCAACGCTAATGTTATTGGAATGTAACATTCTCGTCTCACGAGCATGCATCATATACACAAGTCTTACGGGGTTATTCAATGTCCTATCTTGAAAAACCCATTGACTTGGAACTAGTTTAAGATCAAAACCTTAGAGGCATGTTCCATGATCGCCATCAAATGCGCAACCATACCCCATAGCTTAAAATGATCTAAGGACTTTATCTATGAGCAATTAAATAATAAATGCAAAACATAAGATAAAGAAAAACGCCTTTACATTAATATAATTCCCAATAAAATTATTTTTACAAGTAGGATAAATCCAATTCTAATTGGAGTGCAGGGCACCCTACTCTAACAATGATTGTGCCACCATCGTACAACCCATATTTTTCAATAAATGATAACACGGTCGTGCCACCCCATATTTTTCAGGAAAAAAGGTCATCGTGTCTGTTCAAACATAACGAAAAAAATGCACGAATTTGAAACAAAAAACCCAAAATTTGCAACACCGCTTCGAACCCAACCCTTTAATATATATAAAAAAGGGCACATTGTTGCACCTTATGGTACTATCATAATAGCACGATAGTTTAATTCACCAGAAAAATGCCTACGTGAAAGAGGGTATGAAAAATATGGAGCGTTAATAGATTTTTGGTGGTGGGTGTATGTTAAAGGGATAGAAAACTTATTTTTTTTGCTAGAAGGGTAAAATGAAAATATAGGTAGGGTGTATTAAGCAATTTGGTGGGTTTGTAAAATAAGGTGGGGATCATCCTCAAAAAAAAAAAAAATAATAAGGTGGGGATGTATGGAGTAAAACGGTGCATTTATAAAAAAGATGGGGTGCAAATAATGCCCCTTTTTTAAATTACAAAAAGGAAATGGAAAGTAAGAAATGCAAATCTGTGAAGCATGAGCATCTAACAAGAAGAAGAACCAACAAAACAAGATTCCGGTGACTACTTTTCTTTTGACTCTTAGTTTAGCCTCTCGCATCAAATTTTTGTTTCCTTTGATGAGATCAAATTCTTCCTTTTTTTTAACCTCTTTATTTATTTTTTATTTTATTTTCTTTCGATAAGTATTTTCTTATTTTCTTTTTACATACAACTAGGTATTATCTTCCGATAATTTCTTTTATTTCTTTCGATAATTTTTAAGAACATATGTATAAACTTTTCATTAATTTTGAAACTTCCATTTTAATGTATTCATCATGTGTATTAAATTACATATACAAAATATTTTTATATATTTAATAATTATTTGTAATAAATAATTGGAATATATAGGAAAAAAGTTGATAAATGGTTAGCATAATAGCGGGAGAAAGCCATAAATGACCTTTTTAGAGGGTCAAAAACAATTATAGTCTTACTTATGTGAGATATACTTTTGTTAGGTATCGACCCCCAGTATGCCGAAATAACCGTTGCCATTAATGGCGATTTTACAAGCCTAACGAATAGACTATTACAATAAATCGCCTACGGGATAGGGATTATAGGATTACAGTCCAGTTCTACAATAAAGCTATAAATTACAAATGCTAACTAAAGATTACAGGCTAAAATTGAAACACCCTCGAATCAGTCCGGAATGCTCGAAAATAGAAAATACAAACGGTAAATACAAATATATAATAAATCGAGATGTACTACGATTTACCGAATACTGAACGCTCGGTCACAAAGACCGTTGAGGCTCGAGACTTGAGCTCGATACGGCCTCACGGAGAAACGGCTCAGAATACTATTCCCAACAATGTCAAGGAAGCCAAGGCACGGACCATAGGCGGGAGAATAGCACAGCCCGTTCGGCTCCAAGTCACCACAACCCAAAACACTCAACTCTCCCCTCACCGAATACCAAGACAGAGTACCTCTCACCGAGCACGAAGTCGAGGTGGCTCTCACCAAACACCAAATCGGAATAGGGACGGAGTACCTCGCGCCCGAACATGAAGTCGGGAGGCTCTCACCGGACACCAATTCGAAGTGGAGATGGAGTACCTCTCACCGAATACTAAGTCGGGGTGGCTCTTACCAGGAACTCACGAAGAGTAAGAAGAGATGGCCAAGAGAGAACGAAAAAACCGAGAGAGCGAGAGTGCGAGATTAGCGGCGTAAGAAAATGAGAGATTAGGTTATCACATTAACTGAGGTTTAGGACTAGTTATAAAATTAGGGGGGTTGGGCTAATGAGTGTAATGGGCTTGTGGGCTTGGGCCAAAATTGGGCCACAAATAATAACATTCTCCACCTTGGGCCAATGTCGGTTTCACAAGACACAAGCGGTCACCTATAGTAATCATCATCGCTTTAACCTTCCTCACTATACACAAAGTACAAGAGGAATCAAGTTATAGCAAGCACAGAGCAAGCTATAACAAATAGTGCGATATCTATTTTGTTCAACACTGTATCACAGATTCAAAATTTTCGGACATGAAAGAAATTTACTCACCGGTAGACATTTCGTACCCATATCGCCAGGATTGAACTCGAAGGAATCTTTTCAAGGTTAACTAAGCCTTTAGCAACAATATCACGAATGTAATGAAATCTTACATCTATATGCTTAGTTCTATCATCAAACACATGATTCTTGCAAAGTTGGATACCGATTGACTATCGAAAATACAACAACTTCACCTTTAAGAAAACCAATTTTTAAATTAAACATTTCAACCACACAGCCTTCTTTTAAAGCGGTGTGAAGAACATACTCAGATTCAAAAGAGTTGAAAGTGCAACAATGTGTTGTAATTGAGATTTCCGGCTAATGCATGAACCACACAATATAAACACATAAGAAGTTGTAGATTTTTTTGTTATCCCTATCATTTGCGTAATTAGAATCCACATATCCTACCAATTTCACACCTTCGGAGATTTACAAAATTTCAAACCAAAGTTCACGAATATTTTAAATACCTTAAAAGCCATTTAACAACATTCCAATGTACCATACCAGGATTAGACATGTATCTACTCAAGCAACTAACAGCATATGCAATGTCAAGCCTAGTGCTAACCATAAGATACATCACAGATCCAATAGCATTGGAATAAGGCACATTTTTCATACAACTAAAATCATGTTCAGTTTTAGGAGATTGTTCTTTACTCAAAACAAAATGGGCAGCAAGGGGAACATTCACAGGATTTGCGGTTGACATAAAAATTTACTCAAAATCTTTTCAACATAAGAAATCTTTTCAACTAAAATCTCTAACAATGTTTATTCCTAAAATCCTATTTGCATCTCCTAGATACTTCATGTCAAATTTAGCACTCAAGCAATTTTTAACATACTCAATTGATTTAATGCGGGAACTTATCGTGACAAAGATATTGTCAACATAAATCAAGAAGAAAACAGTACGAAGCATTTTCTTTAAAATACAAGCAATGATCATAACTACTTCTTTTAAACTTTAAAGAAAGCATGCATTCATCAAATTTCTTGTTCCGTTATATAGGAGATTGTTTCAAACCATACAAGGATTTTTAAGCAAACAAACAGGATCAAGTTTCTTCTTTGTCAACAAAGCCCTCGGATCGCTGTCTCATGTAAATCTTTTCTTCTAACTCCCCATGCGGTTTTAACATCCATTTGTTTTAACTCCCAATTAAATCGAGCAACTAATGCAAGCATGATCCTAATGATTGTAAACTTAACAACATGAGCAAAGATTTTCGTATAATCTATCCCTTCTTTTTGAGTAAATCCCTTAGCCACAAGTCTTTTATATCCGATGATTCATTTTCATTCTTGATTTTAAACAACCATTTACAATCCACAACAGAACAATTTTCGGTTTAGGCACAAGAATCCAAGTATTGTTAACATGCAAAGAGTTCATCTCATCTTTCATAGCATTTAACCAATCATCGATTTGTTCGACTTTAAGGCTTCTTGATAAGACTTAGGTTCATTACTATCAATAGACTCAAACACACTACAAGCAAAAGAAGCCATGTGAAAATCATCAAATTTAGATGGCGGTCAGAGTTTCGTCTTTTCTATCTCTAGAAAGTTGATAATCATGCAAATCAACATTTTCATTTTCGTTCACATCAACTAAATCATCATGCATGTGACATCTTCATGATTTTCGGGCACATCATTCGCAACAAAGTTGATTTTCGTGCAAACTTTCGGTTTTACATGCATATTTTCAGATTCATCAACATGACTCAAACCAAGCAATTGCTCCACCTTATTTGGAGCACCTTCAGTCCAGACAAAGGCAAAGGAGCGGACAAACAAGGAAAATCGATTCATTAAAAATGACATCTCTGCTTTGGTAATAGTTTTAAAACCAGGTTCACCCCGAGCCACAATCTATATCCTTTCACACCTTCAGGATATCCCAAAAAAACACATTTTTAGACCTTGGTTCAAGTTTATCACCCTTTTGATGAACAAATACAAAGACAACCAAATACCTTCAAGTTTGAAAAATCAATTTCTTTACGGAAAAAACAGATTCAGGACATTTTCCTTTCAACGGCACAGACGGTGATCTATTAATCAAATAAGCGAGTTGTATGAACGTTTTTCACCCTTTAACCTTTTCGAAAGTCCCGAGGAAGCAAGCATGCTCAGACCCTTTCAAGTAAGGTTCTATTCATACGCTCAAACAACACCATTACATTGAGGCGTATAAGGCACGCTGATTTTATGCCTTCGAATACCAAATTCAAGAATAAGTTGTCAAACAAATTATTGCAAAATTCGAGCCCATTATCCGTCGTAAGAGTTTTAATCCTTTTTCTAGTTTGATTCTCAATCAACATTTTCCGATTTTGAATTTTTCAAATACTTGATTTGTTTTTCATTAAGAAAACCCATACTTTTCTTGAAAAATCATCAATTATAGATAGAAAATATCTAGTTCCACCTTGGGTGGGTTCACTAGATGGACCCCACACATCATCATGCAAATATTCAAGAATATCGAACACATGGTCCGATTTGGGAATGGGGAAACAGGAAACTTGACTCTAGATTGTTTATCAAGCACACATGAATCACGAGAAAGGCATACAAGACAACTTGTCTTTTCCAAAAAGCCATTTTTATGCAAAATTTCAAGCCCTTTAGCACTCATATGACCTAACCTTTTATGCCATAGATCAGTTTTATCGCTTTGGACAGAATTCACAGAATTATGCACATAAGATTCATGTTTAGATTCAAACATTGCAAACATACAAGTTCCTTCTCTTTCAGACTTTGAAAATAACAAGGTTTTCCTTCAAAATTTTCATAACTCCTTTGCCTCATCTACCTTCTAACCCATCATCCTCTAATGCAAAGACAAGAAATCAAATTGTTACAAAGATCGGGCACATGTCTCACATTTTTCAAAGTTAAAGCATATCATGATTCGAATTTTAAGCACACATCACCAATCCCAGCAATTTTACTCTGTTTTTCATTAGCCATCAAAACAGAGCCATTCACAACTTCTTTATAATTAGAAAACAAATTTCTAAAAGGTGTCATGTGAAAAGTACAAGCATAATCAATTAACCATTGACATGTAGATTTAGGTGAAACAAAATTCACAGAATCGGATAGATCATAAACCATAAACACATCACTCGACTTCCACTAGTTGAAGCCGTATTATATTTGATCATTGGATTGATAATTATTAAAATTCGATTTTGCTTTCCTTTTAGGACAATTCCTAATGTAATGACCATGTTTGCCACAATTGTAACATTTCTGTTATTAGGTCTAGACTTAGACCTAGTTTTACTCTTTCCTTCTTTTTACCAAAAAACTGATTTTGATTATTAGACCTCGTTTGAGACCGGCCCCTAACATGCATAACTTCACGAACTTTGTTTACTACCTCTACTAACTTTTAAATCAAGTTCCTTGCTTTTTAAGCCATTAACAACAAAGATGTTAAGAGTAATAGAATCTCTACCATACTTAATAGCAGATTTAACATCACTCATGCGATTCAAGAATTACATTCAAAAGCACAATAGGGGTGTAATCATCAATGTTCTTATCACCGATTAATTTAATATCTTGAATTAATTTGGTAAACACATCAAGATTTTTATCAATATCTTTGTTTAAATCCAATTTAAACCTAAAGAATTTTTCTAGCAAAAACAATTTACTAGGCAAGGATTTTTCCGTATATAATTCTTCCAATTTTTTCCATAATTCTTTAGCAGATTTGAGTTGACCAATTTTCCTAAGCACATAGTCGAGAAAGATTCAAGATAATAGAAGAATATGCATATTCATCAGTTTCAACTTTGGTTTCTTTGGTATCGGTGTCCGCATAAGAATTATTAATAGCTTTATACACCTTTTCTTTGAATTAAAATACATTTCATTTTTTGTTTCCAAATAGAAAAGTCAGATTTACCATTAAATGGTTCAAGATGATAACGGACATGCCAACCATATTAAAACACAACAAAGAAACAATATAGCAAACCACAAAAGACAACAATGTCACAAAAATGGCAAATCCACACAAATACGAGAAGACATGGAAGCAATTCATGGGCCACAAAAAATGAGAGTACTAAAAAACAAGCAAATGGATGACAAGCTCTATAGCGAGAAATAAAGGTTCACACAAAGAACCTAAAATATTCTACAAAGACGTAATCCCAACACATAAACCGTGGCAAGCGGTATTTAAGCTACAAAAAGCAATAAACCCGCTACAAGCGGTATTTAAGCGACAAAAGCAACAAACCCGCGACAAGCGGTATTTAAGCTACAAAAGCAATAAACCCGCGGCAAGCGGTTATGCTACGAAAAACAGTAAAGAGAGGTTCAAGCCACTTTACCAGAGCGAAACTCTACGGTAAGAGTTTCGTACCACCACAAAGCAGAGGAGCTCTGTTACCACTATTAGGTATCGACCCGCCGTATGCCGAAACATGCCGCGCCATTAATGACGATTTTACAAGCCTAACGAATAGACTATTACAATAAATCGCCTATGGGATAGGGATTATAGGATTACAGTCCAGTTCTACAATAAAGCTATAAATTACAAATGCTAACTAAAGATTACAGGCTAAAATCGAAACACCCTCGAATCAGTCCGGAATGCCTGAAAATAGAAAATACAAACGGTGAATACAAATATATAATAAATCGAGATGTACTACGATTTACCGAATACGAACGCCCGGTCACCAAGACCGTTGAGGCTCGAGACTTGAGCTCGATACGGCCTCACGGAGAAGCGGCTCAGAATACTATTCCCAACAATGTCAAGGAAGCCAAGGCACGGACCATAGGCGGAAGAATAGCACAGCCCGTTCGACTCCAAGTCACCACAACCCAAAACACTCAACTCGCCCCCTCACCGAATACCAAGACGGAGTACCTCTCACTGAGCACGAAGTCAGGGTGGCTCTCACCAAATACCAAATCGGAATAGGGACAGAGTACCTCGCCGAACACGAAGTCGGGAGGCTCTCACCGGACACCAATTCGAAGTGGAGATGGAGTACCTCTCACCGAATACTAAGTGGGTGGCTCTCACTGGAACTCACGAAGAGTAAGAAGAGATGGCCAAGAGAGAATGAAAAAACCAGAGAGCAGAGAGTGCGAGATTAGCGGCGCAAGAAAATGAGAGATTAGGTTATCACATTAATCTGCAGGTTTAGGACTAGTTGTACAATTAGGGGGTTGGGCTAATGAGTGTAATGGGCTTGTGGGCTTGGGCGAAAATTGGGCCACGAATAATAACAACTTTTATGGCCTTTTTAATACAAAAAGTCTTATATACCCTTATGACACAAAGCTGCAAAATAAAATCTCTACAATAAATGACTACAGTCGTTTACTAGTCGATTTTGGTCGTTTTGATAATAAACTACTTTTTCGAACTTGGGTTGTATTTTAATTTTATTTGCAAAATTGTATCGTTTATTGATTTTCGCAAGCTTGTTAACAAAGATGGTAAATGTGTATGAATGAGCGAAGATATTGACAATGAAGGGGTAAAGATCTTCCAATCATTACTGATGTCATAAGAAGAGCTATATTCTCAATTTCAAAACATTTGCAATGTTGATTCCTCGTTGTATTGAGATAAGAATTCACATACATTATTATAAATTGTGTACTATTTTGTTGAATGTTCATTAACCAAAATGCATTAACATTGTCGTTGTCGATCTAAATGACTATGGTCGAATTCGGCTAATGATGTTTGTAAACGACTAAAGTTGTTTTTAAATTTTTGGTACTTTAATCTTGTATTCAACTAGTAAAATCCACTAGAGCGCCTTCTACTTCTAATAGGCCATGAACTAGATTCGAATCATTCTCAACGAGTCCATAAGAAGTGATCCCATTTTTTCATCGGTCGGGTAGAGACCAAAGATCTTGAGCGACCGATCCGTGTAACAACTCAAAAGATAAAGAAGTATCGTTAATTTCTTCATGCTCGTTCCAAGTTCGAAGTACCATTTGTACAAATAAGAATCCCTTCGTTACATGAACCTTCTAAACATATATCAAGGCATATCATATTTGGTTTCAATGTAAACATATATTACTAATCACAAACACTATTACCTTATGAATATGTTATACATTTGATTAAATGGTGGAATTAGGAAATAAATATGTTCAACTACACTTAAATATGTAATAAACTTATTTGAAATAAGGATTCATATATGAAATATACACCAAATGACTAAGGTCGAGTGAAAACAACTACGATCAATATCCATTTCGACCAAGGTCAATTGTAAGTGACTCGCAATTGTTTAAGAACTCGGCTTTAGTCATTTTCCCTCGACCAAAATGTTTTTTTGACTTTTTTGTACTATAATCTTATATTCAACTACTAAAATCCATCTCAACAATGTTAAAAGGTTATGTAATGATATCGAAGTATTTTTGTAATTATCTATCCACATCTCATTAGATCCTTCAAATATGTATCAAGACATATTACATAGACTGTCAAAATGGGTGTGACGGGCGGGTGGCCCCGCCAATAAAAACTTGAACCCAACCCAACCCACCTTGGGTCGTGGGTTGGCGCGGGTGAGCCGCCATAAATTAAAAAAATAAAAATTGCTAAATGACTTGAGACCGCATCCAAATTTCTTTCGGTTGAGTTGTGTTGCGTTGGTGCCAAAGCTTTTCTAGATGAAATTGATCTTGGAACTATCAACTATGAACTATGTGATTATAAATGAGATGATAATACGATATGGGCACAAACAACACAATTATCCAACATGTACAATGAGAAAACAATTAATTGATTGAGATTGAATGATTTTCTAACATAATAAAAACTCAATCAAATATTCTAAAACTAACTAATAGCTTAATTTATGGGATTGTAAATTAATCAAATAATTATTCGAATCATTTTAATTGTCTAATAAAGAAAACATAATAATTTACTAAACAGAATGATTTCCTCTAATAAATAGATTTTAACATTTCTTTTAAAAAATTATAAATAAGTTGTGGCCATGGCTAGCCCATCCCATTGCGGGTTGGCCCACCTCAACCCGCAGCCCGCTGCGGGCCAGCCCATACCCCTATTTTTGGCGGTGCGGGATGGGCCGGCCCAACGGGTTTGGCCGTTTTGACTCTAATATTACATTTGGTTTCAATATTCAACTACATTAGTAAATGTAAGCGATAAACATATCCAATTTTCTCTTGCCATTTTTCTTTTTTTTTTTCTTATCTTATTAGTTTAGTCAAGCGCTAGTGCCCTATAGAGTCCGTTTTTTTCGCTATCAATGAAACCGAAAGAAAGACAAAAAAACTAGTGCCTTTCGTATAGATCGAGACTTGTAGCTTGATTCTTTACTCATTCCATCTTGGAAAGAATTGCGGGTATGCTATGATATTATAAAATGGGGAAATTGGGAAATAGATATATTCAACCATACTTAAATAAGTATTAAACTTGTTTCAAATATTGATTGATAGGTGAAATATACACCAAATGACCAAGGCCGAGTGAAAACGACTACGATCAATATCCATTTCAAATCATTTAAGAACTTGACTTTAGTTGTTGTCCCTCGACCAAAGTTGTGACAACCACTTTCATAAAAAAATAAAGAAAAGAAATAAAAGAGAAAGGTAGTGGATGATATTGGGTGATAATGGAAGAGAAAGGTGGATAAAGTGGAGAAAAGAAAGAAACAAAATAGAAAGTGGGGAATAATGAGAAAAATAGATTAATAAAAAGAAAGAATAAAAGATGATGGGGAGGATGAGTTTGAGAAGGGATCGGGTGAGTGAAGAAGGAACAAAAAGAAGAGGAAGGAAAGAAGGAGAAAGAAAGAAGAAGAAAAAAAAAAAAAGGAATCAAGGAAATACAAGAAATAAATTCGATTCGCAATACAAAACATCCGAGAAAATTTGAAGGTTTCGTAATTATTTCTTTATTTAGGTTTCATAATTGAATTTGGTTAAGTTTTACTAATGTTATTATATAATAATTTATGTATAGATTCTTCGGGTAGAAATAGGAGTGATTTTATCATAGTTGATTCGACGAACTAGACAAGTAATCTCTTTAATTTCAACAAGTCAAGGCGGAACATCGAGACCTTCCGATCTTTTGCAACCACCGATGATTCTGAGTGGAAATGGGAGCGTATTGGTATGGATTTTGCTATAGGACTACCGAAAACAAAGTTGGGATTCGACTCTATCCGGGTAATAGTTGACCGTCTCACCAAGTCTCCACATTTTCTACGAGTGAAAAGGACGTACAACATGAAAATATATGCATAATTATATATAACCGAGATAGTTCGGTTGCATGGAGTACCATTGTTCATTGTGTCGGATAGAGACCCTAAGTTTACCTCCACTTTCCGGAAAAGCCTACATTGAGCTATGGGTACTCGGTTGAGTTTTAGTACGACTTTTCATCCGCAAACCGATGGACAACCAGAGACAACAATTCACACACTTGAAGATATGCTCCGAGCATGTGTGATAGATTTTAGTGGTACTTGGGATAATTTTTACCGCTAGTGGAATTTTCGTACACAATAGCTATCCAGGTTTCTATTGGGATGGCTCCTTATGAGGCTTTGTACGGAAGAAAGTGTCAATCACCGATTGCATTGGGATGAAGTCGGTGAGAGAAAACTAATAGGACCTTAGTTGGTCCAACAAACAATCAAGTAGTTGAAAAAAATCCAACAAAAAGAATGAAAAACGCTCGAGTCATCAAAAGAGCTATGCCGATAAGAGAAGAAGCCATTATAATTTTCTATTGGAGATATGGTTTTTCTTAAAGTAGCACCAATGAAAGGAGTTATGAGGTTTGGAAAGAAAGGAAAGTTAAGTCTGCTTATATTGGACCATTTGAAATTTTAGAGAGGATAGGTAGTTTGGCATATCGAATTGCTTTACCTCCAACACTATCCGGAGTTCATAATGTCTTCCATGTCTCGATGCTTAAGAAGTACATTCCGGATCAATCACATATTTTAAGTTATGATTCATTAAATATTCGGGATAATTTAACTTATGAAGAAATACCAACTAGAATTGTGGATAAGATTGAGAAGGAGCTTAGAAGAAAGAAAGTTGTATTAATCAAGGTACAATGGATTAATCGCACTATAGAAGAAGCTACGCGGGAACACGAAGATGAGATGCGTGTTCTATATCCCCAACTATTTGGTAAGCAATTAGCTCTGCAATATACAATTTATTTTCATGCATTAGAATATTATTTATATATGGTTACAAGTTTCGAGACGAAATTTTTTATAAGGAAAGGAGAATGTGACAACCATTTTCATAAAAAAAATAAATAAAAGAAATAAAAGAGAAAGATAGTGGATGATATTGGGTGATAATGAAAAGAAAGGTGGAAAAAGTGGAGAAAAGAAAAAAAAAAAAACAAAAAGTGGGGGATAATGGGAAAAATAGATTAATAAAAAGAAAGAATAAAAGATGATGGGGAGGATGAGTTTGAGAAGGGATCGGGTGAGTGAAGAAGGAACATAAAATAAGAGGAAGGAAAGAAGGAGAAAGAAAAGAAGAAAAGAGAAAAAAAAGAAGGAAAAAAAAAAAAAGGAATCAAGGAAATACAAGATTTATTCGATTCGCGGTACAAAACATCCAGAAAATTTGAAGGTTTCGTAATTATTTCTTTATTTTAGTTTCATAATTGAATTTGGTTAAGTTTTGCTAATCTTATTATATAATAATTTATGTATAGATTCTTTACGGGTAGAAGTTAGGAGTGATTTTTACCATAGTTGATTCGACGAACCAGCCAAGTAATCTCTTTAGTTTTTATATAAAACTAGGGTTTTCTTTTTTTTTGAGAAATATAGAACTAGGGTTTAAGTTATTATTGTGTAATGAACGATTTATCGTCAAATGCATATGCATATATGTGTTTGTGTGATTTATCTAATATGCCACTTGATAAATTTTGACTATTTTTGGTTGAAAGAGTTCAAGGCTTTTATGTGCAATTATTATTTAATAAAGTAGTAAACTAAAGATTGGCATATTTCTCTTCTGTGATTTGATACTACTACGCATGGAATTTCAAAGATTAGGTTTTAGTTAGTTAAAGTTAATAAGTTAATTTTCTCTCAACTATTGAACATTTCGGGTCACACTTAAAATATAAGAGTTTGACTATCATAGTATAGACTAATTAAGTATCGTATGTTTTATTTTCTTAAGTAAGAATATGTAATCATTGGTAGGATATAGCATTAGTCTAGTGTTTTATTTAACAATTCATTACGTTTCTACAATTGAGCCAATTCTTAATATTTTATTAGTGAATAAGATTTAAACTAATTATTGTCTAAGTTTACTAATATGTATTCGTATGCTAATACACTTATATAATATTGACTCATATAATAATTAAATATGATTTATTAACTTTGATTTGTATAGTTACTTATAAATTTATAAGTTAAATCTTAATTTAAAACTCATGTGTATAAGCAAATTGTATGTCTTGAATTGAAGAAAAAAAAACTAAGCTTTGGGTTTTCTTCTAATAAACTCATCCTATTACATTAGTAAATTTAATTATAGAAAAAAATACGGTTTAGCACAAAATCATAATACTTAGAATTTTTTTCGATCAATTTATTAAATCATCTTATACATGCTCAATTCAATTTAATTGATATGTTTTATGCCTTGTCAATATGCTTGAATTTGTTTTCGCATTTCGATTAATGTTGCATCACTTAGATTCATACATCATGGTAATTTTTGTGCATAGCATTTCACGAGCATAAGAAAAAAAAATAATATTAAACTTTAAGGTTTAATGTTAATAATTAATATTTTTAAAAAAATGGGTGCATATTGTGTCTATGATGGGAGTGAGTGGAAAATGGGCGCGGGGGACCGACATTCCGACTATATGCGCTTCTCGCTAAGTTAATGTTTATGAAAATGGGCCTTCCAAAATGAAAAGAAATGGGCCTTCGGGCAAAATGTTAATCGGGTTCCAAATAACAAGGTCCATCGACTCGATTAGAACAATGTGCCACCAAATGAGTTCGCGTCTTAAAGAAAGTTTTAAGTAAAGAAAATGAAAAGTTTTGAAGTAAATGTTATATTATGCATTGGGCATGCACTTAATGCATGAGATTACTTGTTGAGCTTCTTTAAGCTCATCCCACGAATATTTAATATTTTCAGATGAGAACCCGACGAGGAAGGAGATGGCGCGGTCGCGAAAGTGACTCGCGAACCCACGACTTTCATGATTTTCATGTCTTTCAAGTTTTCTAATTAGAAAAAAAGATTTGAATTCTAATTTTTATTGGGATGTTGAATGTCATTTTCATTTCATTATGGATGTTTCGATTTTATAATTGTTTCAATTATTAGTTTTTATTTTCGCCGCAAACTTTGAAACTAAGTAAAGTTTTTATTATTCTGTCTTTTTTAAGAAATCTTTTAAAGCATTTCTATTATAATTACTTATTTTCGCATTAAAATTCAATAAGCTAGAAGGTTCTACAAAACTTGTTTTTAGACTTTTTGTACTTTAACGATATTCAACTACTAAAATCCATCTCAACAATGTTAAAATGTAATGATATTGACTAATTTAGTAAACTAAAGTAATTTTAAAATCTATTTAACTAATTAATGCCAAAAAAAATTAATCATATAGGTGAAAACATGGTTCATAACTCTATTTTCTCAATTTTCTCTTCTTTTTCTCGAAAACAAAAAAAACAGAGTTCACAACTCTATTTACTAATTTAATTTTTAATTATTTTTTTGAGAGAATTTATTTATTTTATTACTTCTTAAGATTAATTTTCAAAAATAATTTTCTATTTACAAAAACTTGAATTTAATTGAATTTTTTATTTACAAATTTGAAAACGCATAAAATATTTTTCGGATAAGTCATAAGAGCAACTGATTTTTTGCTCAAAATTAGAAAAAAAAAAATGCTACAATTTAGAATGAATTTAGAAACACAGCTAGAATAGGAAACACGATTTACTAATGCGGATGTTATCGGGTTGACCGTTAAAAACAATAAGAAATTGGGTCTATATCGAGCCAACCCGATAAGCATGTTAAATCCGATAAATTAAATAATATCTTTTTCTTATTTTTTCTCTAATTTTAACTTCCTAAGTGACTTTACATGCGATAGGTATTTGAAGAAAAATAATATTATAATATATTAGTAAATGGTTTAAAACAAAATAATAATAGTAGTAATAATAAAAAAAAATGCTTATGGGGCTTAATGGGTCGTGCTTAGGCTATCGAGTTCTTATCGTGTCGTCTTTGGGCTACCATTTCCGGTCCTTTAAGCTTATTGGGTCGTGGTCAAGGGTTAGTTCAAGTTTTTATTAAATAGAAAATATTTTTTGAAAATTAAAAATAAATAAATAAATAAATTTTCTCAAAAAAAAAAAAGAATTAAAAAAATAGATAAATTAGAAATATTTTTATGACTATCTAGCCACACAAGAGATTGTCGAGGGCCAATAAAGATTCAAGCTATCATAGAACACACCGCCAAATAATAAACGACCCAAGTTGAATATAACCGACCAGAGTTGAACCATAACGGTTATGTTATTTACATTTTGCGCAATCGAACTCAACAAGAATCAAACATAAACAACAAATATCGAAAATATACGAGGAGTCTTTACATTAGACGCGACCAAAGTCATTTGGTTTAGAATCTGGTTGTATTGTGCCAGATAGATTGAATTAAGAAATAGGTGGAACGAAGAAATAAAAGAAAGAGATAAGAAAGATAGAAAAAGAGAAATAAAGCTTGTAATTATTATTTTTTAAAAAATCAGTCAATGGGTCAAATGGGTCGCGAGGACAAAATTGAATATGGACCGGTAATCCGGCCATATTTGATACTTCCCACGCATAATAGCATTAGCAATGAAGAGCTAACATATAGTGAGCATTAATGATATACACCTAACTCCTAAGCAAGCTATTTATCCAACTACTCCTTGTAGTGAGGAGCACAATTCATTTGGAAAAAGAACAATTTTTCCCCACTTCAAAGAACAAACAAAAAAATTTATAGAGCAGCTAAAATCCACCAAAAGGGTTGCTAGATTTTCATTTTGTGAAAGAAAAGAAAAAGAGGGAAAAAAATGGGTGAAACAGTAGGGCAAATAGTGGAAAACAAGCAGATTATATTCAAGGGGTACATAGAAGGAACTCCAAAAGAAACAGATATGGAGTTGAAATTGGGCAACAAGATTAAGCTTGAGGCCCCAAAAGGGTCAGGGGCATTCTTGGTCAAGAATCTTTATCTCTCTTGTGATCCATATATGCGTGGTCGAATGCGCGATTTTCATGGTTCCTATTTGCCCCCTTTTGTCCCTGGTTCTGTAAGGTTCTTCAATTTCTTGAAAATTGTTTAATATTGTTTGTTTACTTCTCTGTAATGTTCCACTTTAGTTCAGTTTCATGAGTTTATTTTTGTTTAGGGATAATTACGAAAACTACTCTTAATGGTTAATTACAAACAAAAACCGACATATTTTTTAAAATTACAAAAAAGAACATGAGGTTTGATTCTGTATTACCCCTTCATAAGCAAAAAGATTTGAAACACGCCCTTATATTTGTAAAATTATTGCAATTACCCCTTATTTTTAACACGTAGGGATATTTACAAAAAGCACCTTGAGGTTTGACCTAATTACTGAAAAAAAAAATCTCGGCTAACTTTCAAAATTACAAAAACTTGAGCGAGGTTTGATTCGATTTTAAAATTAAGGGGTATAATTGACAATGATTTTATAAATATGAAGGGGATTTTGAAACTTTTTTCCGATGAAGGGGTTAAATGTTATACAAAATAAACCTCAAGGGTATTTTTGTAATTTCAAAAATATCTAGGTTTTCGAGGGTACTTTTTGTAATTAACCCTAACACATAATCTATTTTGCACTTTTCAAGCAACTCTTTTTTTTTTTTTTTTTTTTTTTTGTTTAATCAACCCAAACCTTAGAGGTAGTTTTTGTAGTTATCCCTTTAGTTTATTATCTGTTCTTAGTATCAGTGGCAACATCTAAATCATTAGTGGTTGGGAATAAGAAGTCTTGGATATGTTTAAGGGTTAATTGCAAAAACTACCCATGATGTTTTAGTCTAATTACAGAAAAAAAACCATTTATCTATCAAAGTACAAACATCCCCTTAATAATTATTTCGAATTTACAAACCCTCAAGATAGGGATATTTGTTAGGTAAATACAACTCTCAAAAGGGTGTTTATAGCACATTAGCACTTTAAGGGGTATTTATAATTTTGAAAGATAACTAGAGTTTTTGTAATTAGGGTAAACTTCAGGGTAGTTTTTTTAATTGTCTCTATGTTTAAAGCAGTTTGATGTTACATGGTTTTGGTTTTCTACACAAAACAAAGTTTTAATAATATTAGTGCACATAATCAATCCTTTTTATTTGCAAATAGCATTCATCAGTTGTTGTAGCTGCAATAGAACCAAGAAGGATAGATAATGCACAAGCTTGAACTTTGTTTTCCTTTAATCTGAATTCACTTTTACATTTTTGCTATTACTATATTGTCAAGTAATGCTTTACCTCTGAATTTTCGGAAAAAGGTCGTTGAAGGATTCGGAGTGTCCAAAGTACTTGACTCTGATAACCCGAATTTCAAACCAGGCGATATAGTTTCGGGTTTTACAGGGTGGGAAGAATACAGTTTAATTCATGAAACAGCACAGTTGAGGAAAGTTCAACCAGATGATATGCCACTGTCATATTATATAGGCCTCCTTGGTATGTAAATTCTGATATTAAACCCCAATATGTATACTTTGGAAGTGAATACCTTGTTGGCTTTAATACTTATTTGATAATTGCATAATAGAGGGTTTCATATGATCCTTTTTGGAGAATTAGATGGTCTTCCTGAACAAGAACTCTTTGCTTGTTTTCATATATTGAAGGGATAATTACAAAACCTTCCCCCGAGGTTTAGGTTATTTGCTAAAAAACACAAATGTTTGAGAAATAAAAAAATCTTGAGGTTTGATTCGTATCACACCTTACCCCTTTCATAAGCAAAAACACTTCAAACAATCCCATTTTTTTTAAAAATATTGCAATTGCACTTTACCCCGTTCATAATCAAAAACATTTCAAGCAATCCCTTATGTTTTTAAAAATATTGCAATTGCCCCCTTACATTTAACACAAAATCAAACCTTAAGGGATTTTTTGTAATTTTCAAACATCTCTGGGTTTTTTGTAATTAACCAAAACCTCAGGGGTAGATTTTGTAATTATCTCTGTATTGAAATATATGTTTATTTAAATTTTTGCATCCACTATGCATTTATCTGATTATGGTAAGATAAGCATTGCAATTTGTTCCTTAAAAATGTTTTATATTGGATCTGACTGTTTGTGCTATAGTAATTGATTTCTTCCATGATGGTATAGAATTACTAGAAATGTTCATCTGTGAAATTTAACCAATGAATATATTTCTTTGTTGAAGTAATTATGTAGTCAAAATATGAGCTTATAAATCAACAAAAGGCCCTTTTAACATCACTATGGTCTCCAATACTTAAAAGATATTATAAAAATAGGGTGGAAGATCGCGGCGCTATTGGCACCCCAAAATTGATGAGTACACTCACCTTCTAAGTTCACCCACCCCCACTTTTTCAAATATGACCCGATTGATGAGTTCCCCCTCTTTTTCCAATTTTACCGTTGGTCTTATTTTCCCCCAAAATACACCCTCCAACCTTTCACCTCCCTCACTTTCTCAATCACGAGACAAAAAATACACCCACCCTCTCAAGAAATGATTTCTATTCGATTTGCAATGGTTAGTGAAATCCAAACATCTGGGAGAAGAAGGATGGTTCTTCCCGATGATGATGACAACCGTGGATGGTGCACCACCATCCACAACAGTCGAGACGAGACACCAAAGACTGCAGGCCCTGGCCAAGTGCGCCGCGAAGAAGATGATGAGGTATTGTTATAACTCCATTTTTCCTTAAAATAACTTGCATTTTTGTAGTTTAGGTGTCTTTATTTAGTTGTATGGGTATGGGTTGGAGATGGGTATAGTTATGGCGCCATTTTATTGTAAAATTTGAAATGTGGAACTTTGAAGAAGGCGAAATGGCACGGTCGATGAAGCCGCAGGTGGCATGATCTATGAACGATCGTGCCACTTAGGCACGATGGGCTTATTCATCGTCGTCGTTACCATCGCGTGCTTTGGGGGCACGATGGCTTATTCATCAATCGTGCCACCATCGTGCCTTTGGGACACGATGGCTCTCGGTCATCGTCGTGCCACCATCGTGCCTTTGGAGGCACGATGGCTCAAGTCTTGTCACGGTCGATGAATAATCCATCGTGCCATAGTAGTATCGATTTTTTAGAGTTCTCTATGTGATTTCTTTGATAGTGGTTGATTGCTAATTTTGATTTTTACTATTTTTCACGTGGGCTTGGAAGAGGCCGAACTTTATGGCAATAAAGCGAAGATCAATTTGTATAGCGAGGTTGTCGATTCTTGACGACTTAGAAATCGAGTTGCATGATTGCGGGGATTTTGTGTAACGAGGAGTTTCGGAAGTCTGTTTTGGTTTTGTATTGCGGATGGACAATCGTGCGGTTAGTTGTAATCGCTTCATGCCGTTATTGCAAAGGAGGTTGTTAAGAAAGGCGCGAGGGCGAATTTTGGTTTCGGATTGGAAATCGTTTGATTCGGTTCTCCAAATATGAGTACGCTTTGATTCTTGGGCTATCCTTTGCCCTTCACCACATTTGATCCTAACACCAATCATGTTAAGTCTCCCAATGGGTTGTATGATAGATACTACCGTGGTGTTAGGTGTCGATGGAGAATCTACTATTGCATTTTTCGGCGGTGCATTCGTGATGATCCATCCGATGAGTTGAAGGTGGCGAAGTTGTTGGTTGCATATTATTTGCTATTCGCGTGGGATCGAGGTCCACAATCATTGAGGATTCGTGGTGGACTTTGGTTGATCACGTTGGAACGAGTAGCGAGAAAGACTCCTTGTCACGAATCCTCAATGATTGTGGACCTTGGATCCCACGCGAATAGCAAATAATATGCAACCAACAACTTCGCCACCTTCAACTCATCGATGAATCATCACGGAATGCACCGCCTGTAAAATGCAATAGTAGATTCTCCATCGACACCTTAACACCACGGTAGTATCTATCATACAACCCGTTGGGAGGCGGGCGTGATTGGTGTTAGGATCAAATGTGGTGAAAAAAGGATAGCCCAAGAATCAAAGCGATACTCATATTTGGAGAACCGAATCAAACGGTTTCCAATCCAAAACCAAAATTCGTCCCTCGCGCCTTTCTTAACAACCTCTTCGCAATAACGGCATGAAGGCGGCATTACAACTAACCGCACGGTTGTCCATCCCCAATACAAAACCAAAACAGACTCAAACTCCTCGTACACAAAATCCCCGCAATCATGCAACTCGATTTCTAAGTCGTCAAGAATCGACAACCCGCTATACAAATTGATCTTCGGCTTTATTACCATAAAGTTCGGCCTCTTCCAAGCCCAGTGTGAAAAATAGTAAAAAACAAAATTAGCAATCAACCACTATCAAGAAATCACATAGAGAACTCTAAAAAAATTGACAGCTACTATGGCACGATGGATTATTCATCGACCTTGCCAAGAATTGAGCCATCGTGCCTCCAAAGGCACGATGGTGGCACGATCGATGAATTGAGCCATCGTGCCCCAAAGGCACGATGGTGGCACGATCGATGAATAAGCCATCGTGCCCCCAAAGGCACGATGGTGGCACGATCGATGAATTAGCCATCATGCTAAGTGGCACGATCGTCAATAGATCGTGCCACCCAGGGCTTCATCGACCGTGCCATTTCGTCTTCTTCAAAGTTCCACATTTCAAATTTTCGCGATCGAAATGGCGCCATAAGTACACCCATCTCCAACCCATACCCATACAACTAAATAGCACACCCAAACTACAAAAATGCAAGTTATTTTAAGGAAAAGTGGAGTTATAACAATACCTCATCATCTTCTTCGCGAGCGATCGGATGTCTCGTCTCTTTGTTGTGGATGGTGGTGCACCATCCACGAAGTCGTCATCATCATCGGGAAGAACCATCCTTCTTCTCCGGTATGTTTGGATTTCACTAACCATTGCCGTCCGAATAGAACAATTTCTTGAGAGGTGGGTGTATTTTTGTTTGATTGAGAAAGTGGGGAGGTGAAAGGTTGGAGGGTGTATTTTGGGGAAAATAAGACCAATGGTAAAATTGGAAAAAGGGGGGGGGGGTGAACTCATCAATCGGGTCATTTTTGAAAAAGTGGGGGTGGGTGAACTTAGAAGGTGGGTGTACTCATCAATTTTGGGGGTGCCAATAGCGCCACCCATAAAAATAACCCCTAGGTTTAGTCTAATCACAAAAAAATCCAGTTATCTTTCAAAATTATAAATACCCTCTTAAGGTGTTCCAAAACCCCCTTGAGGTTTGTACTTAACAAATACCCCCTTGTAATTTGTAAAATAGAAACACATATCCAGGGGTATTTATAATTTTGAAAGATGTTTTTTCTTTTGTTGTAATTATACTGAACCTCAAGGGTATTTTTTGTAATTTTCCCTACTCACCATCCTGCATTAGGCTAATTTAGCATCAACAGTCATCCAATTTCTCCTGGAGTGGTTATGCATGAGATGGGGCTTTAATTATCAATATATATAAGGTAAATTACAAAAGTTACTCCTGAGGTTTAGCCTAATTATAAATAATCCAGTTACCTTTCAAAATTACAAATACCCCTTAATGTATTACAAGCACATATTTTAGGTTTGTATTAACTTAACAAATACCCCTTATTGAGGGTGTAATTTGTAAAATGAGAACAAGAGGTACTTGTAATTTTGTAAGATAATTGTTTTTCTTTTGTAATTAGACTACACCTCTAGGGTATTTTTGTAATTAATCTATGTATATGGGACTGTTTGCATTCACTAAAAAAGTGCTTCTCAATTTTTGGCTGGGAAAAATCACTTTTTAGTGTTTGCAAATGTCAACTTCTGCTTCTGATTCATTCTCATTTAATCAGAATCTAAAAGTAGGGAGCTAGGTGCTTTTGATTTTTGATTCTGCTTCTGGTTTGACTTTTACAAACAAATAAGCACTTTTACAACTTTTTCACCAAACACTGTCAACTTCTGATTCTGTTTGCGAACACTACCAACTTCTGATTCTCAAGTACTTTTACTTTTGTTTCAATAAATCACTTCTTCTAAAAGCAAAAAGATTTTGCAAACACTCCCTATATATGTGAATGTGTGACTGTGTGTGTATGTGTCGATACAATTTCTTGGGACAATCACTTGATGAAAAAACTTCATGCAGGCATGCCAGGCTTCACAGCTTATGTTGGATTCTACGAGGTTTGTGCCCCTAAGAAAAACGATTACGTGTTTGTGTCTGCTGCCTCTGGAGCTGTTGGGCAGCTTGTTGGCCAACTCGCTAAATTACACGGATGCTACGTTGTTGGAAGTGCAGGGACCAGCCAGAAAGTGAGTATGTTTTGTTTTTGACATATTTGGAAAGCAGCATTTCTTGCCGTGTTTTGTGTGTAGTATTAGCGATACGGATACGGTGGATTTAACTGTCGATTCTTGTGATTATCAAGGTTGATCTCCTGAAGAATAAGCTTGGATTTGATGATGCTTTCAATTATAAAGAAGAACCTGATCTTGATGCAGCTCTTAAAAGGTTAGACAAATATCCCCCCATATTAAAAAGGGATAGTTTAAAAAAAACTGAGGTTTGGACTAATTACCAAAACCCAGAGGTTACTGAAAATTGCTAAAAAAAAAAAAAAAAAAAAAAAGAAAACTCGAGGTTTGATTCTTTGTTACATTTCCTCCTTTCATAAGCAAAAAACATTTCAAAAAAACCCATTATATTTATAGAACTACTATAGTTACTCCCTCAAATTTTAGATAGAATCAAACCTGAGAAGGTATTTTGTAATTTTGAAACATCTCTGGGGTTTTTTGTCATTAGCCCAAACCTCATGATTTTTATTTTGTAATTATCCTTAAAATATGAAATCCTCTTCGACATTCTGAGTATTATTTCTTGGTTAATTACCAAAAATACCATTGATGTTCAGTCTATTAAAAAAATAAATCCTATTATCTTTCAAAATTACAAATACCCCTTTTTTTACAAATTACACTAGAGGAGTATTTCTTCAGTGGGTGTACGTAGTAGAGTATTTGTAATTTTGAAAGAGAGCGGATTTTTTTAATCGCATTTGATTGAGTTGAGGGGTGATTTTTGTAATTTAAACCTTATTTCTTGGAACAACTCAATAGCAAACAACCATTACTATCTCTAAGTTGCTTCATAATGGGGGGAAAAGTCTCATTTACAATGTCTTTCATATCATTTATGAACCAGATACTTTCCGGAAGGCATCGACATATACTTTGAAAACGTGGGTGGTGCCATGCTCGAAGCAGTGCTGCTCAACATGAAGAATCATGGTCGGATCGCTGTCTGTGGAATGGTGTCTCAGCATAGCGTGTCTGATCCACAAGGGATTCGAAACTTGTTCAATATTATCACAAAGCGCGTAAGAATGCAGGGATTTCTCCAGAGCGATTACTTGCATTTAATTCCAAGGTTCGTTGAAGACGTCACCAGTCTTTACAAACAAGGGAAGATAACATATTTAGAAGACATGAATGAAGGTTTGGAAAGTGGTCCTTCTGCATTTGCTGGTCTGTTTTCTGGGAAAAACATAGGCAAGCAGGTTATCCGTGTAGCCCATGAATAAAAAACGGTGAATAAAAAACGGGGGTAAATTACAAAAATTACCTCTCAAGTTTAGACTAGTTATGAAGTTCCATTTAGACTAGTCATGAAGAAGTTCCATTTATCTTTCAAATTTACAGATACCCACCTCAAGTGGGTGTTTGTAAAGTTGAGGTTTTTAGTAATTAGGCTGAACCTCATAGGTATCTGTTGTAATTAAACACTAAAAAATCAGTTCATTTTCTCTGTTTTTGAAATCGGCACATGAGATGTTGTCCACTTGAGTACTACTCTTTGAACCGTTGGATTATATTTATGTTATTGTCGTATACACATCCAATGATTCACAACCCACCTAAGGAGGTCTTATGTGAGACCGTCTTATGGATCTAAATTCATGAAACGGATCCTAAATACATACAAAAATATGGATTATTTTCATGGGTATGGGTTTGGGTCGAAATTCTATTTAAATGTAGAATTCGTCTCATGGATTATATCCATGAGACCGTCTCACCCAAGTTTTTGTGCTTAAGTTGTGCCCAAGTTTCATAATAGACCTCTTTCCATGGGATATATTTGCCTAATTCATCAACGTCATGTACTGTTTTACAATATTTTCTTGTGTAATAATCCCATATTCTATTTGTGGGAAAGAATGAAAAATATCAAAGAACAAGTTGAAAAATCTCTTCAGAAATTATTTACGGCGGTATGCTGTAACACCATACGCTCACAGGGAAGAGACCCACCTGAAAAGTAAGATATTTTGCGGAAGCTACGCTAGCAACTACTTCATGGTTATACTCACTTATGAATCACTTCAAATGTCTCACATATGAAGTTCAGAAGAATTGCGATGAGATTAAAAAGGCATGATTTAGTGACCTCCCAAATTCTGAGGATTGGATTTGCAGAAAGTGATTCCAACAAGTAATAACAATAAAGTTATGACAACATTGGATTGTAGATTATATTTTAATGAATATTGTATAGCAGACAACAGAGCCAATTCTTGGGTGTTTGAAAAAAAGTTTCATTACGCTATACTCCAAGGATTGCAAGAGTGACTTGTTTTTCCATCAAAAGATCTAAATTTCTGTGTCTAATATCGAGTCATCATCGATCATTGCTTAAACAGTGACTAAATATAATCCAAGAAGTATAATGTTATTTTTCACAAACATTTGCAGGCAGAAATCTGACAATGGCAGTGCTGCTAACTAAATAATCATCGAATGGAAGCACGAATAAGAAGACTGTCTTACAGACTGATGAGCATACCAATAATTGTATAAAAGTATCCATTAGATCTATCAATAATATTATTATCTCTAAAATATAACAACAACAGTAACATTTCGGAACAATTCTCTCATTTTGATCAGTCACACATGAGATGCTGTCTCTTTCTAGCCGCCTATATCTATGATACAAACATCACGATTTCTTCTAATAAGAGAGAAGAAAGAACCAGTGACAACACGGTAATAGTGTTATGTAAGGCGATACTACAATGGAAGAGAATACCCCCTGAGGTATCTGGAATCTACGCCTGATTCCCGCACCAGTGCCACTCTCCCTGTCCGTGCCACCTTGGTGAAAGATAAAAACGGTCCATCGTCAGAAGCATGACAAATTATTTTGAGATTCTATAAATGCAAGTCTTTTTTTGTCCAATGTATTTTCCTGCTTTTCAGCGGTTATGTAACGACGAGGCACCTATAGAATCTTCCATAACAGAACATAAAGCAACAATACTCGCAATTGCAATATCTACATCAATATCTATATCTATAATCTATAATCTATATCTATAATCCATAATCTGTAATCTATAATATATGATCTATGATCCGATCCCTAATTAGGATGGGGATTTGAGCAGGACTAATATTTGCAATTCCACAATGTTTTTCGAAAACTATCTGCGTAGCTAAGATATGTTTTAGGGAGTGAAAGGAAAGTCGGAAAATCTAGAAACTCTATAAGGATGTGGTTTAGGCAGACCCACCTCACAAATACCATAAGGCTCCAGCAAGTTCTGAAGTGCAAGCATTTTATTGAAATCTCCTGTCATCTGGAAGAAATAAAACCCATCACTGAAGAAGTGAATACGAAAAATAAAAATTCAGAAAAAAGAAGAAAAGAAATTAGCTAGAGACCTAATGCCTGAATCATTATTGTAAAATGTTATTGCATTTTTTAAATCCTGAAGATTTGTTCTTCTTTTCTTGGAAGCTTGAAGACGAGTACTTTAAATTTCTTCAAACTTTATAGCCCCGATCCATCAGGCATAGTCTGTGCTGTATCTAATTGACAATTGTAGTTCAAATCATTTAGCATATAATGGCTTTAACATTAGGTGATAGCGTACTGGAGATCCTGCCCTTTTCAGGTGTAATAAAGTCAATCTAGACTTTTGTTGGCCTCAATTAATCTGCATAGATCAACTTCATACAGACATGCTTCATAATTCCATTTTTCCCTCTTTCAATTGAAAGGAAGGACATAGTTCTCTGAAAGAAAATAGCTCTTGGAGGATAGAAAAGCAACTTTTACAAAGTGATGATTAATTATTACGGAAAACTGGTTTCCATAAAGGACCTGTTTCTTCCATTTACACGTACAACTTGAAGATAGACTCGGCGGCTCTTAAAATGTCTAAAAATTTCTAATACCCTCCTCGTGCAGGTGCACATGAGAGGGTCAAAGACTCAAAAGGCATAACAGGTGCTGCTCACCGCAAGGATCAAATCAATATTGCATATTCAGCATGAGCCATGGACCAGCAAATAAATTGGCCATCACACAGGAATCCGCAAGGTGCTTCTTTGTTTTACTTTTTAGGCCCTTTGAGATTATTAATAACATAAACAAAACAACTTTTCAGTAATCCAAACTCGTTCTCACAAATCTAGTCTCGCGGGCTTATGAGAAACAAAATATATAGATTATTTCAAGGGATAATTACAAATACCCCCTGAGGTTCGGGCTAACTACAAAAAAACCCAGAGATTTTTAAAAATTGCAAAAAACTCCTTGAGGTTTGATCATGTCTTACATTTTTCCCTTCATAAGCAAAAAGCATTTCAAAAACGCCCCCGACATTTATAAATATATTACAATTACCCCCTTAAATTTAAGACAGAATCAAACCTGAGGGGCTTTTTTGTAATTTTGAAACATCTTTAGGTTTTTGTGTAATTAGCCCAAACCTCAGGGGTGTTTTTGTTATTATCATTTATTTCAATTATACAAGTAAAAGACTATTTTGGGAATGCTGACGTGCATTCCCTCTGAATGCACGTACATGTCCACCTATAACCAAAAGCAGGTACAATTGTAAAACACAAAATGCCCTGCGTCATTAAAAGGATATATGCATGTTGCACCAGAACATGCTAGATAAATAGTTAAATTAGACTGATTAAAGAAACTAAATGCAGAGAAATTTGATGAATGGAAAAGGCAAAACTCCAGCAATAAAGCTACCTCTAATGTTACTGTATGATCAGAAACATCAACAGGTTTAGCCCGGAAAATATTGGCAATGTCGAGAACATCCCTTCTTGCAGCAGCATTTGCAGCAATCTTAATCAGCATGAGTTCACGCTCAGCAAATGGTAAGTGTGTTATATCTTGCACCTGAAGAATTCATCAGTGCATCTTCTTTTAGTCATCTCGTCTCTCAAAGAAAAGGGAATAAAAACCCCTTCAGAAATATGCTTTTGGTGCATATTACACAACTGAAAAGATTTGTGAATTAGCATCCATAAATGTAGGATATATTCAAATTGCTAATAGAAGTTTCAAAGGTTGCGAAGGAAAAATCAGCAAGGCATAGAAAAATCTTCTAAGAGCACCAAACATGGTTCATAGCCTAACCGGCTAATGGTAACGCAGGCCATCCAACCAAGTTGCTCACAATTAACTGAAGTAACGCTCTTTACAGATATAAGCGGCCTTCTAAAAAATTTCAGCTTAGGATGAATACATCAGTATAATTTCCTAAACAGCACAAGAATTACTTGTTAGAGACAAATTATTCATGAAAAACAATAAGTCCCTGTTACAAAAACAGGTGATAAAGAGGATCATATATTCCACGGCACCACATACTTCATTGGAGTAAATTTCTTCCAAAACGCCTCTTAAGCAATTTTAAAAATACACTTCAATCTTAAGACAAAATAAAACAAAAGGACCTGATGTTGGAATCAATTTCCCTCACCTCATGAACATCCACCAACTTATAGAATTGCTGAACCAATTTTCCAATACTTTCATCTGTCCCAGGAACAACAGTCGTTATGCGAGAAAGCCCTTCCTGTTCAGCAGGACCTACAGCAAGACTCTGAACAGAAAATTTAGAAAAATAGTTTAGGCAACAATCAGAAAACCATCGATTAAAGAATCAAAGCACGTAAGACAATAGGATAAGAGCAACAGAAAGCTAGGCATTAAGTTTAACCAAGTTGACCTGAATGTTATACCCTCTTCGAGATATAACTCCAGTGACTAAGTTCAAAACTCCAGGAGAATTGTTGACAAGCATGGCTAAAGTGTGTGATTGAAGCCCATTTGACTGCAAGCAGTAAGATAAGAATAAGAAACAAAGCTCCAGGAACAAAAGAACCATCATATAGGATGCCGCGTTACTCAGTAAGAGTTTTAAATTTTAGATGTGAAACCTGGTCTTCAAGTCAATAATTTCACTATCTTGAAATTGGATGTTTCAAAACATGAGAGGAATAGACCACTAGACCATTTCACAACTTGCCAAAGTAGTGGTTGGTTTACAAACGGTATTTCTTTGTCGTAGGAATAATCTCAAAGTTTTAAAATAGATAAAAGGGTATTTTCAAGTAATATACAGGCTAACCTATCTAATGCATCTCTATAACATGAATCCTAAAGAAGAAATGGACCAGGAAAAATAACCACCAACTTATCCCATGAGTTTTTCTGTGGGAAAGAGTTTCTTACATCTTCATCATAGAGAACTCCCCAGTGGGCATCAAGAACTTTATTATAGAAGCCATCATCTGGTTCCACTGGATAAACGTCACCCTTCAATCAAGAAATCATACTTGGTCACATTAATAAGTGAAAGATGCCACCAATGTGGAATATAAAAATGTACATGAACATTTTCATTGAAAAGTAGACCCATCAACTATGATAATATGTTCTGGTCAGAGAATAATAAATATCAAATTAATTATCTGTTATGGCTTACTCACCAAATAACTAAAATATAGACTCAAAAATGGAACTGAATAAGTACGAATAGGACTCCCTCATTCATCTTAGGTCGGAAACATGTGTATTACCTAGTCTAACATTAAAAGGTCACAAGATGAAAAACAGTTTATGATTGCACAAAAAAGATTGTACAAATTAGCAAATAAAATAATTGTGGAATACAATCACAAGAATTCTGGAAAACAATCACTTTTCTGTTTGTTTGACACTGAGTTGAAGCTGTAATAGATTATAAAATGACAATTGCAAAATACAGGGGGGAAAAGAAAGAAAAAAGGAAATGTAAAACATTCACCAAAACCAAGCTGAATTCCGTTTAAAATTTTGGTGCATTGATACTACTGATTCACGATAATGGAATTCATGCCCAAAAGTTGAAATTAAGCAACAGGCAGTGATGATTCAGAGAATGAATAAGATAAATGCAGAAGAACATAAATAGCTTAGACACTAGCTCAGCAAATGTACCCCTGAGGTAGCAGTAAGTTTGCCATTAGTGCACTTGTCAATGACTTGCTTACTGGCAGTGTTCGAAGCCTCAATGGGTACAGTTCCTTCAAGATCTGGATAGGAAGCTGCCGAAAACCTCCAAAATGGAGCTGTCTCACCCATCTTTTCCCTTCTCAATGCAATCTACAAGTGTCGTTAATTTCAGAAGTTATATATTTTATATACTTGAAACTGATAAAATTTGGGAAGGAAAAAAAAAAATTTAAAATTCGAATCAAATGGAATAGGAGAACTCCTTGATCTAGATCCAATCATCCAAAATGAGAAGAGCATAGGCATTTAGGAATACTTCCAGACACCACATCTACGTTGTGGATAAATCACCCTACCCCACACTCAACCCAAAATGGAGCTGTCTCACCCATCTTTTCCCTTCTCAATGCAATCTACAAGTGTCGTTAATTTCAGAAGTTATATATTTTATATACTTGAAACTGATAAAATTTGGGAAGGAAAAAAAAATTTAAAATTGAATCAAATGGAATAGGAGAACTCCTTGATCTAGATCCAATCATCCAAAATGAGAAGAGCATAGGCATTTAGGAATACTTCCAGACACCACAATGGACACTCAACCCAAAATGGAGCTGACCCATCTTTTCCCTTCTCAATGCAATCTACAAGTGTCGTTAATTTAGTTATATATTTTATATACTTGAAACTGATAAAATTTGGGAAGGAAAAAAAAATTTAAAATCGAATCAAATGGAATAGGAGAACTCCTTGATCTAGATCCAATCATCCAAAATGAGAAGAGCATAGGCATTTAGGAATACTTTTCCAGACACCACATCTACGTTGTGGATAAATCACCCTACCCCACACTCAACCCAAAATGACACGCTCAACCGCCATAAGAAAAGGAAAATTTTATATTGGCAGTTTAAAATACAGAATTCACATCCATGCATGGGCAAAGTCAAACTGAACATGGCCTAAGTAAGCATCCTACTCATTAGTTCATGAGATAATGCAGCATCACCAAATAAATAATGTTACCTTCCCAGTTCTTGCTAGTTCTTTAATACCAAATTTTTTGAGATTTCTCAACACAGCTGCCATCTTCCCAGGGTCTCCAGTGACCTGCGTCAACCATAAGCAATAAACTTTAGGTAATAGCATATGCAGGACTATGAAATGATCGGATACACGATAAATTCATTAATTACAGACTTGGACTACATCCAAGATAAATAACGTCTTCAGTAATGAAAAGAAAAGTTTAGACATGGGAAAAATATATAATTATGGAGATGGAACCTTAAATGTTTATATCATATGCTTTTTGACTTGATTATATTTGAAGCAACATCCAATTATCAAAACTATGTACATATTTTAAGAGGAAGAGTATTAGTAAAAACTCAGAAATTAGATCAATATAAACCATTTATTATGCCAGTTAGGTCTTAACTGGTAAATGAGAAAACCTGTTCAGCTTTATCTAAGATTCAGATGACATGCTACAGACAAATCCATAATGCATAACTTACAAACATCTTATTCCAATAGGCCTAAATATTCTAATTTTGACTTTGTATCTCACACGTTAAACATCGAGCAACTTAAAAGACAGTTTTTAATAAGCAAATGAAGTACATAAATATGTACAACATGAATAATAAAGTTCAACCTGAATGGTCAAAGTATGCTCTGATATGTCCACGACGTTTGCCCTGAAGGTGTCTACTAACCACATAATCTGAAAATTGAGACCAAATGTCAAAACAATAGTCATAGTTAGACTTAGTCAAGCTACCTTGCTGGATTAAACATGATCCAGGTATGGGATTCATTATGATAATGTCAGGGACCTCTTTAAGAAGACAACGTCTATAAACTTAGTGCATAGTATAAGAACAAAAAAGCAGACAAAATTGTGAATAGGAAGCAGTAGATTTACATTTGCAATGTTAAGTTCTGCAAACAACAATTGGTTTCTCAATACTATGTTCCCCGACACTCCATTTGTCATGCCGTACCATGTCAATGAGATGCAAGTTAATGTTACAAAATAACTTATATAACCATTTGAAAAATGATACAATTCCGTGACATGTCATAAAATCCCAAACTCTACTCAGTGACTAAAATGTACAATTTAAGTAACAAAATTGGTCTTCTCTCGAAAAAAAATTCTGTTACTAAGGGTTCCCTATCTGCCAACTTGTTCTTATTCAATACTTCAAAGTTCGTCATTTTTTGGTAACCGAGAACTCACTGTGGCAGGGTCCTTTGAGCCCACCCACAGCTACCAAACTCGGGGGTAACGACGCGCCACAACGCCTGGCCCCGGGAGACATCAGGAGTAATTGCAACTGGTAGGTTTCGAACCCGGGACCTTGGTGTCCCATAGCAGGCCGCTTACCAGCTGAACTAGCCCCCGGAGGCTAACATTTCACAGTTATTAAAGAGCACAATGTCTGCAATGTCATTTTGCCGTTTCCCACAACCACTTTGAAGACTAATTCTCTAAGTGGATATAGTTAGAGTAACATCTGAGCATTAATGCATCTAAATAAAAATAAAAAAACATTTAAGTTCAGCTGAATAAAGGTCTAAAGGCCATCGCCATTTTTGTGATTCGATTTGGTAATGATTCAGAAAATTAAAATGGAAAGAGCGCAAATATGTGCATAAAACATCTTTGGAGCATCTAGTATTAGCTAACTATTGTCATAATTCACCCCCCCCCCCCCCTCCACCCCAAATCTGAGTACAAAGTTAAGACATTGATGAACACATCCTAAAATTGCAAACTTGCATGCTAGTTTAGTTTTCTAGGTGACTGTCACTCATATCCAAGACCAAGCACATAGAACTGTTCATCTGATATATGCTTTAAAGACCATTCACTCAATCATCATATCTTTCATTCAAGACAAAATAAGAGAACAACCAATTTAGAAAAGAAAAGGGAAAGCAAAACCTCCCCATACTTCGCTTTTGGTGTTGGAATCTGCATTGACCTTTATTAGCATTAGTTCACGTTCTACTTGTGGTTCTTTCGACAAATCTTCTACCTGACATATGAATAAGAACAATCTATTAAGAACAAATATAGCAAGTACGAGGGAAAAAAAATTAGATTAACATACAATAAACGCCTCAAAAATCTGATTATTAAGCATCAGTTACTGCAGTCAGAGTTCCTTCTCACCTGTGCTTGCAGACACATATCCCACCTTCCACTACTGCTTGTTACCATCATAATATATAAAAGGACAAATTAACATAAACACCTCATAATCACCTAAAGAATGCTACACAATGCAAGGTGGTAATTTAATATAGAATCACATGTTGAATTCACACATAAAGACATGCATACCTTTAAGACATTCACGAGCTTGTTCAGTTGTTCTACAACTTGTTGCAAAACTTTTTCTGTTCCAGAGACAACTATGGTGAAAAGAGCCTTGTCCTTGTTCAGCCCAACAGCAAGTGATTCGATGTTGTAGCCTCGACGAGCAAAGACACCAGCTATTCGGTTTATTATACCACTTTCATCCCCAACAAATACTGAGATGGTATGACGTTTTGCCCTGAAATAATTCAGTTCAAATTACAACAGTAAGAATGCACCATATGATATACCAGAAAGTACAATCCCATATCAACTGTCAATCCCTCTGAAAACATACTATAATCCCAAAAATCCAACTAACAATTACCAAAAAAAAAAGCATTAAATCACAGATACTAAAAGCACCATCTCCTTTAAATTTAAATCAATCTAAGCAAGTAATCAATGCCAATAAGTATGGAACAGAAAAAGTAAAAAATTAAAAGAAACCAATCGTACTACTAAAATTTAACCCCAGTTGGGATAATAAACAAGCACTGACCATATGTCGATATTCAACCACCTAGGAGAATAACGAGATTCACGTGAAAACGTCACCTCAAATTCATTAAACAAAATCTCACCAACCCCATTTTAAACAAAAAAATAAAATAAAATAAAAAACTTTTTACCCGTGCATGTTAGAATCACACACAGAGGAATGTATGTACCTAGAGTTAGCGGCGGGAGGTTGCGGAGGGGAAGGAGAGGGGTTCTGAGTGACGGAAACAGCAGCACCATTTTCTGAGCTACCACCATTAGCCGCTGCATGAGCTAACAGTAATTGCTTATGGGGCCTGAAATTAATGCTTCCAAATTGCACTCTGCTGGTTAAAATGGAGGAATGTGGTGGGTTTTTGTGCTTCGCCCCGCCGGTGATTGGGCACTGTGACACCGCCGTTGTCGCCATAGCTCTCTCTCTCTCTCTCTCTCTCTCTCTCTCTCTCTCTCTCTCTCTCAGCACCGGCACAGGATAGAAAGTGGAGGCTAAAGGCTAAAAGAGAAATTATAAAGTCACCCTTGGTAGCATGGAAACCTACTGTACAATTTATTGGCCGGAACCATAGGTGACAATTTTTTTTTTTTTTTTTGAGTATAATGGGGAACTTTATGACACGCACTGCATTTCGTATGAGATCGAATCCGGATCATTCACCCTTACAACACATGTCTCAACCACTAGAGCAGTAGGTTGATCCCCCATAGGTGACCAATTTTGTTGCACGTAAGCTGAGATACGGATAGAATATGATAATATTAATAGGTTTAATTAATTGCAAATTAAGGGTAAATCTCACTTTTCTCCATATACTCTAATTGAATATCACTTTAGTCTCTTATATTTTCAATTGTATCACTTTACCCTCTTGTATTATCAATTTATCATTTCACCCCCTTATATAATTTAAATATAATTTAATCCTCATATTCCTTTATTAAAATGACCTAATTGTCCCTACTATTTTTTTAATTTAACAATGGCATCAAATACATATAATTTTTTTTTGGAAAACTTATTTGCTATTTATTAAAATTAATATAGTTCCTAATAAATAACTAGAGTGTATGTTATTTTCTGTAAATTAAAATATTCATACATCTTTTTCATGATAACTAATAAATTTAAAAATTAGGTATTATATTGTAAAATAATATTTTGTTAACCACTAAAATAATTTTTCATTAAATTATGATTATTCAATCAATAATTGAAAAGTTAGTAATAATATTTCACACCTTTAATAAAATTGTATTATATTAAATATATTTTTAAGTTTGTGATGAACAATATATTAAATGTATAAACGAATTAGCTAATAGAAATATCCTATTATATATATTAATCTAATAGGGATTGTATTAAAGTTAAATAATTAGCAATGAAATGTAAAATATAAGAGATTTAATATTAAACGTGAATTAATCAAGTTGTGAAAGTTAGAAAATAATTACAAGTTTATTAATATTAAATGCTTTTAAAATAATTTTTTATTTTAATATAACTAATATGTAAGGATAAAATAATCATTGTTTTGAGTATATGAGTATAAAATAATATTATAAAAGCATGAGTCAGTAAAGTGATACTAATTAGAGTATAAGAGGTAAAGTGATACAATTGAGAATACAATGGTCAATGGTAAGTGATACTCAAGAAGAGTAGGGGGAGGGAAGTGAGATTTGCCCCAAAATTAATCTCCTAAGTACATGGGCCAGCAATTTTGATCCTCTAAATATCTTAGATAGTTACTTTGATCTCGCAAAATTTTAATTATATGCAATTTTCATCTGAAAGTTCTAATTTGTTCATTTTTGGTTCTACAAGTTCTAATTTTGTATGATTTTGGTACCAACTAAATGTTTCAATATTTCATTTGTCCCATAATACTCTTACAGTAGGTCTCTTATAAGATCGTCTTATGGACCAAGATCCGTAAAATGGAGCCCATACCCGCATCCAGAATCTAAACACGATGCAACTGCTCTATTCCTCTCTCTATTTCTCTCTCTTTCTCTCTCATATGCGCATCGCTCTTCCTCTTTCTCATGCGCATACCGTAGCTTCTCTCCTTTGCGTATTTTCTCTCTCGCCTTTTCATCCAATCTGAATCGCAACAACGCTCCCCCAATCTGAATCGCAATAGTGTGCATCTCTACCATGTGCAATCTCCATTGCTGCCATCATTAATTTTCTTCTATTTTTCCTTTTATACTTGTAAATCTTAGATTTTATTCGATTAATTAGAATAAATATGGTTATGGTGTTTCGAAGAGATTGTCGATGGAATGCCAATGACGAGGTGACAATGGTTGGAGGGGTTTATGCTCAGTGATTATTTGAAGAAACACAAATCAGAAAATACCGCAGAACTTGATCGATACTTTTCAAGAAAATACTAATATGTTTCTGGGGAAAACTAGTACTTTCAGGAAAACTATTGTACGTTACCAGTTTTGTGATTTTTTGAAAATATATTTTTTAGAGTAAAGGTGATACTTTTGTTTATAAAAAGTGATATTATTATACAAAGTTTCATGTAACTTTGCAATTAAAGAATCAATTTTGTTACTTAAAAAAACATATACTTTTCAGAATAAAAATGAAACTTTTTGAACAAAAAATGGTACTTTTTGAGTCTAAAGTGATATTATACCATGGGAATCACTAATTTAATTTGTTACTTTGGAAACATATACTTTTTAGAGTAAAAATGATATGTTTTTTAATAAAAAGTAATACTTTTGAACAAGGTTGTATACAACATTGCAAGTAAATAATTGTTTTTGTTACTTTGAAAACATATATTTTTCAGAGTGAAAACGGTACTTTTTTTTTTAATAAAAATGATACTTTTCGAGTATAAAGTGATACTATATCAAGGGGACCTACTAATGTAATTTTGTTACTTTAACAACATATACATTTTAGGTAAAAGTGATACTTTTATTAATAAAAAATGATACTTTTGAAACTGTATATGCCTTGCAAGTAAATGACCAGTTTTATTTCTTTGAAAACGTATATTTTTCAGAGTAAAAGTGATACTTTTGTAATATAAAGTAATACTTTTACCACCACTCCATAGAGAAACTATTTTACCGCCTAATATTACAATAATGCCACCGCGCCCTAATGTTGTTTTTTCACATCCTTATATTACAAAAATACCATTGCCCCAAATAATTACAAATATGACACTGGTGTTGGGGTGGATTCGTTTTGAGCATTGGGTTGGATCTGTCTTACGGATTGAGACCCGTAAGATATCAATCTGTAAGATAGTCCTGTATGAGTTTTTGATATATTCTTATATTTTAGCCAAAATACTTAAAATACTCAAAACACATATGATCGTTAATAGTTATAGGATTGGAATAATTATTTTGACTAGAGGATAAAATCGTCAGAAACCAAAACTGTCATATTAAGAAGTTATATGACTAAGATTATCAAACCCTAAAAGTTAAAGAGCTAAAATTGTCATTAAGCATATTAATATACATGTATGTAAATAGGTTGTCTATAAATACATGAATTTAATTACAAAAATTAGTACTGACCCAATGATGGTATGCGATACAAGAATATGATAATATTATATATTTGTATATATAGGTTTATGTTTACATATTTGTGCACAAATATATGAATATAATGACAAAATATAGTAATGACTCAATAATGGTATACTCTTTATATCTGAAAATAAAAATTGAATTGGAATTTTTTTCTTAGAACCAAAATGAATTTCTTTCATTCATAAGAAGAAACTGCACTGATTACAACATCGAGCGAAAAATAATTGCAAAACTTACAGGATCATAAACTTATACAGATTTAAAACAAAAATTTTAAAGCCTAAACAGATCTAATTGATTCGTAGAATCAGAACATCGCAACGAATGCGCTGGATAAAACACGTACCAAAGACATTGATCTTGTTTCTGTCGCGTATGCTTGGGTAATGGCTCATCTGAATCTTCTAACAAAATTCAACAAACGTGACAAACTTATTTGCTGGAAAAAAAACCCTATTAGTGACAAATAAAAGTCACATTTTGGGGACAAATAAATAGAAGTCACCTATTTGAGACAAATTTATTCATGAAAACAGACTAAAAGCATTGAAAGTTACTTCACTCATCCTCCAGAAAGATGACGGAGGGAAAAGATGAAGAAGATGGAGGAGTAGAACATCTAAGATTTGAGAAAAATTGATATAGAGTTTCAGTGAGAATGAAAAATGAAAAATTTGCATATATTTTTAGCCAAGCTAAATTGGGTTAATGATAGGTTATAATCTGATATTGCCCCATGTTGGGGTAAAAATCGCAACTATATTTCTTTTAGTTAATTATGTAACCATTTTAATTATTCGCTCATGAAGACCCATGAGCATGAGGCTCAAACCATTCATGAGCAGTTCATGAGGCTCAGTCCACTATTTACGGGCCACGAAGCCTACTACAACCTAAACAACCCATTTCATTATACTAAGCTCATTTGGCTCATCATCCCAAATATAAAAGTTCCATCCATATTCATTTGTAAGTAAGTTCAATTAATCTAATTGAATTAATTTTCCATAGTCTCGATTTTATCTCTTACAGTCGCTACTTAAGTATCAGATGAGTCTCCCTGGAACAACTCAGGGACATCATAAAATTGTTATGTGTGTTGTAGGTTACTTCACACTCAAAGATTTCCTTAGCTTTGGAAGCCCACCTTCTGGACAAGCTCAACTCCTAGGCAGAGGAGATGAGTTTGAATTGTCAGACTCAACTACCTTGACTTGGAGTGATCTGGTCATTCAAACGTGGTCACCCCAAAAGTTAATTTGAGTGTGCTAAAAATCATATATATCGAATTGTTACCCTCCACAAGCTACAAATATCCCACTTTTAGGACAGCTCGGCTCCTTAACACACAAGAGTCCACCTATGTAATGATAGCTTGCAAAACATGTGTTTGATTCATATGACATGAAAAATATAACGTGCGTACATTAATATTTTCAATATGATACATAAGGACGACTGTGGAGTCGTTTCAATCTATGTTAGTTAAAACGCGTATCATACTCATATAGTACACATACACACGAATAATTGAAAAATGCTTCAATTTTCCATAGACATTTTGAATCGCCGTTAAATACTCCATTATTTTGAATAAAACGTTTAATACTCGTATTATAGTTATCCATATAATACTTAGCGAATAATACTTTATTTTAATATTTTTATAATATTTAAATAAATCTAAAAATCCTTCAAAAATTATTTATAAGTATAATTAAAATATTATAAAATATTAGATTAGAATATTAATAATATATCAGTATACTAAATATTATAAAATAATTATCTTGAATTTATGTTAAGTTATAATTAATATGATATAAAAACTATATATTAAGTTTTATATAATCTAAGTATAAATACAGTTCACTAAGAATGTACTAACTATTATTAAATAATTATTTTTAATTTGTGTTATAGTTTTAAATTAATTAATAAAGTACCTTAAATAATTTTTTTTATGATCTATACATAAGTATAAAATACAATCTAATATTAAAATAAAGTTGTATTATTACTCCCGAATAATTATTTTATATCCGTATTATATTTGTATGTCTATGAGCTCATATATTAAATATTTCCGTATTTTTTGCCGATTTTTTCATCGTAACTTTTAAAATATATTCATAATATACTCGTACGCATTAAATAACGAGCTTTTTCCATCTCATATTTAACTAACAGAGGTTTCAATTGCAAAAATATGTCGGATCCATTCGCCCCGCTTTCATTCAAATTACAAATAGGTTCGAGTGGCGGGTGGGTCTTGGTTTTTATTATCAAACTCATTATGTCCTGAAAATGGATGCTAATGGGTATATAATACGTGGGAGACTGGGAGTAGACTCTGATACCATTTCCAGATACAATAAAACAAAATAATCATAAAAATATAAGGATAAATTTGGAAATTAAAAGTTCTGTGCAACAATTCGTAAAGCTTAGGAGTAACAAAAAATAATTCAAAGTTAAGTGGGCAAAATAGAAAAACTCATATAGTTTGGGGCAAATAAAATGACCTCATTTTATTATCGTATCGTAATCGTGCCCAAATGTTATAAGTGGTAATTAAGTTGGAGCAAGGCGGTGCAAGGGTAAGATTAACATTGTTAATTTGTTGTGGGTAATTAATTAATTAAAAAATTCGACACGTCGGTAAATAGGAGCGGCGGCTAGAGACTGTCAAGGCTGGGTCGGGGACCACCTCTAGACCGGTCCCCTTCAGTCTATTAATATTTAATAGTGTGTAATTATTCAGTGAGACAGAGCGTGTTGAACCCTTGGTCCATAGATAGCCACTAGATGAAAACTACTAGGTGATTTCTATCATCCAATTTTCTCTTTGAAATAAAATTAGATGACTTAGGCCTATTTAGTTAAATATGACATTTAATAATACAAAGTAGGAGTAGGTGATTATTTCAACCAAAAAAAAAAGTAGGAGTAGGCGATAAAGTTTTTCAAAAAATTATGATAAAAAAACATAAAAATGGTTGATATATCATATATAGATTCATAAACGTATTTGTTTGAAACAAAATATTATTTTATTTTGACATTATTTTTATTATAAAAGGTTGTGTTTGTGATTTTGTTTAAATTATGTAGAAAGTATTTTATATGCATTTTTATATTTAAATTTATATTTATTATATAATTTAACAGTTACTATATTTTTATTTTTGTAACGTTCTTGGTTTGTTATTTATATAATATTTCATCAATTCTTATAAATGATTCTGTAACAGTTTTTTTATATTTATTATTATAATTATATAATACAATACAATATTACTCGTCAAGTAATATAGGAGTAAATATAATATGTGCACTAAATGTTTCGCCTTAAAGTATTTAAGTGAGGAATTAAGCGAAATACATTGGGCACATACAAAAAATTTAAGTAACGATGTTAATTATATGTTTTCAGAAAAGGGGTTTTTTCTTTTTATGCTATAGCTGAATAATATTTTAGAATCTATTTTTTTAGGGAATGTCTCTTGTAGGACCCTCCAGATCCGGATCCATAACCACCAGTTAATTAAAAAAAAATCGCTTCAACGCGCGCTGAATGTGCTAGCTAGGATTCAAACATGGGTCTATACAATGAGAGAGCACTATTCTACCACTAGATCATTGGTGCTTGTTGTGCAATTTCAGTATAACCATAAATATAACTCATTCCTTTCCAAAAAAAAAATGAATATAACTCATTCATAAATTATTACAAATTCCCAAAGCTCGTCATATTTATTTTCATTCTTCACTCGATATTTTATCTAAAAAAACATGATATTTTATCTCAAAAAATCGATGACTTTATCTCATAAAAATATTATTTTAACTCTTGTCAAATATATTTTTCCTTCTTAGATGTAATGAATTTCTAACATGTGACTATATTAAAATAACATGATACTTTAACTCAAAAATTGATACTTTTACTTATAAAAATGTTACTTTAACTATATCATATTTATTTTTTATTTTTCATTATTTCCTTCATTCCTAATTTGTGACTATATTAAAAAAATGATATTTTATCTCAAAAAATAGATAAAAAAACTTTAAGATATAAAAGTGTTATGCATTTTTTTAAATAAACTAATATATATATATATATATATATTTATTGCAATATATTCATAATTTGTGACTATATTAAAAAATATATTACTTTATCTCAAAAAAATATACTTTTACTTATAAAATTTTTACTTTAACTCTATCATATTTATTATTCATCTTTCGATTTGTTTTTTGTATTGAATTCATAATATGTGACTATATTAAAACATGTGATACTTTATTTAAAAAAAAGACACTTTTACTCTTAAAACATGATATTTCGTCTCAAAAAATATATATATTTACTTATAATGGTGTTTTTTAACTTCACGATATATTTATTTTTTTTTTCTTCACTATGAGATAATCATAATCTGTTTGGTATATTAAAAATATGATATTTTATCTAAAAAAATTATATTTTATTTTAATTAAGGAAGAAAAACATATAAAAAAAAAGGTAAATTTTCTATTTCGATTCACTCACAATATGGTTTAAACTTATTTTTGGATATTTATGTATTAAATAAGATAAATAAATGTATATACACATAATTATTTTAATTTCTTTTAATTGATATGGCAAAGTGAAAATTATGCATAATTTAGATGTCAAAGTGAAATTCTTAACAAAGTTCAGATGGAAAGTGTAACTACACTTTGAATTTTGTTTTGCCCTCACGTGGAGGGCACGTGGTCTTGATAGGATGAGGGGTTTAGTGTTCTTTTCTCTTTTAAGGAAGCGCGTCGATAGGATCCATGGTTGATAGTGAACGAATTTAGCGGTAATATATGAGTTTTTGCCATTTTTTACTGGTAATTGTAAACCAAAGTTTGGCTTCATTTATATTATGGTTGAGCTAAAGTTAATTCGCGTACAGTATTGTATTTAATCAACAGTTTAATAAAGTGATAGGTCTGCTCCTTTAAGATATAGATAAATGGTAAGCAGATAATGTTAAAATTTATAACTAACTAATACAAAATTGATTATTCTTCCTAATCTATAATACGTTTGAGTAATAGAGTGGTCTTCCATTGTGTGTTACTCCAATTTACGGTCCAAATCAGGGTTGGCAATGGGGCAGGTCTGGAACGGGTTTGGCCAAATTTGGGACCCGCCCCACAAAGGAAAAGTGAGATCCGAGACCCGCCCATCCCGCCTCAAAAACCGCCCCGCCCCACTTCAAGACCCGACGGGGCGGGTCTAAACCCGTTTAACCTGCCAACACTGTACAATTTCAGAATTCCGCTGAGAATCCAAAAGCTCAGATCCAATTTTTTTAAAACATTAATTAGCCAACATTCATGTCAAAACAAATTTAAAGAAATTGCCACAAAATTAATTAAACTTTATAGAAATAGGCAATTTTCAGTTTGCACACTGGGTTAGATAGTAGATTCGTTAACAATACATGTGCATAAAATTGAGCAATAATTAAACCAAAGCGACAAAAAATACAAATTACAAAATTAATTAAACTAAATGATGGATCCTGAAGATGTAAACCAGAATCATTATCTAAATTAAACTGGCCTTGGAAAATTGGGGGAACCCGTGGACAAGGATGTTAACAGAAAAACTTGACGAAGAAGACTTGTTGTGGGCTGCTCTCGCACTTGCGTCGGACTGGAAGCTCAGGAGAGAGGCTCTGCCAGAGTGAAAGCTCGAGGAAGAAAGAGAGCAGATAGAAAGTCCGAGAGAAAGGAAAAAAGAGTTGTGTTGAAATACTAGTACTGAACTCAAGTGGGTCAGACATAATTGGGGGAAGTTTATTAATAAATATAAACTATTGCAAAAGCATATGTAGTGGGGCGGGCCCAAGGTGAGTTCTATTAGACCCGTTACCTGCCCTGGACCCGGGCGGGTCCAAAAAACTAAGGCCTTGTTTGTTTATGTTTCCAAGCCACCATTTCCAATTTCCAACTATTCATAAAAATGGAATCATGTTTGTTTATAAAATTTCCAACAGAAATCATCATTTTCACTTTTCATTTTTCACATAAAACAACATCTCAAACCTATAATTTCAATTCTCAACCTTATACACTACCCTACATCACTAATCAATCGCTATTCTCATTTTTTTATCCAAATATATATGTGGGACCCTCCATTATCAACTTTATCTACTTAAAATATTATCATATATATCTAATGGGACCCACTAGCCTACAACCTTACAAATATAATACTATATATTCAATTAAAATATTCAATCACTATCAACTTTTCAAATTATTAAATACATAAAATATTACTTCAAAACTACTCAACCAAATATAATCTCATTTTCAAAACTACTTAAAACTCATTTTCATTCACTCATCCAAACATAATTCCACTTTTCACACGAAAACCAATAAATTCTCAAAATTCATTTTCCAACACTAGAAACTAGAAATGGTCCATGGAAACATAACCATACAAGGCCTAAGTTTGTTACATGCCCTGGACCCGGCGGGACGTGTTCATAATGGGTCTAGATGGGGCAGTTTTATTGCGGGTCCGGGTTTGAACCCGCTCCGTTGCCATCCCTAATCCAAATATGACATTAATAGATTTTTCTTTATGTGGTATGATATATTTCACTTCACCATTCACATGTTATTTGGTTCATTTTTTTTATTTACGCGCACACACATCGGGGATAAAATACTCTGATCTTCCCCATAAAAATGGGCGGATGTAAATGGGGGCAGCAGTGGGCTCAAGTCTAGTGCACATCTTCGAGAAGTTCTTTCTTAATACTATAATTTCTATATTTATTCATAATTAGCCCACCCTATAATTTAATCTAAAATTCGAGTTCACCCTAAATTTAAATTCATTTAAAAAATCAAGAATGAAGAACTTAAAACTTTTGTGTTATCGTGACATTGATGCTATAATTGTTATTATTATTTTTTAATCTCTTTAGACTATTTTTGTAATCCTTAATTTATCATTAGTACACTTATCATATCATTACTGTTAAACTGTACTTTACTATTTGTATTGATAATATATATATATATACACACACAGAGAGAGAGAGAGAGAGAGAGAGAGGATTTTGTGAGACCACCCTCCTAGGTTAGTCCATAAGACCGAATCTAGACCATCCAAATAGTAAATCAATGGCCAAGATACATTACAATCTATACAGGTTTTCGTAACTATGCAATAGAAAGGGTAAAATTGGAATCCATAAAATCATACATGGTAACCTCCTCCTACATTATAGGGACGTGATCTGTTATTGATCACGTCCCCATAAATCACGTCCCATAATCAAGCAATTCACCTTTCCTTTTTCTCCCTTCCCATTCAAACCTGCAAATTATTCAAATATGGCAACAGAATCTTGCAACAATTAATGAAAAGTATACAATTACACTAAACTAACTATACATTAAAACATTACTAAGTATACATAAACAATTAACTAAGTATACAATTACACTAAACTATCTGTACATTAAAACATTACTAAGTATGCATAAATATTTAACTAAGTATACAATTACATTGAACTAACTATACATTAAAATATTACTAAGTATACAATTACACTGAACTAAATACACAATTTCACTGAATTACTTATATAACTAAGTATATAATTTCATTGAATTAAGTATACAAATCCACAAAACTAAGTATACAAATTCACTAAACTACTTATATAACTAGGAATACGATTCCACTGAACCAAGTATACAAATCCACTGAACTAAATATACAATAAAACATGACTAAGTATACAAGTCCACCGAACTAAGTATACAATAAAATGACTGCATTCACAAATATGGCGGAAAAGAAGTATCAATTTTGAAAAAATGCTTGAAATTGATTATTTTTCCTCCCTAAAAATCGGGTAAATCAAAAGGTAGGATTATGTTTCCTTAAAAATAGCTAATAATCGTCCAATTAATAAAACTCGATTAAATATAAAAGTACAACCATACCCTTATAACCCAAAAATAACAAAAGAGATCTACACTATCAAAAATTTAAATCAAGGGTTCATAGGTGTTCTTATGGACTAACCTAAAGGGGTTGGTCTCATTTGAACAATCAATCTCTCTCTCTCTCTCTCTCTCTCTATATATATATATATATATATATATGATAAGGATAAAATATGATCCGGGTGACTGATTTGATTGGGCCGATCTGCCGAGCCCTCAGAAGGTCAATCGCGCCACGCCCGAGTGAATTGGGCCGACCGCTAAGCCCGGTGAATTGGTCGACCTGCCTTAAGCCAAGCGTCGCTTGTCTGCTTTGAACAGTAGCGTGGTGACCTGCTAAGCCTGAAGTGAATTGGGCCGACCTGCTAAGCCCAGGTGAATTGGGGCCGATTGGGCCTTAAGCACAAGGTCGCTTTGTCAAGACAGTAGCGTGGGCCGACTGCTAAGCTTTAGTGAATTGGGCCGACCGCCTGCTAAGCCGAGTTAATTGGGCCGACTGCTCGCTTAATTGAGGTTAATAGGCAGCCTTAAGCACAAGGCGCTTTGTCAAGACAAAGACGCCGGGCCTTCGCCGAGGCTATGTTTGCTATGTTTGACTTAGGCTGACCTACATGGACTGGTTTGTTACTAGCTGGCCTCATGAACAAAGGGGTTTTGAGGGCGCTCCTTAGATAGTTCAAGTGGCAAACGGAGACTAATATGCCGATCTGAGGTGTTCCAGGTCAGTTCGGGACTAACTCGAGGTCTTAAAGACTTAAATTAGGGTTTTAGAGGATCCAATCCTATATTATCATGACTCTGGTACCAAATCATAACAGAATCCCGGATTTTACAGAAACCCTAATCCGGGCTAAGGTATAAAAGCCCAAGTCCAGGTTCATTCTTGACCTAATCACACTTTTACTTTCACATTATATTTTGCCTCTTGCTTCTCTTCCAAGTTTCTGACTTAAGCATCAGAGAGGATACGTCGAAGCCCCCATCCCTCCCCCCTTTTGTGCAAGTTTCACGGAAGAGTTCGACCCGAAGACTAATTGACGAGAGATGAGTATTTTCGAGAGCAACCAATATATATATAACAAACCTATTTCAAAACTCTTTTCCCGCCTAAAAGCACTTGCTAAAAATGAATTTCGATATTTTTAATTAAAATAAAAATATTTACATGGTTGGTGCAATATATTTTTCATTGCAATAATTAATATAAATCATTAACTCTCTCTTTCAATTTTGGTATGATTATCAATCTAATTTAGGAATTGCAATTTGATAATTAAATATTGTTGTTAGTCCAAGTGGCTACAAAAATCTAGAGGAAGGAGGGTGAATAAATTTTCCTGATTTGCGCCCTTTTTTCGAATATGAAGATGACGAACAAATAAAAGTGCAGAAATATAAATCAACACACAATGATTTATAGATGTTCAACCCACCTAGGGCCTAATCCTCTACCATCCGGTATGTCCGGAATGTATTTCAAAAAGAAAAAAGTTTATTAATAGATACCAAATTATTACAACCTTTACTTTGAAGAGTACCACACTCTTCTTACAACACCACCTATGAAGATCACCACAATCTTCCAACATGAAGAGCACCAAACGCTTCTTCACCTCGAAGAGCACCAAACTCTTATTCACCACGAAACGCACCAAACTCTTCCAACACCTCGAAGAGCATCTAACTCTTCAACACGAAAAACACCAAGATTTTCAATCAGCCAACCTCTAATCAACCAAACATGTTCTTGCCAAAAGAACACTAACAACGATTTATTGTTTTGGATGATATTATAATTACAATCAAGATTACACTTCAAATTAAATATTACAACTCAAAAGTGCAAGTGTAATCAAGAAGGAAAGCCTAGTAATCAGGATGTGAAAGTGATGTGCTTAGACTATTACAACAAGAATGTTGAAAATGAAAGTTTAGAGAAGTTTGCTGATTTTCTTGTTGTGTTGTATACTTGTTTTGTGTTTTGATCCTTCAAGCCTTCAAGTATTTATAGGAGAGCTCTTTGATTTGAATACCAGCATATGCTCCTCCTTGGAGATTGAATTCTGTAAAAAAATGCAAATCAAATAGAGAAAATAGCTGTTAGGAATCAATCCCACAATTTCATGAAAAGTTATCTACTACGATGGATAGTTTCTGCTGATAAAACCTTAGGTCGACCGGTCGACCTCTAATATGAAAAATACGTTGAAAATATAAAATCACGGGTTAATCAGGGGGTCGAACCGGTCTGGGTGGGGTTGGACCGGTCGACCAAGGGTTCGACAGGTCGCCCAAGCCTTGGACCGGTCACCCAAGCCAATTTCTGAGTCAGAAGCAATTTTACAAACTGCAATGCTTTCAGACACCGGGTCGACCGGTCCGCAGGAGGTCGACCGGTCGCCCTCCCCTATTTTCCTATCTATTTCGATTTTGTTCCAGTCTCTTTCTTTAGGCACGGGTTGTCCCCTAGGGCGACCGGTTGGCCACAAAATAGAAGTGTTGTCCAATTTTTGTCCAAAATAAAGTTCAAGAAATACTTCAAACTCCTGTTAAAAATCATTGAAAATGTTTTGAAGTATTAGGAGACCATTGGAGATATTATTGTTGGTATAAAACTTATTTAAAAGAAATCATCAAAAATACGATAAAAATATTTATCTAACAATTGTATCATAACTATTGGAAATATTTAGATCAAATTTCAGCCAAGATTTTAAAATTCAATTTTCCGCATCAAATTTAAATTATTAGATATTGGTTGTCCATTTTATTTTAATTAAACCATATTCACTTTCTATTGTGACGATTAATAAAAAGAAAAACTAAGTAAATTACTGGTCAAATATATATATATATATATATATATATGGTAGTAAGATTAATTCCATAACAGATTCATAACTGAAAAATCAATAATTATGCGTATAACGAAAAAATAAAATTCGTCCAACTTAATTCCAGACCATAAGTTTATTAATATTTACATATATATATATATATATATATATATAGGGATTGGTTCAAATGAGACCAATCCCGCCCGGGTTAGTCCATAAGACCGCATATAGACCCTTGATTTAATTTTTTAATGGTGTAGATCTCTTTAGTTATTTTTGGGATATAAGGGTATGATTGTATTTTTACATTTTTTCAGTTTTTAAGTATATCACGTTAATTGCTAATTATTAGGAAAACAAAATACTTCCTTTATCAGTTTCCCGATTTTTAGGGGGAAAAAAAACCATAGATTTCAATCGTATCTTTTCAAAAGCGATACCTATCGGTTTCCGATTTTTTCTATATAGAGTGATCATTTTTGAAGATGAAGTTGTTTTTTTGATTTGTATAATAGATGCAGCAAATTGTATAGATAGATATGTCGAATTGTATATTTAAGGGTTCCGTTTGTTTATTTTTGGATTAGTAGAATTGTATTTTTTGTTGTATAAATAGTTTAATATATTTGCTTAATTAGTTACGTGGGTTTGTATCTTTATTTGGTGGATTTGTATACTTAATTGTATGGGTGATTTCGATTTAGTTCAATGGAATTGTATACGATTGCATGACATGTATAAATAGATATGTCGAATAGTATATTTAATGTGTATCATTTGTTTATTTTGCATTAGATGAATTGTATTATTTGATTAGTAGATTGATATATTTGTTTACTTAGTTAAGTTGAATTGCATATTTATTTGGTGGATTTGTATATTTAGTTGTGTGGGTGATTTATTTGATTTTAGTTTTCAGTTGAATTGTATTTAGGTGCTTATGGACTTGTATAAATAGATATGTAGAATTGTATGTTTAATGTGTTGCATTTGTCTATTTTGTTGGATTAGTTGAATTGTATTATTTGTTGGATAACTAGAAAATACATTTGCATGAATCTTAAGGTACAAATTACAATATACAGTGTAATTGTATACATAATAAAATAATTATGTATGCTTAGCATGTTTTTTTTCATATTAGTTGAATGTAATTTTTATATGCAATACATGTTTAGGGAGAAAAAATAACATTAAAGATAAATTAATAGTTAACACAATGTTACAAAAAAAAATCATTAAACAATAAACTAACAGGTTTCACACTGTTTCACCCATTGTTTTTTTGCAAAAATAGAAACATTGCACTAGGGTGTGGTGTCGCGGTTTGGACACGTTCTGTTGTTATAATTTCCGATCTCACCACATGTTCCACATCATCTTTTGAGTTTTGTGCTTGCTTTAATGGTTCTATAGTTTCGGTAAAATTGTACACCGGTTTTCAACGTAGCGAAATGCATTCCCACTCGTGGAATCTTTTCTTGTTCCACCTCGGTATCCAATATTTTGTTGATCCGTGAGATTTCGAGCCGTTGTCCTAATTTTTTTTTGACATCACAAAAGTTATTACACAATAATACAAAATGGATATATTATACATACAATTATATACCTAATAATTTACAAAATGCATCCTCTCTGTTCTCAAAGACTTGTTAGAATACAATAATCAATTTGTATAAAATATACGATTTTAACGATCTATTTATGCACGTTTTGATTTATAAGTATACAAAGAACGTTTAGTTGATATTCAATTTTTTGGATCAAACTGATTAATTTATTATGACAGACAATTTGTACCATACAATGAAATAAGCATGAGTAGATTCTTAATTGAACAAATTACAGACGAAAATATACAAGTGTTATATTATAAATATACAACGAATAAATGAATATATACATGTTGTAAATACTAAATAAACAGACAACGAATTTGATAACAAATGTACTATATGCATATAAGGCGTAAACATGCATATACATAATTCTATATACGCAAGGCTTATATTCTAAATAGGCAAACTATCTGTACTAAACATACAAACTATTAATTGAGATGCAATCTTTATACAAGTCGTTGATCCACAAAAATATAAAACTATATATACAATGTTGACACACTAAATAGACAATATTTGTATACTAAACATACAAACCAACAATAACAGAGGTGCATATATTTCATTCAGTAATCAATTTGTTGATTCAGAAGCGTATGAATATTGTAGCAAGTTTCTCGTTAGAAATTACCTGGAGGACATATTTCAGTTGCGTTGAAATCAATATTTTTTGCCATTGTATAAATCTTTCTAATCAAATGGATGATAAATCCTTGCAAATTGTTAGAAATCCGTTGCGTTTAATTTTTTGTGGATCAATTGGAGGCCGATTTTTGAGTGATAATGGTGATTACAGAGGTTTTGATAATGGCGATGCAATGTTTACGTTGAGAAGGAGACATACATTTGATTGTATATGGTGAATTGCGTGATTTATGGGGACGTGATCAATAACATATCACGTTCCTATAATGTAGGAGGAGGTTACCATGTCTGATTTTATGGATTCCAATTTTACCCCTTCTATTGTATAGTTACTTTCAAAACCCGTATAGATTGTAATGCATCTCGGCCATTGATTTACTATTTAGATGGTTTAGATTCGGTCTTATGGACTAACCTAGCAGGGTGGTCTCACAGGATCCTATCCCTTAGGGTAAGTCTATAGGGAGAGGGTTATATGAGACCACCTCTTAGGGCAAGTCTATAGGGACCAATTCTACCCACATATCTAGATTTTTCAATGGTTGTGATTTTAGAGTTAAAAATTTGATTAAATGTTGGTAATTAGAGAAATGGGTAAATTAGTCATCCTACAAAATTACCCAATATTCATGGGATTTCGTTCACATTATGATCACACAATCTATGCAAATCTCATGTCAAATTTAACGTGAACAAATCTCATCTTTTTCTTCTTCTTCAATACACTACTCTTTGTGTAATCATTCATCATTCTTCTTCAACGCACTATTGTGTGAAAAATGTTGCGAACAATTTGCCATAGTTGCTAGAGAGCTTGACTTGATTCAAAGTTTGCTTATGAAGATGTAATTTGTTGCTTGTGTAGATGTGTCATGGTTTATATACCATTAACTACATAAGCAAGTCATAAGCAAGTCATAAGCAACAATCCGATACTACATAAGCAATAACGATACTACATAAGCAACAAATATACACTACGTATGCACCACGAATACATTAACTACATAAGCAAGTCATAGCAACAAACCCATACTACATAAGCAACAAGTCTATACTACATAAGCAACAAATATACACTACGTATGCACCACGGATACATTAACTACATAAGCAAGTCATAAGTAACAAACTCATACTATATAAGCAAAAGTCATATTACATAAGCAGTGGGTGGATATAAACTACGTATGCAGTGCCAAACTTAATACATTAACTACATAAGCAAGTCATAAGCAACAAACTCATACTACATAAGGCGATATCCTATATTATATATGGATATACTACATAAGCAATGAATATACACTACACATGGATCACGAGATACATTAACTACATAAGCAACAACCCTATACTACATAAGCAATGCTTAAGCCGCTTTCAAAAAATTTCTCTGTTGCTTAAAGATGGGTTGTTGTTGCTTATACTCTTTGCATAAGCATGCATGTGTGTATAGAGAATTTTTTTGAAGCGAAATCTTTGGAGAGAGAGTGTGCGTGAAGAGTAGGTGAAATCGCGTGAAAGAGGGAATGAAATCTTAGTAATGGGTTTGTTCTGATTCTAAAGTGCCAAATTACTACCCTACCCTTTTTAATTGCTTATGAAATATAAAAAAAAATAAACATAAAAAAGCCCTAAAAAACTGGACCACCCAAAATTGTTGATCTATGGTTAGGATGTGTCCCCATGGACTCACCCCAAGTAGGAGGACCTATTTGATCCATATCCTATATATATATATATATATATATATATATATATATAATAAGCAAGCCATATAACTTATAAATAGTAGCTTGATAGTAGCTTTTTTTCCCACCTAAATGTACCCCCTCAAAATAGTAAACACGCTTTTAGCACTAATTCTTTTGCGATTTTTATTATCATACAGAAACGATTTCAAGATATGATTCATTCTGCTAAATTCGGTAACCTTAAATTAAGATTGCTGAAAATAATTACATTAATTGATTGAAATTAAATTAATTTTGTAAACTTTGACTACAATTGCATTATTTATGGAACTATTGACTAATTATTTTTTGCATGTTATTACGAAAATTTAATATTAAGTAAATACAATGACTACATTTGAGATGTTTATGGAAACGACAACTGCAATTGCATTCCTTATTGAATTATTGACTCTGACGTGTGACCAAGCATTTAATATGCTATAAATAATTACATTGGCAATAAAAATATAATCTATGTAAAGAATGTTGGGAAAGAGTGTCAAAATAAATGACAAGCACTGTGAGAAATAGTAAAATCTTTTCCCACCTATTTGGATTAAAAATGAGAACCAAACCAATAATACCAAATAATAGTATAAGACGATAAAAATAGGACACAAGAATTTTTACGTGGAAACCCAATTTGGGAAAAACCACGAGACCGTAGTCCAGATAAATCCTCCACTAAATGTATAGTAGGCTTACAATATTTCTCCCTAAAAATAGGGGATACACAAAATATCTCAAGTTACTTAACTTGGAATACCCAAGAAAATAGGAATGCTATTTTGGGTGAGAATGAAAAATTACTACTAATTTTTCTCTCTTTTTCTTCACTCAAAACACACACTTATAGGAATCACTCTACTCTCTATTTTCTCTCTTCTCTAAGCAATTGTTAATTGCTTGAATGTTTGGTGTGTTTGTTCATCTCCCGGATGTTGCCTATTTATAGGCAAAATGGATTAGCAAAATGACAAATGCCAAGCAAGAGTTTGTATCCAAATTTGCCACCTTTTCTTTCCTTCAAACTTTTCGGTGCCTAACAATTTGTTCCTCATTTTTGACTTGGCCACCACATGGGGTGGACTAACAAAGAATATAAATTAGATTAAAAAGAAAATTTTATTCAGACGTCCAACAATTGAAATCGATTATTAACAAGCAAATTGAAAAAATCGAATTTAAAATTACCGGTATTTAGAATATTTCATAATGATATATTTTACTAATATATATATATATATTCTGAATAAGAATCACATAACTATTAATTTGGGCTGAATCATAATATATATTTTCCTAAAATAATCAGTACACGAATCCTATAAATACCAGTCATCATTGCATTCATCTTCACTGATTTCTTGCTTTCGAATCCTCCCAAACATTATTTTCGAGTAAGTATCGTGTGAAGAAATAATGGCACCAATGTTATCTTTGATCAAATATATCAATATGAATAAATCCAAAAGGGTAATGAAGCTTCAACTGGTCCGTATTTTCGAGAAACTGGTTTTGATAGAACAAATATAAACAGTCTTGAATGCGTCTTTCACGACTCAGAGGTATTTTTTCATTTCGTCTACCTAGTGTCAAAATCAATTATTGAATCTAAACTGATGTAGAAAATAGTTTTTCTTGCAGGGAGATAGGATTCAAGGTAGCATAAAAAAGGCTAATATGGGACAATTCAAAAAACTATTGGTTGAGGGAAGAATATATGTCATAAAATATTTTCTTGTGTCTAATAATAGGACAAGTATAGGGCGTCGACCACTAGATACAAAATTCATTTTCATGGTTGTGGAATTACATGATGAATTGTTTCCAAGATTGTTGTACAAATTCCAGAGTTTTGCAGAACTGTCTGATGTCCAAATGGTCGATGAGACAATTCTCTTTAGTACCTAAAATATGTTTTCAATTTTAGAAAATAGTAAAAACTGCTAATATTTTTTCTGCGACAATTAACGCAATGATTTTGTTAATATGACAGATATTATAGGAAAGGTTGTTGCTATGTAGTCGGCCCAGACAAAGGAATTCGCTGAAAAATGACACGTTTTATTGATATAACACTTGAAGACTTGGAGTATCACTACTAGCCAATTTTTGTTCTGTTTTTATATTAATGTTTAGTGTCTAATTTTTCTTACTATTTTTTCGGACATAATCAAATTTGTTGCACTCAATGGGAGAACTATGTGGATGATATATTTGTAAGTCAAGCGGCTACGATAATCTAGAGGGGGTGAATAGATTATCTCCATCTTTTCGATTTTTCCCTTTTTCGAACCGAATGCTCAAAGACAATAATAAAGGTACGGAATGTAAACAACACACGCGTCGATTTAAAGAGGTTCAACCCACCTAGGGCCTAATCCTCTACCACCCCAAAGATATCAGGGATGGATTTCAAAAAGAAAAAAAGATTTTATTAATTTACCACAAATTAATACAACACCAACTTACAACAACACCTTGAAGAGCACCACACTCTTCTTCAACACAACTTTTGAGATTACCACAATCTCACTTGAAGATTACCACAATCTCCAACGGCACCTTGTGAAGATTACCACAATCTTCAACCTTGAAGAATACCAAATTCTTCAACACCTCAACAAGAAGATTACCACAATCTTCTCACACCTAACACCTAGATCACCCAAGTGTGTTCTTACCACAAGAACACTCACAAGGATATCTTGTGTTGAATGATAACCCAAAAATTCAAGATTACAACTCGATAATGAATTATACAATTGAGTGCAAGTGTAATCAAGAATAGCCTAGACCTCAAGGATGTGAAAGTGAATAGCTAGGCAAATTACAACAATAAATAAGACAATGTAAGAACAAGTGTATTCTTGAGTGTATCTTGTTGTGTTGTAGTTTTCTCTCATATTGTGTTGCTTCAATTCTTCCTCTATTTATAGAAGATGTCTTGTACATGATAGGCTCCTCTTGGGGACATGAATTCTGTAAAAAAATGCAAGACAATTAAAGAAAAAAGAGCTGTTAGAAATCAATCCCACAAATTAAGGAAAAGATGTCTCTTTTTGACAACGGATTTACATTTTTTCTTTGTCAAACTCAAGGGCGACCCGGTCGCATACGAAATAGAAGTTTGAAACATGTCGCACAAATTAACACAGGCGATCGGTCGAAGTGCACCTTGACCGGTCGAAGGCTAGGGCGACGGTTGCACTAACCAAAAGCGAAAGAACAAGTTTCATTTCGATGTTTTGCTCCAGTGCAGTCGCCTCTTTGGTCGCCGGTCGGCCGACCTTTAAAATCAATGTTGTCCGATTTTTGACGAAAATAAACCTTAAGAAATACTCGAAAAATTCGTAAAAACATTTTAAACCGATCGGGAGTATTTAGGACAACATTAGAAATATAGTCTTGAAGAAATAAAACATTTACACAAAAGTGTTGTCCGATATAAATTCAATAAATACTCCAAAAAATAGTAGAAACATTTTAGATCAATTGGGAGTATTAGGACAACATAGTTTCAATGTAAAAACCCATTGACTTAAAAACATTAAATGTGTTATCCAATTTTATATCGAAAATAAACTTGAGGAAATACTCCAAAAATATTAAAACCATTTTAAATCATTTAGGAGTATTTGGACGACCTTTAAAAACATTGTTTTGGTGTAAAATCAAAATCATCAAAATCATGATAAAACCATTTATCAAACAATCTCCCCCTTTTTGATGATTACAAACCAAAACAATTTTAACGAGGTCGATTTTGAAAACAAAACAATTTTTACCGGTTAAAGGGAACTATCCGTTGTGAGCGACAACATTCCATGCAATAAAAACACAAGGATGGGAGTAGAGATATTCAAACACATATAGCAAAGCTCCCCTATCAACATGCACAACAAGAGTTATATAGAAGCAACTTAAACATAAGCTAAAATATTAGCTTTTCGATATTGAGCTTAAGTATCAATAACTTAAAAGCTCCCCCTGTCAAAGATACATCATTAGAACCGTATATAAGTCCATACTACAACCAAAGGACCATGATTCATACATAACCATAATGCACCAAGTGGACTAAATATGATCCACAACTTATGGCTTTATGAAGCCATAGCTTATAGCTTCTTTTCGTTAAGCTTATCTTAGCTTTTATGAGCTAATGAGATTATAACCTGTTTCTCCCCTTTGGAATCATCAAAAAGAATGTTAGCACGATAAATACATCATATATTTTTATCAAAGTGCGCAAGTAAACCGATGTATCGAGCCATTTGAACATTGAAGCTTTTAAACCACATAGAAGAGTCGAATCATACGACTTGTAGAAGCTTATGAAAAATCATTTGATTTGCAAAAACATGATCTCTATAAATATATGAGACTTTTGAAATCGAGAGAGTCATGTAGGTGATGAATTTTTCATTGAAACGTTTTATCGAACACTTGGTGGGCGTCAAAAATAGAAAAAGTTATATATAGCCCTTGTAAATGATATCAAGCCACGTTTTCATCACCAAATACAATTTAACAAATATCATTCATCAACAATCAATAAGCTCATCACAAACATATATGAATTACATCAAGAAAAATACATATAAGCCACAAACTCGAGGGTTCAACCCATTTGAGCTAAAGATAGTGAAATTCTTACCATTCAATCGGTAAAGATGAGCAATGATGATGATAGTCGAGCTAGATAATCCCCAAAATATATAATTCATGCATCAAAACTCATTTGAAGTGAATTGTGTGTGAAATTTGCAAAGGGACGAAAAATGGCCAAAATGTGTCAAAGTGACGAATCTTTCAAGACAGAACCATTTTAATCCAAATTATAGCCTAGGGCGACCGTCGAGGTTGAGGGGCGACCGGTTGCCCTCAACCCTTTCGGCCCATCGCGATTTTTCCAAAATCCGAATTTTCAACCAAAAATCGATTTTTCGCCCCCTAAGTTTTAAAAATGTGCAAAATGCAAACGTAGACCTCATTCAATATACATTATGTCATAATCAAGCTCAAAATGAGGTAAAATACTCGTGATTAACGATCAAAAAGTCCGCGAGTTATCCTTGAGACGGAATTAAACACATCTCAAATTTTTGTTAAAAATCACAATCCCTTAAAAATATATCGAATCTCAATATGTTTAGTTCGATTATGACGAAACAAATTTTGAATATGAATAACCGTATAATAGATGCGAACTTGTTATCCTGAAAAAATAAGAACGTTTTAAAGCTTTGGATACAACAAGTCATACGAAGAAGTGCCTTTCAAATATTTGAAAATTTCTTTTAATGGCACTTTTAATGAGATTCGTTGGGATAGTTTTGAAGTCGAGCATATAGACATAAGGCATATGGAATGTCGAGTCTATAGGAATAATACAAGAAATAATACCTCGAATTTGTTTGTCGACCGACATGCCTTTCTCAACCTTTGTCAATCTTTAGTCATAGAGGTTGAGATATTTCTTCTTTCTTCAATGCCTAACTCCTTCAAGAGTTCAATATAACCATCTTCTTGGCATTGAATAATTTGAAGTCAAACAATAAATTGAGCTCCCCCATCATGCTCATTTCAAGTACATCTTGCATCAACTTGGAAAAATATCTTGCACAAATATTCATTAGTAGTACCAAAAATATTCTCATAAATATGCACAAGTAAACAATTTTGCCCTTTTTCAAAAAAAAGAGTAGTATCAACTTTACCTCTTGTAAAATCATTTAGCAAAAATAGCTAAGTCTATCAACCGTAGAAGGCCTTTTATAAAAAACATTTGGCCTAGAAAAACAATTTTAAACCCGATAGACTTCTACTTGAATAAAACCATTTAGAAAATTGGATTCAACATCCATTTGGTAAAGCTTGAAATTTTCTTAAAGCAAGAATGGACAAGTAAAATGCAAATAGCTACAAAATGTGCTATGAGTGCAAATGTTACACCAAAATCAATTACCTTCTTCTTGAAAATACCTTCGAGCTACTAACCTCGTCTTAGTTCGACCAATGTTGCCTTGGTCATCGAGTTTGTTCGGAATACCCTTTTTGTCTACTTCATTACTATCATCATAGGGCATCCAATTTTCTGCAAGGTGTTCACAAAAGAACATATACATCCAAATATTTTGAGGTAACTAATATTTGGAGTACTTCATTTCTCATCTACACAACTTAACAAACTCATTACCGGCATCGCTTATATAAGCAAGAAAAAAATAGCCCAAGTGTAAAAACATGCTTCAATCATCAATCACAAAATATCTTGCATAAGAGCATAGTAGAAATAGATACTATATATATATAGACCATGAAGCAAGAAACACATACTATGCATTTAGAATATCATCAAGAGTCTAATAAATCATGCAAGTTCAAATAAGCTTAAGAAAGCTACAAAAAAAAAGGTCTCTTTTGAAATTTGAAAATCCGATAAAGCATATAGTTGAGACCTCATTTAAAGGAAGTATTTGAACAAGAGTTGACAAAGCAAATATGTGCAATCAAATATCGAATAGTGCCTTTCAAAAAAATAAAAAAAAAAAACTCTTAAGGGCACTTGTATGAAATATTATGAAAAATAAGCACATAGGCACATGGCAATATATATCGAGTCTATAAGAGTAAGAATACCATAAGTAAACGTACCTCGATAATTTATGCCTTTCTTGACGTAAATGGCCATTTGTGAAAATATGTAAATCCTACACAATTCTTAAAACAAATCTAGCACAAATCATAATGATAAAAGTGTAGGCTAAGAGATATCACAAGTAAGCTCATGCCATAAAAATCCATACGAGATGATAACACACTTTAGTCTATAAAAATGCACAAGAGTTTTAAAAACATCATATAAGGTCTTCTTTTTCAAAAATATTTTAAAAGCACAAATATATATTGAAGACCTTAATTAAAAAAATAAATATTTGAAAACTCATTTTGCAATTAAGACACAAATAAAAGCATGCATAATAACAAAATAAAATGCATATTTAAATAGGGAGATACGGGTTACCAATTACGCCATTTCCATGGGTTGTGCCGTTCCCATTGTTGATGATATCTTCCCTTTTGAAAATCTTCATGTTGATGGTAATCTCTCCAATTACTCCATCTCCAAAATTTTTGTCCTTCCCATTGTTGATAGTCTCTTCTTCTTTGAAAATCATCTTGTTGATGATGTCTTTGCCATTTCCATGGATTGTGTTCTTCCCATTTTTGATTATATCCTCTTCTTGGAAATTTGCTTTGTTGAAAATAGTTTCTCCTTCTTTGATCAAATGAATCGGCCATTTGATGCCTTCTTGGCGGTATGAATTTTCTTCGATCATTATTTCGCCGAGTATCTAATATGACATTGTTTTGTGGTACCCTCATGTGTTTGGGTCCTTTGGGATTATTCTTGAGAATTTTAGGTCTCCAACAATAATTAGAGCTATTTCTAGCTCGACAAGAATTAGCCGTATGACCCTTTTTACCGCAATAAAAGCATGTAATAATTCTAGGAGCATAATGACCAACGTGCATAGTGACTTGATACTTTTTCATATGATTAACAACATTAGGCTTATGATCAAGTCCTTTATCACAATTATGAACATCAACAATTTTGGACATTTTATTGGTACTCAAGTTTGATTTTAATATATCCTTTTTTATGCAATCAATATTCTCAACAAGAGTACTATTTTCTTTCTCAAGATTTCTCACTTTATCAAGTGTGGTGGTGTGAGCACATGATAGTGATTCATAGGAAGTAAATAAACCATCCTTATCATTTTTCAAAATGATGAATTCCTTTTTCAAATTTTTGTATTTAACAAGTAAGTCTTGGAATTCATTTTGTAATTCATCAAAATCATTTTGTAAATCATTATAATCATTTTGAATGACAATATCATAGGAAGTAGAGGGTTTAAGACATACCTCGTTTTCTTCTTCGATACCCATAAAACAATATTCAACTTCTTCGTGGTGGAAGTTGTAAGAGGCTTGTTCCTTAGATTTGAACTTGTATCCCTTTGAGAAGTAGATGCTTTTGTATGACTCCTTTCATTTGTAAATACTCCATAGATGGCTTCTAATTTTTGCCATACTTCATGTGCCGACTTTATTCCTACAATATGTTCATATTCTAAATTAGTAAATTAACAATGTAAAATATTGAGAGCTTTACCGTTTAAGGAGATGATTTTCTTCTCTTCATCATTGAGCTTTTTGAAGCCTTTTGAGGTGTGTGGTGTATCTTTCATCGGAATGGATTCTCCATTTATGACGGTGTTCCAAATATCAAACCCGCAACCTTGTAAATAGCATTCCATTCTTTCTTTCCAAAATATAAAATTTTTGGAATCAAACCGAGTGGCTTGGTGGTGGAGGTCTTAGGAAAGATGAGCTTCGTTTGTAGCCGACGATCGTTTCTCTTCACTCGCGATGTGAAATGAGCTTGCCAAAGAGTTTGACTTTGATACCACTTGTAAGTCAAGCGGCTACGATAATCTAGAGGGGTGAATAGATTATCTCCATCTTTTCGATTTTGCCCTCTTTTCGAACCGAATGCTCAAAGACAATAATAAATGTGCGGAATGTAAACAACACACGTCGATTTAAAGAGGTTCAACCCACCTAGGGCCTAATCCTCTACCACCCCAAAGTATATCAGGGATGGATTTCAAAAAGAAAAAGATTTTATTAATTTACCACAAATTAATACAACACCAACTTACAACAACTTGAAGAGCACCACACTCTTCTTCAACACCACCTTTGAGATTACCACAATCTCACTTGAAGATTACCACAATCTCCAACGGCACCTTGTGAAGATTACCACAATCTTCAACCTTGAAGAATACCAAATTCTTCAACACCTCAACAAGAAGATTACCACAATCTTCTCACACCTAACACCTAGATCACCCAGTGTGTTCTTACCACAAGAACACTCACAATGATATCTTGTGTTGAATGATAACCCAAAATTCAAGATTACAACTCGATAATGAATTATACAATTGAGTGCAAGTGTAATCAAGAATAGCCTAGACCTCAAGGATGTGAAAGTGAATAGCTAGGCAAATTACAACAAGAAATAAGACAATGTAAGAACAAGTGTATTCTTGAGTGTATCTTGTTGTGTTGTAGTTTTCTCTCATATTGTGTTGCTCAATTCTTCCTCTATTTATAGAAGATGTCTTGCACATGATAGGCTCCTCTTGGGGACATGAATTCTGTAAAAAATTGCAAGACAATTGAAGAAAAGAGTCTGTTAGAAATCAATCCCACAAATTAAGGAAAAGATGTCTGCTTTGACAACGGTTACATTTTTTTGTCAAACTCAAAGGCGGCCAGGTCGCACGAAATAAGTTTGAAACATGTCGCGAAGCAAATTAACACAGGCGGCCGGTCGAAAGTGCACCTCGACCGATCGAAGGCTAGAAGCGACGGTTGCAGACTGACCAAAAATTGAAGGAACAAAGTTTTGTTTCGATGTTTTGCTCCAGTACCGCTCGCCTCTTTGGTCGGCCAGATGTCGACCGCCTAAAATCAATGTTGTCCGATTTTTTGACGAAAATAAACCTTAAGAAATACTCCGAAAAATTCGTAACAATATTTTAAACCGATCGGGAGTATTTAGAACAATATTAGAAATATAGTCTTGAAGAAATAAAACATTTACACAAAAAGTGTTGTCCGATATAAATTCAATAAATACTCCAAAAAATAGTAGAAACATTTTAGATCAATTGGGAGTATTAGGACAACATAGTTTCAATGTAAAAACCCATTGACTTAAAAACATTAAATGTGTTATCCAATTTTATATCGAAAATAAACTTGAGGAAATACTCAGAAAAATATTAAAACCATTTTAAATCATTTAGGAGTATTTGGACAACCTTTAAAAACATTGTTTTGGTGTAAAATCAAAATCATCAAAATCATGATAAAACCATTTATCAAACAATACTGTCGTATTTAGGAGATCATTATAGAATGATTAAATTTATTGGAAACATATTTATTATTCATTATTGAAATATTTTTTATTATATATTAATTCATATACATTTTACAGAAAATTTATTATTCATTATAGAAATCTTTTTTTATTAGATGTTAATTAATATACATTTTGCAGAAAATCAGATAATACAAGGTACATCTTCGAATCCGTCTCATAAAAATGATTTCCAAGTTACTTGCAGCAGTATTCTTTATCCATTTGTTATTTTAAATGTCTTCATCTAAAATGTTTTATTTGATATTTGTTTTGTATATTTTTATGTTCATCGGTAATGTATATCTTAAACAAATGTAATTCAGACCCAACGACACATCTCACCCCGTGCATCGCACGGGTAAAACACTAGTTGTAATAATAAAAAAAATAAGAGAACCTCTATATATTCTGCATTGCAGTAAATATAATAATGTCCAAATAATTTAATACATACCACAATTAATAATTTATGAATAAATTATTTAAAATTAAATAAGAAATAACTAAAACAACTTTTAGTAAATTTGATTTTCCATATTAGCCATAATTACTCTTCTTGGTTCTCTATATAGATTTAGTATCAGTTCATAATTATATGATAAAAATATAATAAAAAAATTAAAATTTTGGTTATATCTTGGCCCATACCAGAATTTTTGTAGATTTTAATGATTAAGGTAAATTTAGTTTGACATGATTTTATACTTTCTTAATTTAAATAGTAATTATAAAATCTTATTTATTGGAAAATATATTTTTTTATGATTTTCTACTTTCTTAATTTATATAATATATATATTTTTTTGTCTGGAAACCAAAAATACTTACCAAAGTGCTTTTTCTCTTACCCGTAAATTGGACTTTCACTGATCCTATACATTCTTATTTAAATAATAATAACTTAGTATTTTCTAGAAAATTTATATAATGTCTTATTTTTATTTAACTTTTTGAATACTTTAAATTTCTAAATAAAAATAAATTCATATGAAAGAACAATTTGAGAGTTTTCTAACAATATATGATAAGCATTATAAAAGTTTGATGAGATAGAATCTTAATCATATAAAGTAAATATTTCTGAAAACAAGTAGTAGTAATTGATGATGTGAGATTTTATACGATATCATGTATAAACGTATCTCTTGATTATACATATTTTATAATATATAATATGACATAATATAATATTATAATTTATTCTTCAAAACTAAATATTCTGTAAAATTATTAGTGATTAACAAAAATGCTTTAATAAAACCTTAAATGTATTTATTGACAAAATCTGTTTATATATATCACATGCATAAATAACGTTTTTGATAATACATTATATTTGGTAAAGTTTTTAATGATACTATATATGCGGTAACGATCTCGCGCCCATAATCGATGTAGCTTAGCATGTCTATTGTATATACGTACGCGAAATTGCGAATGATCTCCAACCCACAATCAGTACAACTTAATGTGTCTGTTGTTTATGTTGTATACAAATATGTGTATACGAGAATGATCTTCCACCCATAATCAATATATTTTAATATGTCCAATAGGCTCGAAAAGGATCGTGCCTATTTGGCCCGGCCCAACAGGTCTAAAAAGTTGGTCTACCCAATTGGTCTGGTTATTTCATGTGTGTTTTCATTGGGTGGGTCGGGCCGATCTAAAAAATAGCGGCCATATGGAATTTTGGCCCTACCGAACCCGATTTTCCTCTTTGGCCTAGCGGGTTGTTCGGCCGCTAAACACCTATAAAAATCTAACAATCCTCGCACGAGAACGAGATCAATTGTAGGGTAGCAAGTTAACCACAAGTTGTCTCTCAAGGAAGATTTAACCGACAAATAATTATTATGCAACACAATTGACAGAAAAATAAAGCCTAAACACTCTAACCAAATTTATGATTTTAATAAACTAAAGAAAAATAATTAAAAAGACAAAATTAAACTAGACAAGATTAAACTTGGAGAAAACAATATTGAAGAAAGTCTAGGATTTCGGAATCATCTCATCAAACTTGCAAGCAGAATATCAATTAATTGATCATGCGGTTAACAAATATAACAATCATGTAAAAGCTAGGCCTAGATCTGATAACTCATGTCTTCACACATTAGAGCTATCCCAACATAATTTGCTATTTTCATTAAGTCCAGGGTTAGATAATACATCTCTGATTCATATCTAACCCCCTGAATAAATTTAGTCCAGGAATAATATCTTCTCCCGATCTCAATTATTCCCCCAAAACAATCAAAAGTTGATCAGACAATCAATTATCAAATAAAGCAATTCATTCAGGAAAGCAAATCAATTAATAAATACTCATGTTTGTTTGTTTGAATCAAATCATCCTAACCCTAGAACAAAGAAATTAGCTCATGGAAAAATTCATCAATTCAATTAAACAAGAGATAATAATCACAAACACCAACATGAAGCAATTAATATCAAAAGAAAATCAAATAGATAAATAAAGGTGGAGAAGAATTACACTTTTTCAAGTTGCAAGGAGATCTCCCAAGAAAACCCTAGCTTTAACGTGAAGAGGGAGAAAAAGAGAAAAGAGAGCAATCCAAATTTTATATCTAGCTTGAATGTGTGAAAATCTAAAGCCTAAACTCCCCCTATATAGCCAAAGACCCTAACAACTTGGAAGGAGTTCAAATCCTAAAATAAGTCTACTAAAAGAAATCAAATGAAACTAGCTTATACGTGCAGTTTTTCTATCCCAAACGGTCACCGAACGACATGCTACGTCGCGAACGGCCAGGGGAACAGTCATCGAACGACCAAAAGCCTTTTTCGGAATGACTAGGGAACGTCCGTTCCTTTACTCTCTTTTTCAAAACGCGAACGACGTCCTTCATAGGGAATGGCCAAGGAACGATCGTTCCCTTTATTTTCTCTAACATGAACGACCATTGATCGGTCGTTCGCCTAATTTCTTCCTTGTTCACTTCTCTTAGCCCACTCTTCGTTTCTTGTTCGTTCTACCTACACTTTTCCACCAAAAATAAGCATAACACACACAGAAATAGACTCAACAACAAAACACGCAAACACACAAGCAAAAACACGAAACATACTATGAAAAATATAGAAATGAAATCAAAATAACCACACAAAATACTAACAAAACACACAAAACAAATCCCCCACGCTTAGCCTTTTGCTTGTCCTCAAGTAAATAATAACACCTATAAATCCAACAAGAAATATTATGTTCAATTTGAGAGTTAATTCATCCATAACACTACGTCCTATCCACCTCGGATTATCATGCATTGATCCCCAACCTTCACAACAAACTAACTCAGCTAAGGTTAATAGTTAGTTAAGGTGTTCGACCCTCCTTACTCGGTTTCAAATCCATGTCAAAAATTACAACCCTGTCATACACACAACAAATCACACAATTACTAACCATGAACCATTTGTTTCGATTTTTTTTGTGCTAGAACTCTTGAGATATTCTTCCACTAGGTATAAACTTCGAATGTTTTTCAAAAGCTCCCAGGGTGGTTTTCCATACTCATGTTTGAGCTGTCTTTTTACGTAAAAGACAAACATGGGCTCATGAATGCTCCTAGTTACTAAGCAACTCAACCAGCGGAGTATAATCTCGATTGCTCTTTCGATTTTTTTCTTTTTCTTTTTCTTCTCTCTCTTTTTTTTCTTTTTTTTTCTTTTTTTTTTTCCGTTCGCAAGGCTAGCAATATTTTGTACACACATAAATCAAAACAAGGTTTTAACTTAATTCACATCGATGAAGCTTCGTAATTCAAGCCCCACAACCTAAACTATCATTTAACCATCGCCTTATTTGTCTATCACAAGGGTTAATTCACAATTTAGTCAAATAAAAAGTATCAAATTCACGGTGTTATTTTATAATCAAAACTCAAACTGCTACATCTATTTCAAGTTAGCTAAACGACACTATTATTAAGCTTAAACAATCAAAGGGCTAGGAGAAGAAATAACCACATGCAACTATAACATCTAGACAACAACCAATCGCTCCCCCACACTTAAGTCACGCAATGACCTCAATGCGTAAAAATAAAAAAGAAGGAAAAAAGAGACGTCCCTGATAAATGCGATAATGGCAAAGTAGTTAAGTCCAGTGTCGGCATGTGAAGGAGAACAAAAATACCCAAAAAGATAAACTCTAAAATAAAATATTTTTTTTATTAGTGAATAGTGTCGAACGGCCACCGAAAGGCGTACTGACAGAGGCCGATGTTTGTCAAACGGAGGGCAAACGGCGTGCGGGAGCTGCGCATGGGCTAGGCCGATCGGGCACCGAACGGCGTTAAGGTGCTTAGCGAACAACCGTTCACCACTATTTGCCTATATTTTTTCTTTTTTTTTCTTCTTTTTTTTAGGATAAAAATAGTAAAATACTTGGGTTGCCTCCCAAGAAGCGCTCTTTTAACGCCATTAGCTTGACGGCTGCAACTGATAAAATCATGGTGGGTCATTGAACAAGACATCTCTTACCACCTTGAAATTATAATCTGGCTTACTCAAGCTTTGAATCACATCATATTCCTGCCATAAGACATCTTTCACAACAGAATCAATAGAGTCAACAATAAAATTACCATGTGAGCCACATGCAGAACTATAAGCTATATCAAAAATTGAAAACGCTACAGTTTTTCCCAAGTTCATACTTAGTTTTCTATTTTTGACATCAATCAAGGTATTGGTTGTGGCCATGAATGGTCTACCCAAGTATGATGTTTAAGATTACCTTTATCATTTTCCATATCCAAAACAACAAAATCTGTGAGAATTGTAATACCACTTACTTGGACTAAAATATTTTCAACAATGCCTGTAGGATACCTAATGGACCTATGAGCAAGTTGCAGACGTAACCCGATAACTTCAATTCCCCTAACTAATTGTTTAAAGATAGAGTAAGACATAAGGTTAATTCCGGCTCCAAGATCAAGCATACCTACGACTTTCTTACCATTCTCAAAAAAAATATTGATAGTGAAACTACCTGGATTTTGTTTTGGACATGGACTTAGGGACGAAATAGAAAGTCTATGGGAAGGCAATCCCGTGCGTGCCTCCATATTCATGTCTTCTTCACTTGCATCAACTTTCTTTTCTATGTTCGCGATACCTGCATGGTTAGATGAGACAATAGAAAGAGGAATCTCATTTTCATGATCAGAAATCTCACCAAATTCAAGAACGGTGATAGATTGAGCTTGCGCTGGTTGACTAGGAAGTGTGTCCTGCTTGAAGACATGTCAAGCTATCTCACCAACTTGAGTCGCCAATTGACCAACTTGAGTCTCAAGATGCTTAAAAGAAGTTTCCATAGATTCAAACTGCCTATTGTTACCTTCTTGTGTTTGCTGACTGACCTGAATAAAGGAGTTCAAGTTGTCTTCAATAGATGGAGCCCTTGATTGGTTGATTGGCTGGCCTTGGGGTTGCGGTGGCCTCGGATAGATATCAGAGGGATTTTATGAATTGCCCAAACTAAAGTTCAGATGGTTTCGCCAACCTGAATTATATTTTGAGAGATAACATTACAAACATTAGCCCCATGACCAAATTCGCCACAAATCCCGCAAGACTCGGCAGAATGGGGGACAGGTGGATGCCCCCTTGTAGCTAACAATTGTACTTGCTTAGTCAACTTAGCTAATTGTTTTGTCACATCGTAACTCGGGGCTACTTCATTCACGATAGCCCATTTGCCTCTGACACTCTTTTGTTGTGAGTTATCGCTCATCATCTCTAAAATATCATGATTTCCTGGGCCGTATGTACACCCATGTCACCCCCAGCGGCATTGTCAACCATATATTGATAATTATGCGATAATCCATCATAGAAAAAATGGTTTAACAATTACAATGGGTAGTGATGATGTGGGCATTCAATCTGTAAATCCTTAAAGCGATCCCATGCCTCATGAAAAGGCTCGCCTTCCATCTGACTAAAAGTAGCTATCTTACCTCGCAGATCTGAAGTTTTCTGATGAGAGTAGTACCTGCCCATGAACTTATTGTACACCGCTTTCCAATCAGTAAGAGAGTTAGGAGGTAGAGACATAAGCTAAGTTTTCGCACGGTCTTTCAGAGTGTACGGAAAATAACGCATCCTAAGTTGATCCTCTTCCAAACCTTGTAGAGGAAAATTTTGAATGACTGAATAGAATTCCCGAATGAAGTTAAGATGATCTTCATTGGGCATCCCATAGAATGACGACAACTGATTAAAGTGTATGGTTTTGAGCTCATAGTTCCGTGCTGCTTGTCCCAAAGTGATGCAAGAGATTGCAATCCCAATGACATGGCGTGCGAAATCACGCATCGAAGGCTGGCGTGCCTCCATGTTGTTTCCGTTTTGATTATCACCCATCCCTGATTCGTCTGTTTGTTCTTCTTTTGGAATGTGATCACGAGAATCCTCACTGCTATCTGTAGAATTGCCCCCTTCTTTCCTTGTTCGTCTCGCAACTCAATGGATATCGTCCACGAGAGGCATAAGGTTCCTATTGAGATTTCTACGTCCTTGCATAAACAACACAGAAAAACAGATCAAACGCACCATTGGAATAAAGTAAAAATCAAAAGAAACAAAAAGAGTCCTAAACTAAAAACACAGAAAATAGACACAATAATTATTATGCTTAAAGCCTTCCCCGGCAATGGCGCCAAAATTTTGTTCGAACGCTAAACACCTATAAAAATCTAACAATCCTCGCAAGAGAACCAGATCAATTGTAGAGTAGCAAGTTAACCACAAGTCGTCTCTCAAGAAAGACTTAGCCGACAAATAATTATTATGCAACACCATTGACAGAAAATAAAACATAAACACTCTAACCAAATTTATGATTTTAATAAACTAAAGGAAAACAATTAAAATACAAAATTAAATTAGACACGATTAAACTTGGAGAAAAAGATATAGAAGAAAGTCTAGGATTTCAGAATCATCTCATCAAACTTGCAAGCAGAATATCAATTAATTGATCATGCGGTTAACAAATATAACAATCATGTAAAAACTAGGCCTAGATCTGATAACTCGTGTATTCACAGATTAGATATATCCCAATATAATTTGCTATTTTCATTAAGCCCAGGGTTAGATATATAATACATCTCTGATTCATATCTAACCCCCAGAATAAATTTAGTCCAGGAATAATATCTTCTCTCGATCTCAATTATTCCCCCAAAACAATCAAAAGTTGATCAGACAATCAATTATCAAATAAAACAATTTATTCATGAAAGCAAATCAATTAATGAATATTCATCCTTGTTTGTTTGAATCAAATCATCCTAACCCTAGAATAAAGAAATTAGCTCATGGAGAAATTCACCAATTCAATTAAACAAGAGATAATAATCACAAACACCATCATGAAGTAATTAATATCAAAAGAAAATCAAATAGATAAATAAAGGTGGAGAAGAATTACACTTTTTCAAGTTGCAAGAAGATCTCCCAAGAAAACCCTAGCTTTAACGTGAAGAGGGAGAAGAAGAGAAAAGAGAACAATCCAAATTTTGTATCTAGCTTGAATGTGTGAAAATCTAAAGCCTAGACTCCCCCTTATATAGCCAAAGGCCCTAACAACTTGGAAGGAGTCCAAATCCTAAAAGAAGTCTACTAAAAGAAATCGAATGAAACCAGCTCATACGTGCAGTTTTTCTGTCGCGAACGGTCACCGAACGACATGCTACTTCGCGAACGGCCAGAAGCCTTTTGGGAACGGCTAGGGAACGGCCGTTCGTTTACTCTCTTTTTCAAAACGCGAACGACGTCCTTCTTAGGGAACGGCCAGGGAACGACCGTTCCCTTTATTTTCTCTAACATTAACGGTCATTGAACGACCGTTCGCCTAGTTTTTTCCTTGTTCACTTCTCTTAGCCCACTCTTCGTTTCTTGTTTGTTCTACCTACACTTTTCCACCAAAAACAAGCATAACACACACAGAAATAGACTCAACAACAAAACACGCAAACACACAAGCAAAAACACGAAACATACTATGAAAAATACAGAAATGAAATCAAAATAACCACACAAAATACTAACAAAAACACACAAAACACGGGTCAGCCCGACTCAACCCATTTGACAGTTTACTTATTATTATGATAGCCTGTGCGATGCACGTGCATCGCATCAACTAGTTTCATTAGAATATGTATTTTAGGTGTCAAATATATTTAAAAAAATCATATGTTTCAGGGTCCGACACAAACATTTGACATCCCTAAGGGCCATCATCAAGTGTGAAATTGAAAAGTTATCTTTTTTTTTTTAAAAAAAAATTAGTTATTGGTTTCTTGTTGTTTTGTGGCAAGAAAAAAAATAATATTGAGAATAGAATATGTCCATTTGATTGCTAATATAAAAATACCACTATGTTTTTCTCTAACGAATTAGTTTCTACTCTTTATTGTGAAAAAACTAGTATTGTAATAATTTGTTATATATATAATCTTTGTTTTATATGTCAAAAGAATTAGTGAAATTTTTACTTCCTAGCACAACCTACTACTAATTTCTGGATCCGCTACTGCCCATAAAGGAGGGAGATGATATTGCCAGACCAAATGGCTGGAGGTATACATGAGTTAGAAAAGATCTCAAATTACCTTGCTTTGTTGCACGGAAAAATATTATTTTTCTTAATTATATAATAAGAGAGTGGAAAAATAAAAGGGCACAAGGATCAGATCGGATCCAATTGAGGACCCACTTGGATCATAGGCCACAATAGAGACACAAAGTTCTTTAATTTTGTGGATCCAAATGAGCCATATTTGTGTCTCCATGCACTCTTTGTAATATTGTCTTGCTCATCCCATGTACTTACCATTTGGGCTTTGACAAGTTGGAATTCAATGAAGGATTTTGAACTCTTAAGGTTGTAATATAACTTTGTAAACTTGGTAAACAATACTTTCATATATACTAAAATTTCTTCAAAGAATTTAAAAACATTAAATTAAAAAAAAGCTAAAACTATCAAGTATATATATGTAAAATGTCTCCATTACTTGGGTTCAACTTTGGCTTGAAGTGTATATCCACCACTATAGTCAAAAGCATCACTATAGGGATGTCTAAAACCACTTTTAACATTTCCAAATTCTGTTGCAGATGATGATGCTGAGGTTGAATTTGTGTTTAAGCCATCATTTTGTAAAATAGTTTCCAAGGACTTGACAACCTCGGACATCGTGGGACGATCCGAAGCCGATTCTTCCACGCATTGTATAGCCAACTCTAGAAACCTCGGAAATCCTATGAGATTTGGGGTGTTTCTTATGACAGGATCCATAAAGTCCCTCAAACCATAGTGCGTTTCGTCGTTCTTGTTCATTGCTATTCTAACTTCTCGTACGATGTATTTTCCCTTCTCGATGGGCTGCTTAGCGGTAATGAGCTCAAGCATCACCACGCCGAAGCTGTAAACGTCGCTTTTCTCTGTTAACTATTGTGTCATGTAGTATTCGGGATCAAGATAGCCCTATAAATATGTCAAAGTTTCAAGAAAATTGTCAGAAAACTTAATAAGAACATATTCATGAATCATGACTACATTATAATTTTACGTAATCTAAGGGAGCGTTTGCAAAAGCTTCTGGTGTTAGAGAAAGTGACTTATTGTAACATAAGTGAAAAGTAATTGAGAATAAGAAGTTTGTGGTATTTGTAAAAGGAAGCTAAAAGTTGTATAAGTTAAAAGAGAATGTTTGGTTGTAAAGATGTGTAAAAGTGAAACCAAAAGCATAATTAGAAATCTAAAGCACCATGTTTTTCTCATCAAATTATGCAGAAGTAGAAGCCGAAGTTGGCATTTGAAAAGCGCTAAAAACTATTCCTTTTCAATTAAAAGCTGACAATCACTTTTTTTAAGTGCTTGCAAACACACGCTGAGTCTTCTGATGAACTTACTAGTGTGCCTTTAACTTGAGTTGAAACATGCCCTTTTGAACTGTCGGAGACGAGCTTAGACAAGCCGAAATCCGCAACCTTAGCCGTGAGATTGTCGTCTAACAAAATATTGGTCGACTTGATATCCCTATGGATTATCGGAGGATTCGCGAGTTCGTGTAAGTAAGCTATTCCTCTGGCTGAACCGAGGGCAATTCTTAGCCTCCTTTTCCAGTCTAGATGAACTCCACTTCTTCCTGCAAACATATTTTCCTGTTATGTTAGCATTTTTTGGTTCTGCTAAGTCTTTTTTTGAAGACTTAGTTGTGTAAAATGAGATTACCTGATAAACTTTCTCTTAGTGTCCCATTAGCCATAAACTCATAAACCAACATTTGTTCTCCCTGTTCAAAGCAGAAACCAACAAGGCCAACAAGGTTTTTGTGATGAACTCTTGAAAGCAACTCGATTTCGGTTTTAAACTCGAGTCCGCCTTGCGTAGAACCTTGTTGAGCTCTTTTTATTGCCACTACCTGTCCAGTGGAGAGTACTCCTCTGTAGACCTGAGAAAAAAAAGACAGAAACACGGTAAGTTTACGAAATAACATCGGGTTTTTTACGTGCGTATAGCAATGACAACCTTGCCATAGCCTCCCGAGCCGATTTGATTGCTTTGAGAGAAGTTATTGGTGCATTTCTTGAGCTCATCATAAGAGAACCATCTTGCTCCTTTTAGTTGTGGTGCCCCTCCACTGTCCTTACCACTTGGAGCCCAAGAAGCTACACAAAGAAAATCAAGAAAATAAGTCGAGAAAATGGCCGGGGAAAAATTATTGGGAGAATTACAAAAAAACCCTGAGGTTTGGGTTAATTACAAAAAACCCAGAGATGTTTTACAAAAAGTCCAATAGAGTTTGATTTTGTATTAAATTTAAGGGGGCAACTGTAATATCAGGGGGGTTTTAAATATTTTTTTGCTTATGAACGGGGAATATGTAAAGAGGAAATCAAACCTCAAGGGTGTTTCGCAATTTTGAAAGATCTCTGGGTATTTTTTTGTAATTATCCCAAAAATATTTACCCAGCATTTTCACATTTTGGTCAAAACTTTTTTGTTTTTACGCTAAACATGTGAACTACAATAAGTGATTTGCAGTTTGTCATCTAGAGCACCTTGACCATAGAATATCTCGTCGGGATTCTGTCACATGCAAGACACACCTCTTATTTTTAGCACATTTTGGTCAATTCTCTGTTGCTTGATAAGGGCAAATAGTAATCAAACTTTTCATAATTGGGCCCAACACTTGGAATTTACAATACAAGCAACCTGGAATAACCAAAATGTGCTCAAACAAGAGGCGTGTCTAACACGTGACCGAATCCCGCCGAAATATTCCACTTGCGTGGAGCTACATATGACAAAGTGCAAATCCTGTGCAGTTCAGATAATAAAGTGTAAGACACTATAGTTTGCATGAGCAACTGTTTTATAGCCATGACACTCAAAATGCAATGCGCAAACAACAAGAATTACCAAATGGTTTGCTTAGCGATATGGCTTGCTCAGCACGCCGTTTTTGCCTAATAGCATATGCCCCTAACATAGCTAGCACCAGGACCAAAAACGCGCATCCAGTCGTTATTCCAGCAACCACGCCCATGCTAATGTGAGCTCTTCCTTGTTCATCTGAAATTTTGGCACATTTTATTAGTTCAAAACAATGTGCAAGGTAAACAATACTTTTTTTGAGCTGAAACTACTAACTACTTAAATTTACCTCCGAAAACATAAGGCGACGCGATAAAATAATACGGTCCAAACTCCCTAGGCGGCTTGTATGTTTGGTTACTCAACGAAAATCCAATCCTCTGAACCTCAGACCTATTGAAGTATTTTGCATTGGATGGAAATAGTCCGAGCTGCACTTGGAGATAGTCGTCGACGTTAAAGAATGGATTTTGAAGGGATATCGATCCTGGAGAAAGGTCGAGTTTCACCCAAAGGCTCATTTCTAAAGAATGGAACAAACTGGCATTTGATAAGTCCCTGAAAGAGGGTGCTCTGAAGTACAATGTCCCTTCATATGGATAAGCACAATCACAGCTTTGTGGGTTGAGTTTTTGATCATTGGTACAAATTTGGCTTCCACAATTTGCAAGGCTTGTAGAATAAGGCTTTGCTGATTGTTGAATTTGACAGTAGACTGTGTTTTCCAGGGTGGCTGAGCATACAGGGTTCCCTATCAACCTGTAAGAAGTTTAAGAAAAATGTAAGAAAGGAATCCATGTTTATATGCTTTGACAATTTTAGGCAGTGTTTGTAAATAGAAGTTGAAAATTGATAAAGTTAATAGTGAATGTTTGGTGAATATTGCAAAAGTATTTTATTCATGTGTAAAAGTCAAACTAGAAGCACAATCAGAAATCTAAAGCACCTATCCCTGCTTTTAGATTATGATTAAATGATGCATAAGATGGCATTTGCAAACACTTAGTAAAAAGTGATTTTTTCCAGCTAAAGGTTCGAAATCACTTTTTTTTAGTATTTCCAAACACTCCCTTAGTCATGTAGCTCTAGGGGGTTGGCAATAATGATTCTGGAGAAATTATGATTTGCAAAAAGGTCCTGCAATTTTCAAAAAGACGCTCGATTTCAGTCCTTTGATCGCTGAAAATTGAAATTTCTGTTGGAAATATTATGTGTCCATATTTCCGACCAAATCGACTAATGTGGCAACCAATTTCGCATATGTTTGAGGTGGATGTTTTATATAAGTTTTTGTTCCAATCGACATGTCAATTCACTTGGAAGATGTCCACATAAGAGAAACTGGTTTCCAGTTCAGCAGGTTTGGCCGTTTGGCCAGAATGTGGACACATGGTTTTTTTCTACAGGATTTTTGTTTTGCCAACCCCCTATAGTTATACGACTAAAACTGCAATTTAACCTAGGATGACCTTATAAATTTTGAACAAGTATTCTTACAATAATGTGCTTTTGTATTGAGAGCCAATTGTTACTGATGAGATATCATTGTTCTCCAAATCAACAAGTTGAAGTTGCTGGTTAATGTTGCCACTCATGTCTAATTTGTCACCAAATGCATTGTTCCTCAATTTCCTGTCAAAACATTTACAGGATTACATCAAAAACTACTAACTTCACTTCTTCAATAGATTTCGAGCAATTTATGGTCCCTTTTTGCAATTTATTTGTTAGACTCACACTTGCTGAATCTGAGGTAAACTGAAAATTTCTGATGGGACTGATCCTTCCAACGGTCCATATTCGATCATCCTGAACACCAAAACATATTCATCTCATAAGATCTTTGCTTTAGCGGATAATTACAAAAGTCCCCCTGAAGTTTAGGTTAACTACAAAAGAACCCAAAAGTTTATGAAAATTACAAAAACACATGGAAGTTTGACTTCGTCCTACATTTCCCCCCTTCATAAGAAAAAAATATTTTGAACCCCCCTACCATCTATAGAAATATTATGGTTACCCTTGCTTTAGCCCATGATTTTAAGGCAAAAATGGATACTTGGTTTTGACAATGTTAGAGCACAATACTCACAAAGTAGTTAGTGACTGTAAAGTGGAGAACCAATCTGGCGCTTTAGATTGTTTGAATGAGTTGTTGCTCAAATCTCTGCAAAAACACAAGGCATTATGAACTGAGATTTGTTTTCTTGAATAAACAAAAAGCAATGAGAGAAAGACCAACATTTTACTAAAGAAAATGTGTATTTCTTACACATAATTGAGGGAGTTCATTCCAGTTAAGTTTGGTAATAAACCAGACAACATATTGTGAGCCAAATTCCTGTAATGAAAAAACATACTAGGATGATAAACTAAATGCTAGTCACTATTTTACTTCAATAATCTTATTGCAGTGAAAAGTAGGTCTTGTAACTCTCGGACTACTTGGAGATTTGGTCCTCTAAGTAGTCTCCTTTGAATTTTGGTCCAATATCTTTTAAAATTTTGGACATTTTAGTCCGATTTTGACTGAAATTACTGATTATGACCGGTAAGATACGAACATGTCAAAAATTTGGGAAAATTGTCATCTAAGCATTTAAATCCCCAAAATTCTTAGACACATTAGCGGCCCACTGGTCTACTCAGCAGTTCCGATAAAAAATTACACAATTTGGGTCAAAATCGGACTAAACGTCCGACTTTTTTAATGATATTGGATCAAAATTTAAAGGCGATTACTTAGATGACTATTCTCCAACAAAAAGACTATTTTCCCAAATAAGTACTTACAATTCGATGACGTTAGTGAGGTTGTTGAGGTTTGATGGAACAGTTCCTTTGAGGGAATTTCGATCAAGCCGACTATAATGATATTAAGTTAATCATTGCAAAAGGCTGAAAAAAGTGTGGTGAAAATGTAAATATGGAAGAAGTTAAAAGATGGTGAGTTTACTCACACAACTTCAAGTGTCTGTACAAGTGTTACTGTAGATGGAATGTCCCCTTCCAATTCATTCCCATCAAACAACCTGCCACAAATTTCACCATAAAAAGACAGTAGGATAAATTATAAAATCTACTCCTAAACTTTGGCCTAATTTACAAAAGTGTCCAGTTATCTTTCAAAATTGCAAATACCCCCGTAAGGTATAACGAAAATTCCGTCGAGGTTTGTATATATTTAACGAATACAGCCCCTCACATTTGTTTCTAGCTCACAAAATTGCACCCTCAAGAGGGGATATTTGTTAGATAAAATACAAATCCAGGGGGATATTTGTAATTTTGAAAGATAATTGGAGCTTTTTGTAGTTAGGCTAAACCTCAGTGGTAATTTTTTTATAAACTCTTAAAAATAATCAAAAAGAAAATTTTAAGATTGAAAACATGTTTAGTTGGATCTTGACTTACAGATGTATCAATGACATGTCTGAGTTAAAAAGTTGGCTTGGAATTTCACCAGAAAGCTGGTTTTTGTTGAAATGGCTGCAAAAAGCTACAACATCAGAAAACAAGAAGTGGAAAATGGCAAGAATTTTAACAAGTAGATATATGATACATTGACAAAAAAATAAGTTTTAACATCACTCACAAGTGCTTAGCCTTTTTAAGCTGGTCTAATCCTGGGCCAAAAGCTGATGAAACAGGGATATGTCCTGTCAACTTATTTTCAGCCAAGTCAAGCCAGTATAGCTTGGAGAGTTTACCCAACGAAGGCGGTATATCGCCGGTTAAGTTATTCGAATTCAGGGCTCTGTAAATACGTGTTTCATTGGAAAAACGAAAAAAAATAAGACGAGTTTCATGGGAATTCGTCACGGAAAATCACACCAGAAGTTCTTACAGGAAAGTTAGCTCGGACAGGTTTCCGAGTTCACTTGGTATGTTGTTAGTAAAGCCACATCCTGCTAGAATTCTGAACAACATATGTGAAAACTAGCTAAGTTATTGTATGACAAGAATAGACCATGATAAATTATGAACTTCATTGATTTTTATTAAATCTTACAAGGATAAATTGCAATTTTGATACTGTAACTAACTAACTATAGTAGTAGTGTGGTAAAATTGTTCCTTTTTAAAATTATGCTTGGCAAAATCACCCTATATTTTTGAAAAACTCTTGGATTTAGTCCTCAATTTATCAGAAATTCAAATTATCCAGAAAATCAAATCTCATGTGAATGCATAAAATTGGGATTTTCGAATCTCTGACCAAAGTGTAGATGCTTCTAAGGTGTTTGGTGAACCGAAAATCCTAATTTTGGCGGGAGATTTGAAAATCCCCCAAATTTTGCGGTCAATAGTGGAATTTCTGGCGAATCGAGGACTAAATCCGGTAGTTTTTTTAAATATAAAAGGTGAATTTTTGCCAAATGAACAATTTTACCACTCCCCTATGGACTAAAGTTGCAATATATCCAATCTTACAATATGGTTAACTTTTGCAGATCTCCCAGCCGTGGAGACAATGAACCAGTAAGGCCAGGGTTGAATGACAAGTCTCTGCAATCAATAAGCTTCAAAATCTTAGGCTAAAAAAAGTACAAAATAAAAAAATAAAATTAAAAAAACAACAAGCTACTTATATATCCAAGCCAAATGAAATGAAATTGAGTGAGAGAATATTGAAAGGTACAAAAGAAACTCACAATGAAATTAACTCTGTGAGACCACCAATGTCACCACTCATTTTACCAGTTAATCCCATTGTTGATAATCCTCTGCAAAATTGATGTATATATTAATGTGACAAAGTTGTCATTTTACAGATTGGTAAAAAAATGAACGTGAAAATTGAAAAAAAGTTGAATAGAATTTGATGTTGTTACAATGAAGTGATCCTTGAGTTGTTGCAGGCAATTCCTTCCCAGGCTGCACAAGGATCGTCGGATTTATCCCAACTTGGCGGCGTGTTACTCCATTGATCTTTTAGCGATCGAAGCACAGCAGCTGCAATACGAACAACATTTTACGCAAATTCAGAAAGATTGTAGGAAAACTTCGACAAAATAGCTAAGGTTGAAAAACGAACCAAACTAGTCACGTATGATCAACTAAAGCTTGTTTGGATTCTGTTTGTTTGTTGATAAATTAAACCAAGCTTGACATATTTTTTTCATTCGATAAGAGTGTAAAGCTCGGGTCGAACATAATTATATATGTGCAAAAATATGAGCTCAATTCATGTTCGGCTAAACTAAAGCCCGATTCATTTAATAACCATACCAATTACCAAACACAAACACAAATATTTATGAACGATAAAATTTCAAACAAAATTGAACAGTACTACATTCGACTCGACTCGATTCAATTACACCCGCAATAAAAGCTCAATGCAAGCAACTATCTACAATTTTTTCTGATATATTGAACATATATCTTGATCCAAATTGTACGTAGAAGACAGAGTGATATGACAGCATGGTTTGGCCATTCAGCCTACATCCACGGACAAAATGTCGAAATAGCTATCAAAATTTAATATCTATTTTATCTTATGAATTACAATATTACTTATATATAATATAATTATATAAATGCAACAGATATGAAAAAAAAAGATGCATTTTTAGATCAAATCAAATATTCTGCATTCCAAGAATGACACATTATTCATAATCAAATCAACTCAGATTTAATTTTATCCTCAACAGACTAAGAAAATAACACACACACAAAAACACGCACCAAAAAAAATTAAAACTGTTAGTAGTAAGATTATTACCATCCTGTGGGTTTGTCATAGCATGAAGAACATGAATCCATAAGCAGAAAACCAGTAGATAGCAAAAGAGCAGCCACAGCATGGCTGATGGACTTTCTCCCTCTAAAACAACAAAATATAGTAAAAACTGCTCACTCCACAAATATAACTAGTTTATCAAGGGAGAAAATTAAATCCCATATAGATATACTCCATCCCAGATCAATAATAATCATTGCTTGAAACTGAATTTAACCACCACTTTCAGAAATTCCTTTTTTTTATTTTTTTATTTTGTCCCACTCTTGCTAGTAGTGGTGAGAAATATACCAAGAAAAGAAAGAGAGGTGGGTAGAGTAAATGGGAGAAAAAGAAAAAGGTTGAAAAAAAATTCAGGGTTGCTCCTTTAAATGATTAAAACTTGTCTTAGAAGACAGTCCAAACTAATCCTTAATTTCTTCCCAACATTGTCTGTCCAAAAAAAAAAATCAACTAGTTTGGGCATTGTTCATCATTGATTGTTTAGCACTCTACAATCATGACAGTATCAACTATAATGTCTGACATGCATTTGGTTTTGTTTTTTCTACAGACACGGGGTGTTGGGCGTTGAGGGTTCATGTTAACTTTGCATAAATCAGTAAATCACAGGGGTAATTACAAGAAATAATCCTCAAGTTTAGCCTAATTATAAAAAAGAACCGGTTAACTTTCGAAATTACAAATACCCCTTGATATGTGTTTCTCTTTTCTAAATCGCACCCTTAAGACGATATTTGTTAGTTAATGCAAACCTCGAAAAGGTGTTTGTAACGCTTTAAGGGGATAATTTTTTTTTTTTAATAAATCTTAATGGAGTATTAGTAATTTTGAAAGGTAATTAGGGTTTTTGTAATTAGGCTAAACCTCGGGATAGTTTTTGTAATTATCCTTGAATCATGATAGTGGTTGCAATGGGTCAAGTATGTCTGGATCCATACCCGGCCCACTAATATTCTTAAGGATCCACCCAAGTTCGCCCCAAAATCAGGCTCAATTGATAGACCAGTTAGACCCACGCGGTCATTTTTAAAATTTAATAAATACTCAAAATATATTTTTTTACCAGAAAAATACTATTGAAAAGTATACTTTCCTAAATAAAATACCATAAAAATGCAATACTATTTCTTTAAAGAATAAATATATATATATATATATATAGCGGGTCAAGACAGGTCAGGTTCGTAAATGAAAACCCCGTACTCATTTACAGTTTATACTATTCAAATCCACGCCAGATGAGATGAGTCCGGTTCGAATTCGGGTTTTAGCGTGACCCATTGCCATCCCTGCAATGTAAGGAATGTGCCAACATTTTTCCAATGTTTAATTCAGAAGCAAATGAACTTGAGTGCTGTGACATCTCAAGGCGTAGTTGCTTATTTAGTTTGAAATGGACATATGCTACTTTGGCCCCATCAAGTCATTCTCATATATTGTTAGTGCAGTTCTTGTTGGTAATATAGTTATATTATAGAGACATTTTCCTTATGTTGTCCAATATATAGGGATCTCTTTTGTAATTTGTCCAATTATATATACTCCCCTTCTTACCTATACATGTATAAAATTTGTATTATATAATGGTGTACATATATATAATTTTACCGAACTTTTGTTTTCCCAGTATTTTGGTTCGGTAATTCAGTAAATAGTAATTTTAAAAATAAAAAAATAGTAAAAACCCCAAAATTATCTTATTTCATATATTTTTTTAATTTTTTTATTTCAGTAAGTAAATAACAAATGATAATATAAATACATATATAACAAAATACAAAAATATATAAAAATAATTATTCAGTATTCGTACAATTCGTAAAAACCAAAACCAGGAATCGAAACCGAACTTATTATAAACCAAAATAAAATATTTAACTAGTAAAATTCTATCAAATAAATTTAGTATTTTTTTAATAATATGATATATATTTATAGATAGATAGATATCGATCAATTTTTTTGTTATTTTGGCGTGATGGGCCAGGCACACGTAGTCGAGAAACAATTAGGCACATTGAATTCCAACTGAATAAATCAGGCCCATTTTCTTATGATTAAGGCCTAGCCCAGATCACAATTCACAAATAGCAAATAGGAACAAATAAAGAAGAAGAGAAGACGTGGCGGAGCTGCGCGCCGTCGGAGCAGGTGGAGCCGCCGCTGAGGGCTACTACACCGTTGGCCTGTGATGATTATTTATTCCCAACACGAAGTTACTTTTCCTCTGAGTAGCTCCAAATGAATTTGCTGTTTAAATAGAATCCAGTTAACAAGGATAATGCGCCATGGCCAAAGAGGGAAAACAATGGCTGTTTTCCATCATTCTGCTTCTTTTCTCCTACCATTTTGCCCTAGCTTTAGGTTCACAGCAGCAGCGAAAGCTACTGCCAGTTCGAAAGCGGAAACTGCATCCGCACTTGGTAACCTCCTGATAGTTGCCTCCATAGCTAAAACACTGTCAAAGCCTGGAGGAATTTATACTCTGGAGAAGGATGGGGACTCCATTCCCTTGTCCGAGGATCTCGTCCTCCAAGTTCTCCGCCGCGGTTCTCTTGATGCTTCCAAAAAGCTGGATTTCTTCCGGTGGTGCTCTGTTAGGCCAAACTACAAACACTCGGTGGGCACCTACTCTCAGATGTTCAAAGCCATCTGTTTTTTACCCCATCAGCACCACGAAGATATCCTTGAGCTGGTTGCCGCGATGAGACGTGATGGGGTGGTGCTTGATTCGTCGACTTTGAAACTGATTCTCGATGGGTTCATTAGGTCTGGTAAGTATGACTCTGCTCTGGAAGTTTTGGACTATGTTGAGAGAGACTTGATTAGTACAAGCTGTTTGAGCCCTGATGTATATAGCCCTGTTCTTGTTGCTCTTGTGAGAAAAAATCAGATTTCAATAGCTTTGTCTATTTTCCTCAAGCTCTTGAGCTCCTCCACTGTTGGGAATAATGTAGTAATCATTCCTGATGCTATTGCTTGTAATGAGTTACTTGTTGGTCTGAAAAAGGCAGGCATGAAAGATGAATTCAAACAAGTTTTCGGTAAACTGCGTGAGACAAAGCTTTTCCGCTGGATAGATGGGGTTATAACATTTGTATTCACACATTAGGATGTTGGGGTGATTTGAGTACTGCTTTAAGCCTGTTTAAAGAGATGAAGGAAAAGAGTGGTTTGTTTGATCCGGATTTGTGTACATATAACAGCTTAATACATGTGCTTTGCTTGCTTGGGAAGGTGAGAGATGCCCTCATTGTGTGGGAAGAGTTAAAGGGCTCCTCAGGCCACGAGCCCGATGCGTTCACTTATCGAATTCTCATTCAGGGATGTTCTAAATCTTATAGAATCAATGATGCAATGAAAATCTTTAGTGAGATGCAGTATAACGTGTACGTGCAGAAACTGTTGTTTATAACTCCCTTCTGGATGGTCTGCTAAAGTCGAGGAAACTAACGGAAGCATGCAATCTGTTTGAGAAAATGGTTGATGATGATGGTGTTAGGGCGTCGTGCTGGACATATAATATACTTATCGATGGGTTGTATAAAAATGGAAGGGCGGAAGCTGCTTATACTTTGTTTTCTGACTTAAAGAGAAAAGGTAATAATTTTGTCGATGGTGTTTCTTACAGCATAGTTGTTTTGCATCTTTGTCGAGAGGGTTATATCGAGGAAGCATTGCAGTTGGTGGAAGAGATGGAGGCTCGGGGATTTGTAGTTGATTTGGTAACGATAACTTCACTGTTAATTGCATTTTACAGGCGAGGTCAGTGGGATTCGATGGAGCGGCTTATGAAGCACGTTAGAGATGGGAATTTGGTTCCTTTGATTCTTAAGTGGAAATCGGCAATGGAAGGTTCGATGAAGGGCCCACAGAGCAAAACGAGGGACTTTACGCCAATGTTCCCATCTATAAGCGACGTTGCTGAGATTTTGAATCTCCCAACTTCAGCCGATACGAAAGGTGATGTAGAAGACACCGAGCAATTTGGTAATGAAACTGACGAGTGGTCATCTTCTCCGTATATGGATATGCTGGCTAATAAGTTTTCATCTAATAGTCAACGTTTTTCACAGTCGTTTTCATTATCTAAGGGGGTCCGAGTTATGGCTAAAGACGAAGATTCTTTTGATATTGATATGGTGAATACCTATTTATCTATCTTTTTGGCCAAGGGGAAGTTGAGTTTAGCTTGTAAGTTATTCGAGATTTTCACCAATATGGGTGTCGATCCTGTTAGCTACACTTACAATTCGATTATGAGTTCATTTGTCAAAAGGGGGTATTTCAAAGAGGCTTGGGGTGTGCTCCATGCTATGGGTGAGACAGTTAATCCAGCAGACATAGCGACATACAATGTAATAATTCAAGGCTTAGGAAAAATGGGGAGAGCTGATTTAGCAAATGCCGTTCTCGACAAATTAGTGAAGGAAGGTGGTTATCTTGACATTGTGATGTATAATACATTGATTAATGCCCTTGGAAAGGCGGGCCGGATCGATGAAGCGAACAAATTATTTCAACAGATGAAAACGAGTGGGATAAATCCGGATGTCGTCACTTATAACACACTTATTGAAGTTCATAGTAAGGCGGGTCGACTCAAGGATGCTTACAAGGTCTTGAAGATGATGTTGGATGCTGGATGTGCGCCAAATCATGTGACTGATACGATTCTTGATTTTCTTGAAAGCGAAATTGAGAGACTAAGATACAAGAAGGCTTCCATTATGCGTTCTAACACGGATGATGCTTCCTGAGGACCGATCAAATTGCTAGGCGCTACAGAGGTATTTCTCTGTATTATTGATTTTTTGTGTTACAGGCATGAGCATGTAATAAAGTAATTAGAGTCATAAGTACTAAGTAGTATCCTGTGTTACAAACCAAGGCCTGAGGGTTATATTTACTGCATTTTCTTGAATCATCGAGTTTTTACCAGGTGACTTGCGTTAGATAATATTTCATGAATTATTGTTGCATTGTAGGACATAGCTAGCTTCTAACTATCCTTATCTTCTTTAGGAATAATTACAAAAACTACCCTTGAGGTTTGAGTTAATTACAAAAATCCCAAAGGTTTTGAAAATTACAAAAACTGCTGTGTATTACACTTTACCCCTTCATACGCAAAAACATTTCAAACACCCCCATTACATTTAACACAATCAAAACTCCAAGTGCTTTTTGTAATTTTCAAACATCCTGGGTTCATTTGTAACTAACCCAAACCCCAGGGTCGTTCTTGTAATTATCGCTTTTCTTTATATATGAGTTCATTGAACTTGGAGTTGGAGTTCTAGTTATCTTGTTAACTGGAATCTAACGATTTGAATCTTCATATCTTGTTACGTGTTGATCGACGGTGATTATGTATTTGTCGTGTTTATCGGGTTGACACGAACACGACAGGGAAGTTTTCATGTCCTAATCGTATCGACACGATGAGGCTAAACACTAACCCGTTATTTTCGTATCGCTCCGTGTCGTATCAAGAATCGCCACCCCTACTACTGCCATAGTATCATAGACAACAGTGCCTGCTCATGCAAAAATTAATACTTATGCACCTGCAAATTATTTTCGCCATTCTTAATGCAGGTGATGTTGGTCAAAGATCAGAAGGGAACTGATGATAATGTAAGTATCTAAGAGATGAAACAGAGCTCGTGGTACGACCTGCTACCACGGATTCAAGTTGTGTGATACTCATCACCAACAATATCTCAGGAGTTCGAAGAAGCCTAAAATCAATCGCTGGTCAATTTGAGTACAACATCCTAATTCCTAAGAATAGATGTGTCAGTGCATGGTAGATGTAGCACATGTTGAGTAATTGTTTGAGTGTGAATGACAATGGATATGTATGTAAAATCTGAAACTAGACAGGTCAAAGGACCTCAACATTTGGTAATATATACTTGCAAAACTTAGAATATTTTCTAGCTCATTCAGCCTTTTAACTTATTCAGTGCTCGTTCTTTTGCTTTGGTGATTAAGAGAGTGTTAAGACTTAAACATTGTTGCTAAGATGTATAGGTGCAAAAGATGAACTTGCTACTCTCTTGAAAGCATTAACGCCATTGATCTAGTCGCCATTACAAATGAATATGTAAATTGATTTGTTTACCAATCTGTTGATAAGCTCCAATTGCATCGTAGAAATTAGAAAAGAAAGGTTCTTTCGTATATTTATTATCGTCGCCTTTTTAGTTTGATAATTTATGCGATTCCATGGATTATTATATCTATTTTACACTAATACGTCGACATGAGCAACCATTTGATCCCCACCAAAATTATTTAATCCCTTACAAACTAAGAGATGTAAACAAATATCTTCTCAAAAAGAAAAAAAAAAAAGAGGTGTAAACAAATAGCACGCCCTCCACCAAAACGGGCTGGGACGCTCAATTTATAGTGGGCCCTCTATGAATGTTATCTTCCACAAACATTTGTTACTGCATGTATAAGATTTATTGCGGGATCAATATTGATCCCCACCAAAAAAAAAAAAGAGAAAATGATGACAAAAGAGGAAAAAAATGAGGTTGATGTTAATTAAAAAAAAACTAGAGAAGTTTCAATATTACAAAAACCTCTTGAGGTTTGATCATATCTTACATTTTGCTCCAACCGTTAGTTGATATGATATAATTTGTTGGCATTTGTCATTCTACTTTTAAATGTTACAAATAGCCCAAACTTTTTGTCTGGCAATTTGTAATATTTAAAAAAGTTGAAGGGTGTAATTTTAATATATAAGATGAAAAGAATATGCTATTTGTAATATATTTAGAAAAGTTACGATGTAATAATAAAATATTTGATGACATTAACGGTCAACTAACACTTTGGCTGAAAATATAAGACGCATCAAACCTCAAGCGGGTTTATGTAATTTTAAAACTTCTCTGGGTTTTTTTTAATTACTCTAAACCCCGGGGTTTTTTTTTCTTGTAATTATCCCAAAAAAGGAAATATGATTCCTCTTTGAAATAAAGTTCATGCACACAAACACTAGTAAAATTACAAAGAATCGCCAACCTGTAAACACTGGTATAAGTTGTTTTGACAACACAACACAGCATCAAAAGGTTCACGTACAAAAAACAAATCAATCAAAGGTCTTAAATAGGGTGGACATATTATGTGACTTAACTCTGTTATATCAGGAGGATTTATCACCTAAATAAGCAAAACCCACTGTCCCTATAGCCCGCTCCAGGCATCCAGGGCCGAATAATAAGGTTCAAAAGAAAAAGATAAAAAAAAAAAAAGGCTGACAATACACGTGAGAAAAATACATACAATAAAATCGCAGTCATAGGGGCAATCCTCACACGAGCCACAAGCAAAAACAAGATAATACACATTCAAACAATGCTAGATTAGATCCTTCACTATCGTGATTTGACTTACTTTCAAGTTGCACCTTCTCAGTCCCTCCCCACGCCAAGAAGCCACTGTGCCAGATGAGTTAAGTACGGCTCTGCACGCGAACTGCTGCTCAATATTGGTCCAAGACTCCGAAGTTCACTAGAAAATTCCCTCTCAAACTTCCTGCAGATCACGTACGTTAGAAAAAAAAAGTGACGGGACTCACAGACACACAACTAGAGAGAGAAATTGGGGTCGGGTTTTATTCGGAAATTGTTTGAACATACAAGATAGATTCAACAACAGTTGCATTTTCGGATGCTACTTTCTGAGATCGGGTTCTTAGTTTCAATTTTTTGTATCTATCCGCAACGGGACTGTCAGTCTTGGAAGTGTCGTTTGAATAAGTAATCAACCATTGAGCTGCTGCTGCATACTGAAGGCATATTGATTTCATTTTCTCCAGCTTCTGCATCGAAGGAAGTCGTGATTGAGCAAAGGGAATACAAGAGTAGCGCCTTTACCAAGATAAATTGTGATTTGTAAATTGTAATTCGTGGCATATTTTGGGAAGTATCTTATGCAGATATACTTCATGTTTTACTAGTAGAAGTTGGTTGCCTAGTGCCAACCCAGGAAAATATAAATGCAATCTCAAATGGTCCAATTCAGGAGTGAGATTCTATTATGTTTGCATATAGAAACAACTTTTTTTAGTCGGAAATGAAATCATGAAAAATTTGTACTTTAAAAATACTATAGTTGACTTGAAAATGACTTGTTAAACAAGAATGAAAATATTCAGCAATAAAAATCCCAGATGGCATACATAAAAGCACAAAGGTATATTTGACAAGAAAAAAATTAGTAGTTATCCACAAGGTAATAAACATACCTTGAGAAGAACAGGTGAAAGAAGCAAACATTCCCTCAAGCACTTCTCAAGAAAAAAGTCATGGTATTGTATGACCTGCATTACGGAATAAGTGGAGATGGAAATGTACTACAAGCAGTCTAAGAAATGCGAAAAGTGATGAGTAAAAGTTTGTTACTTTTCAGCTTTTGTTCCTTAGTTGATTAAGCAGTTCAAAATAGACAAAGTATGATGAATTGAACTGTGTAGCCTCCTACCTCGTCAATACTCTTTGCAGTCTGAAGTCTATTATGCATGGCATGCCAATTCGGTTCAAGAACCTGAAAGGCATCATATCATTAAAAAGAAAAAGGAGGGGGAGGGAAAAAGACAAAAAATCAGAATACCCTTGTCCAGTAGAGCGAAAGGGTAAACCACTTAGGGATGGCAATGGCTCACGTCTTGCCATTAAGATTTTTAAGGGCCCAGTCCCAAAACGTCCCAAACCCAATGGGTAAATCCTCTACACCCATTTTATAATATAACAATATTGAGAATTATATTTTTAAAAGAATCCCTATAAGCTTTTCTAAAAATATATTAATCTAAATAATGTAAATAAAATGGTTTGGGTCAGAAAATAAAAAAACCCTACCCGAATCCAAGCACAAGTACACTATTAAAACCTGCCTCAAATAGGTGGATTCGGGTTTGACCCAGACCAACTGCCATCCTAAAAGCGCTAAAGAGATATCAATGCAAAATCATTAGGTCATCACTAACTAATTTCAACAATGCCCTTCAGAAGTAGCAGGCATCACTAGTCGATGCCACCCCGGCCAGCACATAAAACACGTTGAATAAAATAGAGATAGGGGACCTGCCTCAAAAGTCAAATAATGTAGAAGGCTATTGATAAATTTAAGCATATTTCGGCACAGCAAAGATGAAACAGAAATTGCTATTCCTTGCATGTCAAGTCTGCGAAGACCCTACAATATACATTTCAGCTAAGTGTCAGGAAGGTGAGTAACCATTGAGAGACTAGCAATAAGTTTCAAACGTCATACTTGATGCAATTGCCACGCTGCACAAAGTTGCCGATTCACATGCTTGCAGTGAAATAGAAACCGAAATATTAACTGATATTTTGTCAAAGCTTTTCTTGAGATAACAAGGGATAATGGCCATCGGACCTGAAATACAAAATAATGACTTCACTCACATGATTAAGTAACTGAATTATAATGAGATTATCCTCAGTGAGTAGAACACTGAAATGGTCCAAAATTCTCATGTTTCCAGCTGGCACTGATTTGAAGTATGTAAAACTCTTGTTTATAAGTCATAGAGACCATTCCTATGTACTGTCTATATAATGAAATTGTCATTTCAGCACAAAGACAGTAGAAATGTAGAACAAAAAACCATTAGAACTTACTACACATTAATATATATATATATATATAGATAGATAGATAGATAGATAGATACACACACACACACACACATATATATATATATATCAATACAAAATGATGAAATTAGCTGCGTCAGAGCATATGTTTGATCTGTCTTGGAGATAAAGCCGATAAAATAAGTGACCTTTGCTTTGCTGACGATATTATTGTTCTCGTTATAGATAAGCTAACATCGAAGTGTAAAAGCTTGGACAAATGTATGTTTCTCTTATGCTGAGAGATTGCAATTAGTGAAATCTGTTCTCTTCTCCATACAAGCCTATTGGTCAAACGTGTTTCTTTTCCTAAAAAAGCTTCTGAAATAGATAAAATCATTACAACATTTCTTTGGTTTGGTTCTCAGATGAAAATAATAAGAGGTAAAGTTGCTCGGGACAGAGCATGGTGTCTTTACATAGTAAATGAAACATACCTAGGCAAGGATGTGACTGGCAACAACTTCTCTGCTGAATGATTGTAAAACTAAAGGCAAAGATTTTGAACAACTTGTGCTTAAAGTTGTGTTTGATTACTATATTTGGCAAGAGAGAAATAGAATGTATAAGGAGTTCCTATATAAATGTTGTTTCTCTTCAAAGAGTCGTATGTTAACAAGTGTAGACTTGTTTCATTGGTAAAAGTTCTGCAAAGCATGAAGCCCTGGTTGGTTTTTTTGATAGATTTCGTATGTAATATTTTTTAAAATAGAGTTGCATTATTTTATTTTTTATGGATTTTCTTTTGTGATCGTGGACGATTCCACCTTATGTATATTCTTTTAATCAATATAATTGACCTTAGCCAAAAATGTTATAATGATTACCAAAAATGTTATAATGATAATCATTACAACTTTGACCGGCAGCAGCTGAAACTAACGGAGATGTAGTTAACTAAGACTAATGGGATCAACAGCCTATCTAGTACAGACAAGATAGCTTGTTACCACTAAGAAAATTCATTCACGGAATTAAGTACCCCATGCAAAGGTTCAGGATAAGATTCTAGCATATAAAATAATAAAAAATAAAAAATAAAAACTGAAATTAATCTACTTTTACTGAAACCTAAGGAGAAGGAGACAAAGAAACAAAGAACAAGGATATGTTACAGCAAATACAAACCTTGAAACTCAAGGAAAATGTTTCCAAACCTGTAATGCTCACAGGTTCTTCTAGATCACTACTGCTGGAAACAATCTGGCTCATTTGAAGATCTTTGAGTGTACTCAACCTTTTCAACAGAGTGGTTCTTTCCTGACGAACGCTAAATTTTGTCAAGCAAGTGGCACAATATAGTTCCATGTCATACATGTGTAACTGTATAAAAAAGCACCGACCACACAACATGTTAAGTCCTCGTGAAATGGATCTGCTACAGCTGCTGTAGATCGCAATGCAAGGTCCAGCAAAGACTATATAGTCCAGGAAGAAAATTGTGTAAGTGGTACCCAGTGGGACAATTATTTAATTTGCACAAGACTATTACAAGAAATTAAAAGACAGGCATAATTTCCCCCTTGCATATAATATATGAAAACACACACCTGCAGCTTCTCAACAGAAATTTCATCTGGCTTTTTCATGAGCTGCTCCCGAGCTATATCCATAAAGTGAACCAAAAATCTCCCTGCAACCTCAATTTAAAAGAAGAGGAAACAAAAAAAGATGTGAACAGCCTCTCTAAAAAAGTGGAAATTGACTTCTAATGTCCCTAACCAGAAAATAAAATGTATAGCCGAAAACCCAAAATGAAACTCGGATAAAGATTTGTTATCTTATAATTTGGGGAACGAGAATATCAGACGCAGCCAACACCAAATAAAAACAGAAATAAAAAATTAAAAAAAAAAGTCAGTTACAGAAAGGGAAAGCTTCTTTTATATAGTAGCTTCCTAAATGCTGGACCCTATCTTTGCAGCCTGCAATCAAGTATGGAACTAACAACTCGTCGAAACGAATAAATGGATTGAATGATCTCATAGAAAATGCTCCCATTCTAGCTACTTGAGATCTTTTAGTAGTAAATTAAACAATAAACCTAAGTTTTTCACCGAACACCTAATCAAATAGTTCTGCAGAACATATTATGTACACATGAGACTTCTGAATTCCACATTTAAACTGATAATATGCATGATTCAATGCATTAGCCATACCTGATCAAGAAGCAGATAGTGCTTGATTGACCTCAGTTTTCCCATTAAGTCATACTGCCAGTAACACAATGGAAATTCATCAAAATGTGAAGTTTACACAGCGAAGGAAAGCAGTGAACGAGAAAATCATCCCTCTATTTTGAACCAAACCTTCTCTTTTATGAGATTCAATAATTCACCACTAGCAAAGTCATAAGCAGCTTTGATGCACTCAAGGTATCGATGATTAGACCCAACAGTCGTCAACTTTAAATTTTCTGCTACATGAACCTACTCAAAACAATCTGATCAAGAGCGTATACTTGAATATCCAAGTCAAAGGAATAATGGCACCGCAAAAATGTCACGAAATAAACCTGAATACTATGGCCACATTCTCTCATAACATTTAAATATTTTCCAGTGGTCAAAATTGTTTCAGCTGCATTTGCAAGGAAACTAGGGATGTCGTCTTTCAGGCTGTAGCGCTGTTGCCAATACTTGTATCATAATATTGTGTGAGGCTTTCCTGTTAAAAGTAAATGAGATCAGCTCCTAGAGCTTAGGTCTAGAGCATGCACTTATAGATGAGTCCGTACCTTTTGAAGGGACTTGTTCTCAGCAATAAAAAACTCACCATATGGGTCATCAATCACTCCCTCATAGACCCACCTGTAATTTGAAAAAAAAAAATCCCCTTCAGCAATATTTCTAACTACAGTGAACAATATAAGGCTATCGAAGGCAAGATAATCCTCAAATGCGCATGTGCATTACCAAAAGTCTGTTCTACAAGTGTTCGAAAAAAAAGTCTGTTCTACAAAACATAATCTCACACTTCTATTTTTCCAAAAGATGTGTAATGAAAACACCGTTACTCTGAAGGAGAGAATTTAAAAAAGCTTTTAAAATCTGAGTGCTAAACACTCTCAATACAAGTCCGGCGATCAACATAAGTGATTTTTAAGTCACTGCTCTGAAATTTAAGAAAATATACTGGCCCTCTTTAGCAGATCCAGAATCTTACTTTCTCCTATTGAATGCTGAATGAACTTTTCCTGATTCTCCATCACAAGCTGATTTTTTTCCGAAAGTTAACAGTTTTTTATCAATCAATTAGGTGTATGGATGGCCACTCTGACATAATGAAACTACTACAGAAACCATATTGGTGTAACCACTCAAGTATCAACTGCAATAATACCTCTCTAATATTCCAAGATATGCTTGGTTCGCACATTGTGACATCTTTTCCAACAAAGACCTCACTACATGGTCTCCAGCCATGGCCTTGGCCTAAAATTGTTACGCAAAACATGATTGTCAGGGTAAACTATAAATTTACTTTAGTTGATCTGGCAAAAACTTTCAAGAAGTGCTGTAATGACATACTTGGCTTTGCAAGAGGTTAAGAACAGCAGAGCCAATAAAATTACCGGCTGAAGCCTTCTTTATTAGTATCGATAAGGCTTGCATTGACCCCATCATTGGCTGTAAGAAAGGACGGAAACAAGTTCGTATAACCCTGATACTAAAGGGAAACAACACGAATAAGTTAGGTTTTAGCAGGCAAACCTGGCAATAAAACCATAATCCTTGAACTGAAAGCTTTCCCAAACGAAACTGATGTTCAAGCTGAGCCATCATGGCTTGGTAATCCTAAAAAGCACATTTAGTTAAAACATCAGTTCTCTTCCAGTAATCAACCATTTAGGAAAACATAGGCTAGAGTGCTCGCATTTCGGACTAGTTGAGCACAAGAAGAGATAGAATGGAACTAAACTAGCTTGCATCAGTTCTTCATACAAATGTATTAAACAATGCCCACATTGAAAGCATATGTAGAGAAAACAAATATCAGTTTTTCTTTTTCTTGGCGGATGAGGGAATTCAAATCACAGGACGATTGGTATCCCTTCTCCTTCCTTCTCTGAAGCTAAACTTTCCTAACAATTAAGTTCATTAAATGATTGACATCCCTTCTCCTTCCTTCTCTGCACTTAGAACAGCTTCACTAATTGCTCCACATACCCACATGCCACATAATACTGCACACAAACTAATATACACTACTGACAGTGACAGGAAACAATCTAATTCATCCTTTTCTTTTTCAAGCCATTCCGGAGAACAACAGAGCATCATGCAATTATAAGAATAATTGGCTGATGAAGAAAAAGGTTAAGAAACAGAGAGAGAGAGAGAGAGAGAGAGAGAGAGAGAGAGAGAGAGAGAGAGAGAGAGAGAGGAGATAAACCTACAAGAAGCAGTGTTCTAAGAGCAGCTGCAAAGGCGTGATTGACAAGACCACTCTTGAACTGGGACCTTGACTCAACAAATTGATTAATTAGTAAGTAGCTCTCACACAGAGGAAAAATCCGTTTAGCAGATTCCTGCAACCATATAGGATTATCATAAATAGGTTAAACAACTTCCGATTCCAACACACGATAAAATACCTTTTCCGAAACTATAAAACATTCATCTCATCTAGACTGAAAAAGCAACGCATGAGATTTACTTGAAGTGCCAAATCCATGGATGCGTCAACTTGGAAGTTAGCACTATCATCCTTCCCTGGACTCTTCGTATTGAAATATATCGTCCTTCAATCCCAACCAAAGCTGACAAGAGATCGTCAATAACAATCAATTCCTGCACTTGTAATGAGGGCACAAACAGGTCACCACAAATAAAATGGGTCGATCTAGGATCAAGTAAGTGTCAGGAACAGGTAAACCACTCATGTGCAAAACTAAACATCCATAATTAGTTACTTTACATTTTTACGTTACCAAATAATCCAAGGCGCATAATAAGACAATTTCAATTTCACGGAAATGTTCAAAGCACACATTGAGTGGTTATAACTATTGAGTGTAACATCTCAAAAGGACGCATTTTATTCAAAATGTTACCTGTATCGCCGCATGATAGCAACCTATGGGCTTGTCCACTCCAGGACTGCATGTGAAAAAATAAATAATAAATAACTGAACAACAATATCATAGAAAAGCGATGATGATGATGATGCTGTTGGTGGCGGTGGACTCAGCATATCATAGAGTAGACCATATATACTAGTTGCAGTTACAATAAGTGCAATAAAGAAATCATGAATGCAACTACGTCAAGAATCATTTTCTAGAAAGAAAAAAAAAACGCATCTTATACCAATTGTTCATAAAAGAAGTCAATTAAATGTGAATTGCTTAAACACTGTAAATTTACAAAAGAATAACTTGAACAAAATCGTCCATACCCGAAAATTTCCATGGAAAACCCCTTTGATTCAGCAACTCCAGATGCGGACTTTGTTTCCTACACAAATAATTTCATTAAGAACTAAAATTAACAAATCTTATCTTACTCAAACTTGGGGGGGGTATGGAAGGGAAATACTGAAAAACCTGGTGAAATCGGCCGGTGAGGAAAGGGCGATCTACATTCCATTTCGGCGTAGAAGGGCTTGGAACGGTTGAATCCATAGAATTCCTTCAGTAAGCTTTTAAACCCTAACAATATTTAAATGCATTTCTTTTACAAATTGCATATACATTCACATATTCACAGGTAATTCACAGTATATACAGTAAACAAAAAAAGCAGCTTTTTACCAAAAGAAATGCCTCTGAGTTTGGATATTTCTTCTGCCTCAGTGTGTGTGTAAAGATTGAAGAGAATGAAGTTTTGTTTAGTTGATAACTGCATTTGCAGCTGCCGCGCAATTATTTTCAAATATCCATTTTTTGTGCTATAGATTTAGATTTTGGTCCGCTATATATTTAGCAATTTGGGGGCATATATTATAAAGTGAAAAATTTAGGATCTAAGAAAGAAATAAAATAGTTAATATAATTGTTAAAATTATGTTTAGATTATTAATACAATTTTTTTTAACTATTTACAACAAAATAAAAATAATTAGGTTGAAAATGATTGGGGTCTATTATATTTTGGCTTTGTTATAAATAGCGTATTGAATATAGAGAAACAGATAATAGTCTAGTAGTTAAGGTTGCGATTGGATATATTTTCTTTTAGAAATTTTCTTTCTACTAGAAAATAATACGAAATGTTGTTAGGATTAATTTTGGGAAAGTGCTAAATGGCCCTATTATGGCTGGTGATAATTCCATAAGGTAGGTGGATTCTTTTTAATTAGTATTTGAAAACATTTGTGGTGGTGAAATTACTTTAGCCCTAACTCGTTTTGGGCTCCAAATAATTTCCAATGGCACCATTTTCTTTCCCATTTTTATTATCTCAGTTCATTAATTAATATTGTTAAATGCCAATAGACAAAAATGTTAATATTTCTATAAGTTTTTGTAATGATCTATTTTATAACTTCATGTTCTGATTGTGTAGTACAAGAATCATTCAATTTTCTTTCTCATTTTGTATTTCATTTACATTTGATCCAGTCCTGAAGAAAGTAAAATCAGGACAACCTATCTTTTGTTGGAAATTTTGGTTTTGATAAAGTGGGTGTCGACCCGACTTTGACCAATTTTTCGGTGGCTAAATATTTAATTCGGAGGAATTAAATTATATATTATTAATCTACGTTCCGAGTAGATGTTCGTAGTATTTTTATTTCTCAAACCGAATTTCGGTGAGTGAGAAATTAATACACGAAGGTAGCCACATAAATGGGCATTATGTAAAGATTATTTAAAGGGAGATAAAATGCTTATGCCTTATCCCACATGGAATACAAATCATAGTTTATCCTAGTTTATTTACTAGAAGGTGTTATTTGTTGTATAAACTATAACACGAGTGGATGATCACAAGTGGGCCACACGCGCGCACAGCGCCGCCCGCCCCCGGCCTCGGCTGGGCCCGGGTCCACTAAAGTTTTGCCACTCAAAAATGGGCTTGGCCCAGATCCGAGTGATTGTTGGATTGTTGAAGCCAATGAATCGGGACATTGTAGGTGTCAGATTCGTGATCGTTGGAGTTAGTAACTCCTAAAGAGTGATCGGTGAAAAAGAGCCCACTACTTATGCATTTATGGAGTAGTGGGGTGTAACATCCGGGATGTTACAATTGGATTAATGCCCACTACCTTTTTATCTCTCCGCAGGTGTTGGTTGTCTATAAAATCATTGATGTGCATTGCAGATTTTACACGAGAAAAATTCATAGCATTTCATACACCTCCAAAAGCTATTTTCTACATTACGCACTAAGTCCAAAGAACTTGATCAAAGACTTTTCTAGTTGAAGGTGCTACGTGTTAGTGGTGCTACTACACGAAGACGTAAGTCGTTTCATCTTTGGAAGCAATACGTCAAACCGTGAGCACTAGCGGGACGACGTAATTGCTTTGCGAAAGAGATTCATCTCGACTCGGCTTACGGAAGTTCTATTAACCAGATTGTAATAGTTAGTTCAATTTCGTAATTTTCATTTTCGTAATTTGCCATTTTGAAGGCATTCCCTATTATGTAACTTTAAGTTCAACAATCGCAAAGCAATTATCCGAACTTCACGATGGCAAGCACAAGCGAACCCCGATCATCCCTCTGCTCAAGCCGAGAAACCCGAAAAATTCATGGGTTTCGACTTCAAGAGGTGGCGACAAAAAAATGATGTTACCCGACTACCCTAAGTTTGGCGAAGTATCGACCGAGGACGCTCGTTGTTGTTGCCGAGAACGAAAGCGAATCTTTGAAAAAGCGCTGCGTTTGATGCATGGGGCCAGGGTGATTTCCTGTGCGTAACTATGTCCTAAACGGACTTAGTGATGCACTTTACTGAGTGTGTATTGTCTTTGAAATCCTCCAAAGAATTGTGGGATTCTTTGGAGAAGAATCAAAACCGAGGATGGGCACAAAGAAATTTGTTGTCGGTAAGTTCTTGGATTTTGTGATGGTTGATTCTAAAACCGTGATGGAACAAGTTCGAAGTTCGATTAATCCTACATGAAATCTCTGAGGGAATGGCTTTAGGAAGCATTCCAAGTGGCGCCTTGATTGAGAAATTGCCCCCAAGTTGGAGGGATTTCAAGAATTATCTCGCATACATAAGCGGAAGGAGATGGGACTAGAGGATCGATTGTCAAACTCGAGTGAGGAAGACAATAGGAGGATTGACTCTAAGTCAAGCTTGTCCCTATGGAGTCAAAAGCCAACTTGATGGAGCACGACTCGTCAAGTAACTCGAAGAAAAGGCCTAACGATAAAGGCAAGAAACCGACAATCGAAAATTCCAGGGAGCTTGCTACAAGCGGGCAAACCGAACCATATGGCAAAAATGCGCGTCGGCCAAAGAAAAAGAAAACAAAACCGCGATCCAATGCCAATGTGGTTGAAGAAAGGGAGTGAGAAGTTGACATGTCGGCGGTGGTGTTTGAAGCCAATTTGGTGGATAACGAAAAAGAAAGAATGGTTTGTGGATACCGGTGCCACTTGCCATGTCGTTACGATAAGGATGCATTCTCTTCTTACATCCCATCGACCGGTAGGAAGCTGCATATGGGGAATCACGCCTCTTCGATGTTCTTTGGCGTTGGCAGTGGTGCTAAAGCTTACTTCGGGAAAGGAGTTGAAGTGAAGGATGTCTTTGCATGTCCCGGACATCCGCAAAAATCAGTTTCGGGTTCGCCGTCAACCATGGGTTTAGACTAGTTTTAGTCCGAAAAGTTTGTCTTAGCAAATTTGGGCCGAGTTCCTTGGTAGGGGTTATCTAGACAAAGGACTGTGTTCAAAATGAATGTAATGATTTGTACACCGTTTTGGCGAGAATATGAATAAGAATGAATCTTCTTCTGTTTATATTGCTAAGTGCTCTAATTTATGGCATATTAGATTAGGACATGTAAATCAATGCTATAAAAGGTTGGTAAATTTAGAATTGATTAATTTACGAAGTAAACTCACAAAGAAAATGTGAAGTTTGTGTTGAAGTTAAAATGGCTAAATTCTTGTTTCATTCGGTTGAAAGGAGCACTTCACCTTTAGAGTTGATACACACCGATGTGTGTGATCTAAAATTTGTGCAAACTAAAGGTGGTAAAAAATATTTCATCACATTTATTGATGATTGCACAAGATTTTGCTACTTATACTTGTTAAGAAGCAAAGATGAAGCATTAGAGGCTTTTAAGAATTATAAAAATGAAGTTGAAAATCAACTGGCGGTAGGATTAAAATAATTCGGAGTGATAGAGGTGGCGAATATGTTGCACCATTTGAAGAACTATGTACCCGATCGGGCATAATTCATCAAACAACAAACACCATATTCACCGCGATCCTAACGATGTTTGAACGCAAAAACCGGACTCTAAAAGAGATGATGAATGCCATGTTGATAAGTTAGGATTACCCCGAGAATATGTGGGGGAGCCGTTTTAACATCCAACCACATATTGAATAAAATACCACTTAAAGAGAAAGATAAGACACCTTACGAATTGTGGAAAAATCGTAAGCCTTCTTATAAATACCTTAAAGTGTGGGGGTGTTTGGCTAAGGTAGCAATACGAACCAAAACAAGTTAAAATTAGACCAAAGACAGTTGATTGTGTCTTTGTGGGATATGCATACCAAAGTAGTGCATATAGATTTATGATACATAAGTCAGAAAATCCGGAAATGATGAAGGTACCATAATCGAATCAAGGAATCTTTGTATTCTTTGAGGATGTCTACCCTTGTAGAGAAAAATTAGAAGTGAGTACTAATAAAAGAACTCACGAAGCGCAAGTGGTTCAACACCAATTAGTGAAGAACGGAGACGCGATAAGAAGAGGTCTAAGACGGCTAAGTCTTTTGGGCCGATTACATAACATTTATGTTAGATGGTGAGCCAAACTCGATTAAAGAGGCTCTAAGCTTGAGTCCGGATGCTCGCTCCTCGGCGGCAAGAAGCTATCAATAGTGAAATCGAGTCCATTCGAGAGAACCATACTTGGGAGTTGGTTGATCTCCCTGCTGGTCATAAACTTTTAGGATGTAAATGGATCCTAAAGAAGAAGTATAAAGCAGATGGAACTATTGATAAGTATAAAGCACGCGCTTGTAGCATGGCAAAGGCTTTAAACAAAAAGAAGGATATGACTTCTTTGACACCTATTCTCGAAGAACGAGGATTGCGTCTATTCGGGTGCTTCTTGCGATTCTTTGCTTTGCACAATCTAGAGATTCATCGAGATGGACGTCAAGACGGCGTTTACGAATGGAGAGATAGATCTTTGAAATATACATGGAACAACTGAAGGGTTTGTTGCACCCTTTGGCCAAGAAAAGAAGGTGTGCAAGTTAATAAGATCCTATGCGGTGAAACAAGCTCCAAAACAATGGCATCTTGAGTTTGACAATACGATGTTGTCAAATGGATTTAAAATCAACGAGTGTGATAAATGCGTATATGTCAAAGGGACATCGAAGCATTTGTCATAGTTTTTCTATACGACGATTTGTTAATCATGGGCGTGAGTCATGATACTATCATGGAGACTAAAAGAATGTTAAAGAGGAACTTTGACATGAAGGATATGGGGATTCTTGATGTAATCCTTGGGATAAAAATCGAGAACTCTAATGGAATTATCTTGTCACAATCCCACTATGTGGAGAAAGTGCTCAAGAAATTCAATGTTTTTGACGATTCACCGTCAAAAGACCATTGATTTAAGTATAAATCTGGTTGCTAATAAAACAGAACCAAGTGGCTCAAATGGAATACTCACGTATAATAAGCGATCGATGTACATCACAAATTGTACACGTCCGGACTTGGCCTACCCTCAGTAAATAAGTTGAGTAGGTTCACGAGCAATCCAAGCCATGAGCATTGGAAAGCGTTAACTGGGTGTTAAAATACTTGAAGTATACCTTGGATTATGGGCTATACTACTCAAGATATCAGTGTACTTGAAGGATATAGTGATGCTAGTTGGATCTCAGATTCGAAAGATTCTTATTCAACTAGTGGATACATATTCACCATTGGAGGTGGTGCGGTATCGTGGAAGTCCACGAAGCAAACATGTATAGCTCGGTCCACCATGGAATCTGAGTTTATAGCTTTGGATAAAGCTGGTGAAGAGGCAGAGTGGCTTCGAAACTTTCGGAAGATATTCCATATTGGAGGAAGCTTTGTGCCTTCCGTGATGATTCACCGTGATAGCCAAGCGGCTATAGGAAGCGGCTGAGCAATATGTATAACAGTAAGTCAGACATATTCGTCGGAGACACAATACCGTTAGGCGACGAGTTGATCTCAAATGGTGTGATGTCAATTGACTACGTAAAGTCAAAAGACAATTTGGCAGATCCTTTGACAAAAGGACTAAATCGAGATCAATTGGGTAAATTGCTAGAGGGAATGGGCTTGAAGTCCACAAAGTAAAAATAACTATCATAGTGGTAACCCAACCATGATGACTGGAGATCCCAAGAACTTGGTTCAATGGGAAAACTAAACTATGAAGGTTATGTTGTAACACTTGGAAACAATGTTATAACCCATCCCTAGAAAGCAAAACCAAGTGTTGAAACACCTGCAAAGTTGTGGTGAGGCTAAGTCATTTGACTTTTAATGATTCCTACACCTCGTTGAGGTTGAGTATGGCAGGATACTCGGATAGGAGATCACCTATATAAGTGAGAAGTGCGGGCCGCTTCAAAGTAATACTTATGAATCCAAAGTGGTGTCCATGGTGAAACGGACACAAAACATGAGAACAGAAGGTGTTGAGACATTATTGTGTTAATGTTGTTGACTCGGTATACACCGTGGAGGAATAGTTCAAGGCATTGCGTCCACTAAGCCGCCCGGTGTACCCGATGGTATTGACTACGGAAGGTTCAAAGCCATAAGCTACCTTTCCGAATGCAATATTGTCTCTTGAGGATGGTTTGCGTGTTCCGCATTCATGCATACATTAATTTCCACTCATGTGGGGATTGTTGGAAATTTTGGTTTTGATAAAGTGGGTGTCGACCCGACTTTGACCAATTTTTCGGTGGCTAAATATTTAATTCTGGAGGAATTAAATTATATATTATTAATCTACGTTAGTAGATGTTCGTAGTATTTTTATTTCTCAAAACCGAATTTGGTGAGTGAGAAATTAATACGAAGGTAGCCACATAAATGGGCATTATGTAAAGATTATTTAAAGGGAGATAAAGGCTTATGCCTTATCCCACATGGAATACAAATCATAGTTTATCCTAGTTTATTTACTAGAAGGTGTTATTTGTTGTATAAACTATAACACAAGTGGATGATCACAAGTGGGCCACACGCGCGCCCGGCCGGCCCGGCCTCGGCCTCGGCCTCGGCTGGGCACAGGCACAGGCATGGGGCTGGGGCTGGCTTGGGCGGGCGGCCGGCCTATTGGGCCGGGTCCAGTCCACTAAAGTTTTGCCACTCGAAAATGGGTTTGGCCCGATTCGAGTGGCTGATGGGCTGTTGAAGTTTCAATGAATCCGGACATTGAGGTGTCCGATTAGTGACTGTTGGAGTTAGTAACTCCTACAAGAGTGATCGGTGAAAAGAGCCCACTACTTTATGCGTTATGGAGTAGTGGGGTGTAACATCCAGGATGTTACAATTGGATTAATGCCCACTACCTTTTTATCTCCTGCAGTGTTGGTTGTCTATAAAATCATTCTTTGTGCATTGCAGATTTTACACGAGAAAAATTCATAGCATTTCATACACCTCCAAAAGCTATTTTCTACATTCTCGCACTAAGTCCAAAGAACTGATCTTGACAAGACTTTTCTAGTTTGAAGGTGCTTCGTGTTAGTGGTGCTACTACCACGAGAAGGCGTAGCGATTTCATCTTTGGAAGCAATACGTCAAACCGTGAGCACTAGCCGAGGCGTAATTACTTTGCGGAAAGAGATTCGTCTCGACTCGGCTTCCGGAAGTTCTATTAACCGATTGTAATAGTTAGTTCAATTTACGTAATTTTTTGTTTCGTAATTTGCCATTTTGAAGGCATTCCCTATTCTCAGTAACTTTAAGTTCAACACTTACCAGTATAGTAAAGTAGTAAACATAAACTTTGTATGTTCCATAGCTTTTTCATCATGTTTTGTTGAACCCCAAGTAATAATATAGTATAATTCAACCACGAAAGTAGATTTGTAAAATACATTGTCTTCTCGCCCACAAATATTAAGACCATTGCGGTTTTTCTTTGCGTCGTATGAGATAATATGGGAAGATACCCCTCTCCGCGCGTGCACACACACATTTGTGATATAGGGATAATTACATAAAATCCCCTAAGGTTGGGCTAATTACAAAAAAATCCAGAGATTTTTTTTTGACAAATCCAGAGATTTTTAAAAATTGCAAAAAACACCTTCTTTGTTTGATTTTGCTTACATCTTTCTCATTCATGAGCAAAAAAAAATTTAGAAAACCCTATGATATTTGTAGAAATATTATAGTTACCTCTTTAAGTTTGAGATAAAATCAAACCCGATGGGGTTTTGTAATTTTAAAATAACTCTGGTTTTTTTTTGTAATTAGCTAAAACCTTGGAAGTATTTTTGTAATTATCCCTTTAAAATATTGCAAGCGAGTTAGAGGTTAGTTGTTTATCACTTGGAGACCCTTACCCGATCATATTTACATATAAGTCAACCCGATATGTGGTTTTATACTAAAATAAATGTCAACTTTTACTATTAACACATGAGCTTCCATCAACGACATTTGGCTCACCACATTCTTTTTGGTACTTAACGAGGGCAATGTTGTATGGGTTGATAAAACCTTATGCACAACAGACGACTTTATCCGATTGTGTAATTCTATGTCCAACTTCAAATCATCATCAAATGTTAAATTGCCCCAAGTATAGAATTGCATACCATGTAATTTTAGCAAAAATTTCAGCGATTCATTATCGAGATGATAGTTGAAAAACTTTAATGTTATCATAACTACTCAATTCGGATCACATAATAACGAAGCACAAACAGGAAAACGTGGCCCCGACAATACAAAAACATATTGCACATTCTTATGGAAACTTTTCCAACAATACAAAAACATAGGTAGTCAAAAGCAACATTTGAAACTAAACAACGGAATTCCATATTCACCTTCAATGATAATGCAATATATTCTAAAAGTCTTGACTGTCTTGGGTCCCAATAATATATAGGTTTATTTAGATCAATGTTATTCGTCTACTCACCCTTATCGGTGCTTCTTTTCCCTCCACGCCCTCCACCTCTTGCATCTTTAGCACATTTACTTGATTTTTTTGTTGTTTTTTTACATCTTTGAAACAAAACGTTTTATCTTTGGCCTTCCACGTGGACGAATAGCCGAAGATTCAAGATAGGTGTGCCATCTGTAGGTCCTTTCTCAACTATTTGTTCATTAGAACGAGCAAGCTACTCCTTGAATAACAATTTCATGATTCAAATTTAATAGCTCATTTTTCAAATCAACCAAACCTTTGTTTAACTAACTCCATTTTCTCTCTATTATTTATGGGTAAATCAGTTCACTCCTCAAAACTTATTTCAACCTCTTGGAAATTTTTATACTCTTTTGTCATACGAGGATAACCTCCAATACAAAATATATTTGAGTGTCGTATGTAGACATCTTTCCTCCACCTTATCGGCAAATACCTTTGATTCACCACGTGGATATCTTTCATTGATATTACTTTGTGAAGATATGACAATAAAGAATACCCTTAAATTCAAACTTCATGTAATTGCAATTCAAATATTCTCCATTCGATCTATACTCAACAACATATGTAAACTCTTTATGGTACCAGTTAACTTCTCTCCATTACCTTGTGATTCTCGATGCCAATATTTTCAGCTACTTCTATTAGCTTCTCTTCAGTTGGTGGAACAATATGACAATATAATATGCGCTTGATCTCATCTTTCACTTGCTTGAAGATTACATTTGTATACGCATGTTGAGATTGTTTCTCCCAGATAAATTCATATATGCATTTAATGAATTTGCTCTTTGATTCAAAATTTGCACGAAATTCCTTTTGAATCTTATTGCTCATTAATGCTAACTCGTATTGTTCCACAAAGCTGCTTGAGTTCTTGGTAGAGTGAACATAATCATAAACAAGAAACATGTATTCTTTCACTTCTTTGCATAGAAACCATACCAATCTAGAATGGAATGTATGATTCAAGTAAGGCGACCATATTTCTCTATTATTGAAGAGATCTTTCAACTATTCATTATTTTCAAATCCATGTTTCGACAAGAATCAACCCATTTAAACTCAAAAATGTCAATTGTGATGTTATCATATATGATTGCTTTAAACTCAACAACAACCTTGTTGAAGTCGGTGACTTCTTGAACTTTTGCGAAAGTTTGGAGAGAATGTGCCACAAGCACAAATGGTGGATAGTGTTGGGCACGAGTTCTTTTATGGCTATCTTAATACTTTCACAATAATCGATTAATATTGACATTGGAAGAATGTCTCCCATTGCTTGAAGCCGATTTGAGAAAATCCACTTAAATGATCTTAAATCTTCATGAGTAACGATGAAACAACCTAATAACATGGAATGACCATGGTTATTGATGCCCACAATAGTTGCAAATGGCATCTTGTATCTATTAACGAGGTAAGTCGTGTTCAAATTGACTACATCATGAAATTCTTGGTAAGCAACTTTACTTGAGGATGAATCAGAGCACATTACACAATCTACCTTGTTCATCAACATCCATCAAATGGGAAAAGTTTCGGTCTCTTTGTAGCATTCTCAAAAAAGCTTATGAATGGCATCGACATCCATCACCTAGACCAGTCTCTCCTTCTTTTTCTTAATGAAGTTCTTGCAATTTGTAGGGATGCGGACCTAATTTTTGTGGTCCACCACTTGCACTTCTAGCAATCTCACATTCTTACATGGTCTAATTCCAGCAATGTCGTTAGCTTCCAACTGTCGCTTCTTGTTCACCAATAGACTCCTATGACCAGTCATTAGAACTGACATTTGAGGCTCCAAATCATGGTTATGACTAGTGCATATTTTGGAAACTCTCCAACATCCATCATATCTCAGGACTACATTAATCCTAGCAGACAATCTATTCGTTTTGGAGAATTTTCAAAATTAACTTTTGTGGCCCTATCACAGCTCAATATCACATATTTTGCTATCACATTAACTCTGCGACGTGCTCTCTTGACTATACTAAAACCTTTATGCATCGCATATTCTTGATAAGATGTGAACAAACTCTCAATGCTTTCAAATACTATACCAGTTTGAGGCTCGACTTCAACGTCAATTGAATTAGAAACTTTGATGTTTTTGGATGGATCTCTTCATCTTGTTCTTCATCTACTAATTCTTGATAGTTTGGAACATCGGTGTTGGATACATCTTCGCCTTCTAGATTTTCATTATGTGTGTTATCCTCTCGAATCACTACCAAATATTTCCAACGTCAATGAATCTCTATTGATTAACATTGACAAAAAGGATGTTGGAAGTTGTGGATCTTTGAAGATATGGAAAATCGTATGTGAAATGAGTTAATTTGTTAGGATTCGAGAAAGGTTTTTATTCATTAAAAATTGCTAGTCGTGGTTCTACTTGGAGGAGTAGAAATGTGCTAATTTCTTGGGCTTCGAGAGGTTTTTGGTTCATTATATCTGTTTGATAATTTGCTATCCAACCGATAATTAACAAGGTGCTAAAATCAAGTGTTAAAACAAACTTAAATCAAATTAAAGGGTGTTAAGCCTTCCGCTGAAAATCTCATCACAACCAAGTTAAGGTTTAGTCTAAATAGTTGAGTTATTCTATCATGACTCTTTCGAGTCGTTGAGTGGCTAACTACTTTTGATTAACTAACTTATTGCCCCCAAGGACTTAGTTTGTGTATTTAACTCTGTAATATTTTAAAAGAACTAAAATCGAAAAGTTGGTAAGGTTTATTCAACCCCCTTCTAAACCTTACTCACACCCTTGGGACCTACAAGTGGTATCGGGGTGGTTGGTTCATTGAGCCTTTCGCACCGGTTAGTTCTTGAACTAGATCTCCAATCTTTCAGAGAAGTTTTTAACACTTGCTCTTTCAAAAGCTATTTTTATTGCAAAGCAAAGTTATTAACATGGAAGCAAAGCTTATGAATTTGGCCGAGAAGAAAGGACCAAGAGGAGACGGATGTACCCAAAACAATTTTGCACTTATAGTTAAGGATGGGAAAGAGAGTCAAGTCAAGGAAGCCTTTGACCAGGAGGAAATCGCCTTGATGGTTAAAAGATTCAACAAGTTCTTCAACAAGAACTATAAAAGAAACAAGGGTGAATCCTCTAGGAGACATTGACTCTCTCCAAGTCAAGGAAGATAGGCCACCCAAGAGAGTCGAGCATCAAAAGGTTGAATATCGAGAGTGATAATCCAAGAATGGAAAGAATCGATCAAGAGTTGAAAACTGTGTTGGAACCGTAGACAACCAGGACACTTTGCTATTGATTTGTCCATATCCTCGTAGTCAATAAATACATGAATGAAGAAGAAGAAAGAAGAGTCTTGAGAGAGAAAGAAGACAGAAAAGAAAAAGGCCATGTTGGCCGCAGAGATAGCTTTGAGACGACTAAGTCCATAGAAGAAGGTGGACTTAGAGAGTAGTGAAACCGACTACTCAAGTGATTTCGAAGAAGAAGCATTGATCTGTCTAATGGCTAAAGAACAAGATCAACCCGACCAAGAAGATGAGGTACACTCTAACTCATCTCACTCGCATTCTAGTGATAGTGATTGTGACACACACACTTCATCACCCACTGATCTTTATGATTCATTAGGCAAAATGATGAAAAATTTTGAGCACATTAAATCCTCACACACACTATTAAATGAGGAAAACAGCCCGACTCAAAGCAAAACTCACGGTGACTAAAGGAGTAGTACTCTAAGTCACTTAGCCGATGAGAACAAAGAGTGAAAAGTGAAAATGCAAAACTAATATAGAGATAATGTTATAGAAAAAAGGAAAATGATCTCAAAAATGTGATTGCATCTTTCACAAAGGCATCTAAATCATTGGATGACCTTATTTTGAGCCAAAAAGAGTGTGGAGATAAAGCGGCATAGAATTCAACTCCTTTGTACACAAACCAAACTCCCAGAGTGATTTTGGAAAAAGGATCTTCAAGTAATGAAGCATCTCAAAAATCCAAGACACCAAATGTTGCACCCACATTCACTCCAAAGCACAATCACAAACAAACTGGCCTTGGATATAAAGGAAAAGGAAAACAGCCAGTTGAGTATGCTGAGAGGACAGCTGAGAATAAATCCAGCAGAGTTCCTCAGCAAACTCCAAACAGGAAGTACTCTGTGAAGAATAAACAGAGCTACCAAAAACCCCAGAAGTTTTATCAAAGAAACACATATGATGGGAATGGTAGAAACTACCCAAGCCAAGCTGATTGGAATAATGTGAAATATCAGCAAAGACCTATGGAATATAAGCCTAAATGGCAAAGGCCTAGAACTCAGCAAAGGCCATTCCAAAGGCAAAAGAGCTATCATCAGCACACAAATGCACCTAGGCACTACACTCAGAAATATCACAGCTACCCAAAGAAGGCAATTGCTAAGACACACACACACAGGCATACGCGGACAAAAGAGGGATGTATGAACCCAATGCCCCCAAGCAATTTGCCAAAGTGAATTATAATTATGGCACAGATAGATGGCAACCTCTTAGAGTCAGATCATTTGGCTATAGGTTGGTTGGATCATCTTACAACACTAACCCCTCAGGACCCAGGCAAGTATGGGTACCTAAAAACTGATTTCCTTGATTGCAGGTTCAAGGAACAACTGAGTGCCAAGGAACCTGGTACATGGATAGTGGCTGTTTCAGACACATGATAGGAAACAAAAGAAATCTGTCAAAATTCAAGGAGATTAGAGGCGCAAAAGTCATATTTGGAGGAAATGAAGCTCCAGGGAAAATAAGAGGCATTGGATTCATCAAGAAAAATGGATTAGAAATCACAGATGTTGTATATGTTGAATCAACTTCAACCTGTTAAGCATTAGCCAACTCTGTGACAAAGGCTATAATGTTGGATTCAATATGGGAGTGTGCCAAATTAAAGACACTGAATCAAATGAAGTAGTATTGCAAGGATCCAGATAAAAGAACATGTATGTGGTAGATTGGTCGACTGCCACACCAATCACTTGTCTGCTAGCAAAGAGTACAACCAAATCAAGTTGGTTGTGGCACAAGAAGCTGAGTCATCTGAATTTCAAGACAATTAACAAGCTTGCAAGGAGTCATCTTGTGGAAGGACTGCCAGACTCAGTGTATAAGAAAGAAAGTGCATGTGATGCATGCCAGATGGGAAAGCAGATCAAATCATCATTCAAAGAGAAGTCTAGTCCATCTTCAACAAGAATATTGCATCTGTTGCATATGGATTTATTTGGTCCAATTGAGCCAGCTAGCATGAGTGGAAAGAAATACACTTTAGTGGTGGTGGATGATTATTCAAGATATACATGGACAATCTTCATGTGCAAAAAGAAGGAAACCTGGAGAAGTTACCTCGGTGATGAGAAGAGTCCAAAATGAGAAGAGTCAAACCATTATAAAGATAAGGTCGATAGAGAGGAACCGAGTTTGTCAATGGGATAATTACTCGATTGCATTGAAAATGGTATTGCTCATGAATTATCTCATGCAAGGACTCCACAAAGAGAATGGAGTAGCGAAAGAAACATAACTCTCAAAGAAGCTGCGAGGACCATGTTAGTCAATTTGGATTGCAAAGAGATTTTGAAATTTGAAGCCCTTTGGTCAAGCCATAAACACCTCTGTACATGTTATACTCAAAATAGATGTATGATTACAGACAACCGACAAAGACTCCTATGAAATATGGACAGGGAGAAAGCCAAATGTTGCATATTTTAGAATATTTGGATATAAATGCTTCATCCACAACAATGGCAAGGATAATCTAAAGACTTTTGATGCTAAAAAGCTAATGAAGGTATCTTTTTGGGATACTCGGTGAAAGCAAAGCCTACAGAGTCTTTGAACAAGAGGACTATGGTCACAGAAGAGTCTATCCATGTGGTTTTTGATGAACCTAATGTAAATGGGGAAGACATTGAAGAGTTAGGTGATAAAATTTGAATCACCCAACTATGTAGAAGAGTCCCTATGTTGAAGCCGGAAAAGTCGAGCAATCAATCAAGATGAAGATGATGAGATCGTTGAGTCTCAAAGTTTTGGAAAAGCTGCAGACTAAATGATGATGAAAGAGTCTGCTCAAGACAACATGTTGCAAGACAATCGAACCCCGGTGATTTACTCAACCTCGATGTGAGATGGGAGAGACCATGGAGATGTAAGAGATGGTGTAAGAACCAGATCGAGCTCAATAAGAAGCAATGTTCACTTGTTTTATCTCCCAAATAGAGCCGAAAGATGTGTCACAAGCATTGGATGATGCACATTGGATTCAAGCCATGCCGGAAGAGTTGAATCAATTTGAAAGGAACAAAGTATGGGTGGTGCAGAGACCAACCCATTAAAATGTTATTGGCACAAAATGGGTTTTGAAACAGGATGAATGAAGAAGGTTACGTGGTAAGAAACAAAGCAAGATTGGTAGCCAAAGGGTATTGCAAGAAGAAGGAATAGATTTTGATGAAACATTTGCTCTGTTGCAAGATTGGAAGCAATAAGGATGTTTCTTGCCTATGCTGCACACAAGAACTTCACTGTATATCAAATGGATGTGAAAAGTGCATTTTTAAATGGATTGTTGGAAGAAGAAGTCTATGTTGAGCAACCTCCAGGCTTTGAGCAGAAGACTCTTGGAGACAAGGTGTACAAACTCAAGAAAGCTCTATATGGATTGAAACAAGCACCAAGAGCTTGGTATGATACATTATCTCAATTTCTGACAGATAATGGATTCACCAAAGGCAAAGTGGACAGAACACTCTTCAGAATTCAAGATGGGGAGAGTATATTGCTTGTTCAAATATATGTGGATGACATCATTTTTGGATCCACAAACAAGGAGCTATGTGATAAATTCTCAAACCTCATGCAAGGCAAATTTGAAATGAGCATGATGGGAGAGCTGACATTCTTCTTAGGACTTCAAGTTAAACAGTTGAAGGATGGAACTTTCATAAGTCAAACAAAGTACACCAGAGATTTAATGAAGAAATTTGGTATGGAAGAGAAGTCTTCTGTAAAAATACCAATGAATACATCAGTCAAGATGGACATGGATGCAGATGGCAAGCCTGTGGATCAAACAAGATACATAGCACTTATTGGATCACTGCTCTATCTAACAGCAAGCAGGCCAGACATCACATTTGCAGTAGGAGTATGTGCAAGATTCCAATCTGCTCCAAAGGAAAGTCACATGACTGCAGCTAAGAGAATCCTAAGATATTTGAAGGGATGCCAAGAAGTTGGCTTATGGTATCCAAAGGAAGGTGGATTCAAACTAATTGGTTACTCAGACTCTGACTATCTTTGGATGTAGAGTTGTGGGAAGAAGAGTACTTCGGTACATGTCAAATGCTTGAAACAGACTAGTTTCCTGGTTTAGCAAGAAGCAAAACTCAATAGCCACATCCATGGTGAAGCAGAGCACATAGGCTGGGCGCTTGTTGTGCCCAAGTCTTATGGATGAGACAACGGTGAGAGATTATGAAATTGAAGAAAAGAAATTCCAATTATGTGTGATAACACAAGTCTATTGCAATCACTCGAGAATCTGTATTGCATTCAAGAACAAAACACATTGATGTCGATATCATTTTATAAGAGATCATGTTGAAAAGAAAGACATCACATTGGAATACATCTCAAGCGATAAGCGGTTATCGACATATTCACCAAACCCTTATGTGAATCAAGATTTGAAGAGCTTAAGCATGAGCTAGGGTTAATTGAGCTGAGCTGATACTCAGAAGACTCAATGAGAAGAAATGGAATGTGAGAAGATGAAAATAGAACAAGTCTCATGAATCACCACGTGAATCACCAGTCGGGAAGTCACCAGACGAGTTAGCTAACAATTTGAGTCACTATACGGAAAGAGAGAAGAAGAGTTGAGTCATTTAAGGAGTAAGTTGAGTCATTTATGAGCTAAGTGACAAAAAACGCAAGTCGTTTTTAATAAGCGGGAATGTTTTTAAGGATGACGTCAGTGTAATTATGACGGGTACAGTCAAAAGCTACACAACAAGCATATGATTGGATATAAATGCTGTCGCATTAAATGCGAGCAATTAAATGCAATGAGACGTGCTAAATCTGAGCCGTTGGTCTAGATCAAAATTCAAAAACCAGAAACACGTCCTTTCATAACCCATATATACTCATTCCTTCAGTTTTCTCTCTCACATTGAAAACTGTTCATCTTCAACACTAAGAAAGCAAGTCTCTTTTCTCTCTCAAAACCCTACCTGTTCTCAAAGCAAGTTTATCAAGATTTAATCGGTAGAATCTTCTAAAAATGGCACCAGCACATGATTTCACTAAGCTCGCAAAACAAATCTGTAAGTACAAATGGCTACGATAATCTAGAGGGGAGGTGAATAGATTATCTCCATCTTTTCGATTTCGCCCTCTTTTTCGAATCAATTACGCCAAGACAATAATAAAGGTGCGGAATGTAAACAACACGCGTCGATTTATAGAGGTTCAACCCACCTAGGGCCTAATCCTCTACCACCCCAAAGTATCTCGGGATGGATTTCAAAAAAGAAAAAGATTTTATTAATTTCCAAAATTAATACAACACCTTACAACATCACCTTGAAAAGCACCACACTCTTCTACAACACCACCTTTGAGATTACCACAATCTCTCTTGAAGATTACCACAATCTCCAACGGCACCTTGTGAAGATTACCACAATTTTCAACCTTGAAGAACACCAAATTCTTCAATACCTCAAGAGCACCACACTATTAAAACACCTATCACCTAGATCACCCAAGTGTATTCTTTTCACAAGAATACTCACAAGGATGTCTTGTGTTGAATGATGACAAAAATCAAGATTACAACTCAATAATGAATATTACAATTTGAGTGCAAGTGTAATCAAGAAATAAAGCCTAGACCTCAAGATGTGAAAGTGAAATACTTAGGCTATAAATACAACAAGAGTGTTGAATATGAAAGCTTGAAAATTTGCAGATTTCTTGTTGTGTATTTGCTTGTGTTGTTCTCTTTTTGTGTCTTCAAATCATCCTCTATTTATAGGAGAGTCTTCATAGACATAGGCTCCTCTTTTTCACTTTTGTCTACAAAAAGAGGATCACAAGATGTAGAAATATTGTACAAAATGAAAAGTAAATCTTGTTGATAAGGATTGCAAGGGTTGGAATTTTTTTGTCAAAAATTACATAGGCGATCACGCCTGTATAAGATTTCGAACGTTTGAATGAAAATAGTGCGATCCAGGTAGGGGTTGCAGGGGGGTCCGACTGGTCAAGGTGGGGTGCGACCGGTCGGAAGGGGGTCCGACCGGTCGGCCTCACCCTTGACCGGTCACCCTCCCTTTTTTTTTCACAGAATTGGTTTCTGTTTCATTTTGTGCGTTCTCCAGGTACCGTTCGACCTTCTGTTCGACCGGTCGACCTCCAAATTGAAGTGTTGTCCGATTTTTATCAAAAATAAACTTCAAGAAATACTCCAAAAAATTAGTAAAAACATTCTAAATCAATTGGGAATATTTGGACAACATTTATAAACATTGTAAACTTATTTAAACTAAACCATCAAAAGTGTTGTCCATTTTTATCGAATAATTAACTCTAAGAAATACTCCAAAAATTAGTAAAAATATTTTAAATTATTTAGGAGTATTTGGACAACATTGTTTTGGCATAAAACTCATTAACACAAAATCATGAAAAGTGTTGTCCAATTTTATCGAATAATAAACTCTAAGAAATACTCCAAAAATTAGTAAAAACATTTTAATTCATTCAGGAGTATTTGGACAACATTTAAAACCATTGTTTTGGTGTAAAAACAAAATCATCAAAATCATGATAAAAACATTTATCTAACAAACTCCCATTTTTATGATTACAAACCAAAACAATTTTAGGAGATCGATTTTAAAACAAAACAATTTTATCCGGTCTAAAAACATCAATCCATCACAAGCAACATTTATCATAAGCAACATCACAAGAGGATAGGAGCAAAGATTTTTCAAAAACATTTTGCACAAGCTCCCCTATCATCAACATGCTTATCAAGAACAAGTATAGAAGCAAATAATTACAAGCTAAAAATTTTAGCTTTTATATCTTAAGCTTGAATTTTATGAGCTTATAAGCTCCCCTGTCACAAGACATCATTAGTCAAGCATAAAAGTCCACAATACATCAAATGGACTAAGTAATTTGGCTTTTAAGAGCCATAGCTTGTAGTTTTTCTTGCAAGCAAGCCTATTTCCGTTTCTTTGAGCGTTTATGCGTTTTTGTTTCTCCTCCTTTGGAATCATCAAAAATAATGTTAGCACGATAAAAACATCATACAATTATATCAAAGTGCGCAACTTAATCGATTTATCGAGCATATTGAGCATTTAGGCTTAAATTCAATAAAAGGGAAAAAATTGCTCAATTGATTTGTAAAAGCTCATTTGATTGATAAAACATGATCTCTATAAACTTATAAGACTTTTCAAATCAAGAGAATCATGTGGGTGATGAATTTTTCATTCAAACATTTTGTCGAACACTTGGCGTGCGTTGAATAAAACAAGAGAAATATAACGCCTTTGTGATTCGTTTAAGCCAAAAAATTTCATCACCAATTGCAAGACAACAACATACATCCATCAACAATCATCATATACAACATACTAATACAAGAATTTCATCAAAATAGTAAGATACAAGCACATTCTCAGGGTTCAACCCAATTGAGATTAAAAGGAGAAATTCTTACCATTTAATCGGTAAAGATGAGCAATGATGATGATAATCGATCTAGATAATCCCCAAAATATGTAATTTATGCAATAAAACACATTTGAAGTGAAATGTGTGTGAAATTTGCAAAGGGGACGAAATAGAGAGGAAAAACCTTAAACCGCCAAAATACAAGAACAGAGACGGTTTTAACCAAACTTAAGCGATGGCGACGGTCATGGGCTAGGGTGACCAGTCGAGCAGGTGGGCGACGGTCGACCCCGCCCTGGCAGATTTTGGTTCACTTCTATTTTGAAAATCCGAATTTTGATCCAAAAATCCGATTTTTCGCCCCTAAGTTTTAAAAACGTGCAAAATGCAAACGTAGACATCATTCAATATACATTATGTCATAATTACGCTCGAAATGGATTAAAATACTCGGCGGTGTACGATTAAAAAGTCCGCGAGTTATCCTTGAGATGGAATTAAATACATCTCAAGTTTTTGTTAAAACATGCAATCCAAAAAAATATTGAATCTCAATATGTTTAGTTCGATTATGACAAACCATATTGAATAGTGCCTTTCAAATATCGAAAAATCCTTTTAACGGCACTCATATGATATTCTTTGGGATTGATTTGAAAACGAGCACATAGGCATACGGCATGAAGAATATCCGGTCTACTTGCGGTTAAATAAAGTAAACTACCAATCATACCTCGATACTTGGATTCATCAACCGGCTTGCCTTTTTCATCTTTGTCAATCTTGGACGTTTGTTGCCATTAGGGTAGAAACGGTTCTTCCTTCTTCAATTCCGAACTTCTTCAAAAGTTCTTTTGTATACTTGGATTGTGAGATGTATATTCCTTCTTGGCATTGCTTAATTTGAAGTCCAAGGAAGAGGTTGAGCTCCCCCATCATGCTCATTTCAAATTCATCTTGCATTAACTTAGAAAATTTCTTGCACAAGGATTCATTAGTAGCACCAAAAATAATATCATCAACATAAATTTGCACTAATAAGCAATCTTGCCCTTTTTCAAAAACAAAAGAGTAGTATCAACTTTACCTCTTGTAAAACCATTTTGGAAAAGAAAAGAGATAAGTCTATCATACCATGCACGGGGTGCTTGTTTCAAACCATACAAGGCCTTTTTAAGTTTATAAACATTATTAGGCCTAGAAAAATTTTCAAACCCCGGAGGTTGTTTTACATAGACTTCTTCTTGAATAATACCATTCAAGAAAGCGGATTTAACATCCATTTGGTAAAGTTTGAAATTTTTATAACAAGAATAGGCAAGTAAAATACGAATAGCTTCTAAACGTCTACGGGTGCAAAAATTTCATCATAGTCAATACCTTCTTCTTGACAATACCCTTGAGCTACTAACCTTGCCTTGTTCATCAAACTTGTTACGAAATACCAAAAATTTCTGCAAAATCTCAACAAAGAATCTTGCACAAAAGCATAGTAATATCTAATAATAGAGATACTATAGCAAGTAACACATACTATGCTTAAAGAAAATCATCAAGAATATAATACAACATGTAAGTTCAAATAAGCTTGTAGAAAGCTATATAAGGTCTCTCTTGAAATATGAAAATACGAGAGCACATAGTTGAGACCTCATTTACAAGAATCATATGAACAAAAGCTTTGACATAAGCATCCAAGAATAATGGCATTTATATGTGCAATAAAATGCATGACTTATTAAAATAAGCACTTAGGCATATGGCATAACATGTATCGAGTTTATGATATGAATAGCAATAATGAGCGAACCTCGATAGTTCATATCTCTCTTGATATATTACGAGTAGATAACCATTGAAAGATATATGTAAGTCTACACAATTCTTAAACCAAATTTTGCACAAACATAATAATACATGTGTAGGCTAAGCAATAAGAGATATCTTAAGCATGCTTGTGCTACATAACTACATAGGAGATAATAAACCACATAAGTCTAAGTAAATGCACAAGAGTTTTAGAAACATTATGCAAGGTCTTCTTTTCAAAAATATTTTGAAACTTACAAATATATTGAAGACTTTAAATTTTTAAAAATAAATAATTAAACTCATTTTGAAAAATCAATTTGCAATTTAGACACAAATAAAAATATGCAAGAAAATAAAATGCATATTTAAATAGGGAGATACGGTTTACCAATTACGCCATTTTCATGGGTTGTGTCGTTCCCATTGTTGATGATATCTTCCCTTTGAAAATCATCTTGTTGATGATAACTTCTCCAATTGCTCCATTTCCAAGGATTATGTCCTTTCCATTGTTGATAATGCCTTTCTCTTGAAATTCATTGTGGTGATGTCTTCTACTTTGATCAAATGAAATGGTCATTTGATGATTAGAGCTATTTATAGCCCGACAAGTATTAACCGTGTGACCCGTTTTACCACAATAAAAACAAGTAATAATTTTGGGAGCATAATGACCAACATGCATAGGCACTTGATTTCTTTTCACATAATTAACAACACTAGGCTTATGATCAAGTCCTTGTTTCAATTTATCACAACTATGAACATCAATAATATCGGTCATTTTATCGGTACTCAAGTTGGATTTTGATAAATCATTTTTCATGCAATTAATATCCTCAACAAGAGTATTATTTTCTTTTTCAAGGTTTCTAACATTGTCAAGTGTGGTGGTGTGATCACATGAAAGTGATTCATAAGAGGAAAATAAATTATCCTTATCAATTTTCAAAATATTGAATTCCTTTTTCAAATTTTTATATTTAACAAGTAAGCTTTGGAATTCATTTTGAAGTTCATCAAAATCATTTTGCAAATCACTATAATCATTTTGTAATTCATTATCATAAGAAGTGGAGGGTTTTGAACTTACCTCGCTTTTTCTTCTTGAATCCCATAAGACATCGCTCGCGTTTTCATCGACGTTGGAAGTTGTAGGAAGCTCATCCCATGTTGAGTTTGTATCCATTTGAGAAGTAGATGCTTTTGAGTGGCTCCTTTCATTTGCATATACTTCTTCTAATTTTCTCCATACTTTATGTGCCGATTTAATTCCTACAATATGATTGTATTCCAAAATAGTAAGTGAACAATACAAAATATTAAGAGCTTCACCATTTAAGGAGATGATTTTCTTTCTTCATCATTGAGCTTTTTTGAGGCCTTTGTGTGGTGTGTCCATCATTTGAATGGATTCTTCATTTACGACCGTGTTCCAAATATCAAACCCGCAACCTTGTAGATATCATTCCATTCTTTCTTTGCAAAATGTAAAATTTTTGGAATCGAATAGTGGTGGCTTAGTGGTGGAGGCGCCGTAAGGTAGACTTCATTCATAGCCGATGATCGTTCCTCTTTACTCGCGATGTGGAAGCAGCTTGCCAAAGAGTTTGGCTTTGATACCACTTGTAAGTACAAGCGGCTACGATAATCTAGAGGGGGTGAATAGATTATCTCCATCTTTTCGATTTCGCCCTCTTTTTCGAATCAATTACGCCAAGACAATAATAAAGGTGCGAGAATGTAAACAACACGCGTCGATTTATAGAGGTTCAACCCACCTAGGGCCTAATCCTCTACCACTCCAAAGATCTCCAAGATGGATTTCAAAATGAAAAAGATTTTATTAATTTCCAAAATTAATACAACACCTTACAACATCACCTTGAAGAGCACCACACTCTTCTACAACACCACCTTTGAGATTACCACAATCTCTCTTGAAGATTACCACAATCTCCAACGACGCCTTGTGAAGATTACCACAATCTTCAACCTTGAAGAACACCAAATTCTTCAATACCTCAAGAGCACCACACTCTTGAAACACCTATCACCTAGATCACCCAAGTGTATTCTTTTCACAAGAATACTCACAAGGATGTCTTGTGTTGAATGATGACAAAAATCAATATTACAACTCAATAATGAATATTACAATTTGAGTGCAAGTGTAATCAAGAAATAAAACCTAGACCTCAAGATGTGAAAGTGAAATACTTAGGCTATAAATACAACAAGAGTGTTGAATATGAAAGCTTGAAAATTTGCAGATTTATTGTTGTGTATTTGCTTGTATTGTTCTCTTTTGTGCCTTCAAATCATCCTCTATTTATAGGAGAGTCTTCATAGACATAGGCCCCTCCTTCTTCACTTTTGTCTACAAAAAGAGGATCACAAGATGTAGATATATTGTACAAAATGAAAAGTAAATCTTCTTTGATAAGGATTGCAACGGTTGGAATTTTTTTGTCAAAAATTACATAGGGGCGACCAGATTGCCACGTATAAGATTTTGAACGTTTGAATGAAAATAGTGCGATCCAGGTAGGGGTTGCAGGGGGGTCCGACCGGTCAAGGTGGGGTGCGACCGGTCGGAGGGGGGTCCGACCGGTCGGCCTCACCCTTGACCGGTCACCCTCCCCTTTTTTTTCACAGAATTGGTTTCTGTTTCATTTTGTGCGTTCTCCAGGTACCGTTCGACCTTCTGTTCGATCGGTCGACCTCCAAATTGAAATGTTGTCCGATTTTTATCAAAAATAAACTTCAAGAAATACTCCAAAAAATTAGTAAAAACATTCTAAATCAATTGGGAGTATTTGGACAACATTTATAAACATTGTAAACTTATTTAAACTAAACCATCAAAAGTGTTGTCCATTTTTATCGAATAATTAACTCTAAGAAATACTCCAAAAATTAGTAAAAATATTTTAAATCATTTAGGAGTATTTGGACAACACTGTTTTGGTATAAAAACTCATTAACACAAAATCATCAAAAGTGTTGTCCAATTTTATTGAATAATAAACTCTAAGAAATACTCCAAAAATTAGTAAAAATATTTTAAATCATTTAGGAGTATTTGGACAACATTTAAAACAATTGTTTTGGTGTAAAACAAAATCATCAAAATCATGATAAAAACATTTATATAACAAAATCCACACCGGATCAACTGTGGATTTTGAAGGGATGATAAAACGGGGTTAGATGAAACCTTTGTGAAGAAGATAGCGGATAAGATCGAAATTGATGAAACCATTCCTCACCATGGAATACCAAATGACGTACGTTGAGGAGGTCGCACGATTTTACATCAACGGTGAGGTGCGGGGCGAAGGGATTAAATCCTCCGTCCACTGCAAGGACATTCTAATCACTACGAAGAACCTTGCGAGCATAATCGCTTTTATTGTTGTCGGAGGGCATGCCGGAAATATATGAAGCCGGCGTCAACTTGCGCTCGTGGAAGGAAGTAGCCAAACACGAATGTCTTTGCAAAAGTTATCTACGGTGAGAAGAAGCTGTTGAAGGAGGATTATCATAAACTAATGGATATCGTTGCGAAGTGTATAGACATGAAGTGTATCACTTCAATCACCTGGCCAAAACCAAGTGATAGTCATGCATTTGCGATCATGGAAGAGAAGCGATTCAATTGGTGAATTCATTTAGAAGCAGACTTTGCAGAACATTGGCAACAAGTCTTTCAAGGAGGATGGATCCTTTGGAGGATCACTTGGCTATGGCCTAGTCATTGGCCATCTCGATGGAGGTGAAGGGTGTTCCCCTTCGACATGGAAAGACATTCCATGTCAACAAGAAGATGTTCGGGCCAATTTCTCGGAGCCCAGAAAAGAGCCTATGCCAAAAGTGGTGATACAGGTGAGGGGGAATCGGTGACCGTCGACACAACTCGCTTCCTCCTCCTAAAAGAGAGAGCGCCCATGCAATTTGGAAAGAAAAAAGCCGCTGCTCTGCACAAAAAAAGAAAGAAAACCTTTGCCCCCGTGCCGTGTCTCCGCCCACGCACCGAGGCGGAGAAGGAGCCCCAAATACCCTCTCGACCATCAAAAAGAAGAGAACTACCAAGCCAAGAAAGCGACTCCTCGGACAAAGAAAGATGCACCGACCCCCCGCCAAGGAAGGTGAGGAAGAAGTATCCAGAACAGGAAGTTCCTCGGTAAGGACAAAAGAAGAAGAAGGATTTCCAAGCTCTCTGAGCTTGAGAAGACTGTTTGAGTCGCCACTCAGTGGAAAAAGTCTCTGAGGCTGCTGAAGAAGTGCGATCTCCGGTTGTTGATGAAAGCGCCAAGTCTGCTGAGGCGATCGGCAGAGGCTAAAAAAGACCAGCTATGGATAGAACAAGCGAGGAAGAAGAGGCGCAGAGGCAATAAAATCTCGATGAAAGAGCCGTGTGTCTCCACCGCCCCGATCTTTCTTTGAAGGATTTGAGCAACAGAGTATGTTGTCTTCCATTCCGAAAAGGAAGGGCAATAAGAAGAGGATGAAGATGATGATGTGATGGTGGTTTCTCCTGTGTACCCAGACATTCAGCGCCATCTGCGCGAATGGCGAGCCTGGAAGCTAAGTCACTCGAGGGTACAATTTAAACGCCCAATTCATTGAGGAAGAGGAAGAATTGCTGAATTTCCTAGGATTTACCATTGTCTTCAGGCACTTGATGAAGATAACTGCTAGATATCTTGCATATCTTCAAGGAAAAAGAAAAGGAGAGATTAGAGGAGGAAGCAAGCTCGTGAGAAAGCCAAAGATTTGTCCTCTAATCGGAACCGGCGACCATACTCATCCTCATCTTGACATGCTCTCCAGGCGGTGATGAGGACATGGACCCTATTGCCGCACAAGAAACGTTGGACACGCAAAGAAGCCATGCGGAATCCACATTGATGCATGAGAAAGAGATGATGGAAGGACAGGAGAGTCTTCCAAATCACAATTTGAAATTGATCCATTGGGAGTGGTGCGGCAGATTGCCGCGATTATTCTGCCAACCACTTTGATTCACTCGGAGGATGGATCTAAGGGAATTGGCGATGACACTGGGAACTTGGACACCCAAGTTGAGCAACCCCTGTTGAAGGTGTCTTACCCTGGCCCCACGTTTGAACACTCAAAGGAAACACCGAGTCCGGAGCAGAACGACCCCCCACCATCGTCACTCGGTGGTGCGCCCGGTGGGGAAACTCACTCCACCTGCACTAGGTCGGATGATCTGCGGATGACTCCACAATGCGAAAGGAGGCGAAATGGAGAAGGAAAAAGAAATAGAACAATAACAAGTTGTCACTAACGGCTCGAGACGATTACGTCTGTCTCGGTGAAGTGCCAACACTGCGGTGAGGACGCCGCTGGCGATGCGGTCGAGGCACATGATGGATCTGCCCGGGAGTTAACACAGGCAATGAAAGTGCAATCCACGGATTTGAGACTCATGTGGATGCCATCTGCAGAAGACCCTAAGACAGTGCGTGCGTCGTCGAAGGGATTATACAAGGCCCCGCCGAGTTGAGACTGCGGCAGGAGGTAATGAAGGCCTAAGGGAGGTTGAGACTTCCCTAGGTAAAAATTAAGGAGATAAGAGCATTCATCAAAACATAATTCTTTGATTCGGATGAGGAAATCGGCGCTCTTCATGACTCCCGGGATGATCCGATACAACATTCTTGGGATCGTGAGATGAAGTGAATCAACCACGACAAAAAGACTCACTGAGGATGTTCCACCGAGCACGAGCAAGTCGGGGATTCAGGATCGCTCGACAAACCTTCAATTTTGATGATGAGCCAAACCCTCAAGTATCATCATCTTTCGATGACGCTTACCGACATCTTTGCCGAGAAACGATCAACTCAAAAGGACAAACCGGTGAGACCGTAGAAGGCATTTGTTAAGGCAGTGAGGCTCGGCCACCGGGTCAATACCATCAAAGGCCCCAGGTGAATCATAGTCAACTCGCGAGGCTTCGGCTCGCAAAGAGACCACCTCATGCACAATATCTCAAGTGCGAGACGATGCTTATGAAGAAGTATTTCCTTTCTCTCATGAGTGCCCATGCTCGAAGAAGAGATCGCACGAGAACAGAATCTCTACACTGTCCAAGAAGATCCCGTAATTCCAACCGATTCGATTGTGCGTTGATTTCAATTTTGATGCGAGTGGCGGTGACTCAAGTCAGACAACTGAGATACGTGAAATCTTCAAGAAGATCTGTGAAGAGATTGAGAAGATTGAACGACACCAAGCCTCTCTCGACATGTGCCTGGACAGTAGAGATGCCACTCTCACAGCAGATTTGAGATGAGTGGTGGTCGAATAAGGAATGGTCTCAATGAGTGCCGTGCGTCTCGGCAGGTTCGCTACTTCAAGGCACTATACAACCGAATCCGATCCGAGTCTTTGAAATAAAAGCGGTGAATATGAATACCAAGTTCACCTTCTTATGGCTGAATAAAATAAAGCTGTGGCGCCAAGTCCAAAGCCACCGCTCGAGTTTCGAACAAAGATACTTCGCACCGACTCAAGCGAGAATTGACCATCGATCAGTGGACTTCATGCTTGCCGGGATGTTTCAGGGGTTCATCTCTCCTTTGATGATGCCAAAAAGGGGGAAGAGGAATAGCAAAAGAGTTTGAAGGAGACAAACATGAGGAGGAAAGACAAATACAACTATTGAGAAGAGAAAAGAAAAGGGAAAAGCTGTTGAGGGGGAAAGGTCCAAAGATATGACCTTAATGCTTTTTGAAACCCCTCAACAAGGTCATGTCACAACCAAAGATAATCGGCAAACTTACGTAACTCTGCGCTCTATCACTTTGTTGTGCCCATGTCTCATACGAAAAAGATTGTAGGAGCGAGAGATGGAGGATTTCGATAAAAGAACGGATGTCCGTGTTGAAGAGATGTTAAAACAATTCGGAGGCATTCCGGGAAAAGATCTGAGATGCCATTCTAGATGATGGAAACGAGCAAGATCCCGTTGAAGAGTTTAAAACGCTCGATTCGAAGGATACTTCAAAAACATGTCCATAGCCGAGCACGGGACTTGTCTTTGGGAAAAAAGGTCGAAGTCGTGCGAAGAAGGCGACAAACGTGAGACTACTAGCAGTCACTCTGCTAGAAAGAAGAAGACTCCAATACAGGACACACCCAGAGGAGAAGGAAGAAGTGGTGGAGGTAGAGGCTTTCAACCTAGACCTCTACCCAAAAACATTGAATACGTAGATCCAGGCAAGAAGGGAAGGATCTACTGGGCTGGGTATGATGAAGTAGCCAATCGGGAAGTGGCTAGGAAAAATTCTGAATATGCGAAAAGAAATGAAGAAGAGAACAAAAGGCAAGATCAACTGTGGCAAGAAAGACAGGAAAGAAAGAGAATATATGAAGCTGCGAAGAGAGCTTACGAGAAGAAGAAAGCAGCTGAAGATGAAAAGAAGAGAAAGAGAGCAGAGGGACAGACAGAGTGAAGAAGAAAGAAGGAGGCGCGAAGGCGATGAAGTGTTGTTGTCCACCTCTTCATGTATTTTACTATTGTAAATGCATATGTATGTAAGTCTTATGTACGTTGTTGAACAAGAAATTTGTAATTTCTATATTTTTGCGTAGATATAGAATACTATGTTTGCTCTGATACACATTGTAAACAACTGTGTAAAGGACAAGAATGCTATGATCAATAAAAAGATTGATTCTACGCATACATTCTCTGTTTCTGCATTGTCTGTATGTATCTTTGCTATTTACATTTTGTATGTATGTTTTAAGTTTTGGCATCATCAAAAAGGGGGAAATTGTTGGGAAATTTATTGTTTAGATTTTGATGAATGCCTTGTAAAACTTAGACTAGAAAGTTGGCACCCCATTTTCCTTGTAATTTATATTGTAATAGATCTTTACTGTATGAGAAATTTGAGTCAAGTCGGCTATGCCTGGATATACAAGAAGTCAATCAAGACTAGGATAAAGACTCATTGTGAAGCGGTTGAGTGTGGCAAGGAAGAGATGTCAAGGACTCGATTGAAGGAGTATCGGTGGGGCACACAGTGTATGAAGAGTCAATCAAGTCAACTCAAGAATCCAAGTCTCAAAGTTGAAGTGACGGATGAGTAATCCATTGATTGGAAGCTAACTCAAGTCACCTAGGGAATAAAGGACTGATCAAGTCAAGATGATTGAAAAGAATCAGGTACGTAAGTCAAGGAAGTTACTTAAATAAGTTACTTAAATAAGTAATACTTCCATGTTGCCACGTCTTAAAGTGCTTTCGATCCCGAAGCGTGCAAAAGGAATAAACCAATGGGAAGCACCGCACTCGTATCGATTCTCGAAAAAGATGAACGTTCATTTAATACGAGAAAATGTCAACATCAATGATCGTAACAAGACAAGCCAACGAACACAAGTGATTTTAAAAAAATCACCTATCTCTTCAACGGGTGATTTTTGAAAGTTCACTATAAAAGGTGAGGAATCTCATAGAGAGAAGGCTACCTAAACTGCGAACAATCAAGCAATTATTCAAATCAGTAACCTGCAATATATTCTCAAGTTATTCAAGCAAATCCTCAAGCCTAAATCTCGAAGGAAATCGATCCAACACTAAGTGTGAAGGAAAGACAACTTCAATGGTTGTTGAAGATGAAACTTTTGAAGAAGCAAAAGGGTCTACTTTCCAAGGAGGATTGTAGAAAGGTTCAAGGTCGAACCAATCTCAAGTTATTGGAGGGCTTCGTGATCAAATCCAAGAAGCTTGAGAAAGTTATTTGAAGTAGCAAAAGCGTAGCCGCCTGTGAAGAAAGTTCGAGTCGGACGAGAAGCCAATTTGCGCGTGATCAAGGCATCTCGACCGAGTCCCAATGGAGCAAGTCATTTGTGTGATCAAGACTTGTATCTAGACTAATAACCACTTTGTACTACGATCAATACTTAGTGGATTCCTTCGGGAGTTGGAGAAGAGAGGAGTAGAAGAATTACCCCATTTTCGAACCTCTATAAAAATTATCGTGTCATTTACATTTCAACATTTTATTTCGCACATCACTTTATATCTCACGATAATTTGCTATCCAATCGATAATTAACAAGGTGCTAAAATCAAGTGTTAAAACAAACTTAAATCAAATTAAATTTGTTAAGCCTTCCATTAAAAAAAATCTCATCACGGTCAAGTTAAGGTTTAGTCTAAACAATTGAAAGTGAGTTATTCTATCAACAAACTCTTTCGAGTGTTGAGTGGTTAACTCTATTTGATTAACTAACTTAGTTGTCCCCGAAGGACTTATTTGTGTATTTAACTCTGTAATATTTTAAAAGAACTAAAATCGAAAAGTTGGTAAGGTTTATTCACCCCCTTTTAAACCTTACTCACACCCTTGGGACCTACATCCCTCACTCATCATTTGCATTTCACATAGGGAGTTTTATTTTGATCGTATATAAAAGGGCACGATCGTTAAAGTCTTGTAATATGGATAAATGCACGTGTGTAAATATGTGTTGTTAAATCTTTTTAAATGATTCCGCTTTGCGAAAAAGGGTTACATATCATGATTAATATATTAATATCAAGCAATGCAACAACGTCTTTCGCTTATGAACTCTTGTTTTATGCTATATGAATATGTGTTACAAGGGTAAGGGTGTTACATGCGAGTATGTTGTACACTTATCATATATTTGATGCATACTTAACACTATTTTCCTTTGTATGTTTAACATAATTTTACTACATATTAAAATGGTTAAATAAAATCATGTGAGGACCGTGAATCAAGGAATCAATTAGAGAGAGAGAGAGAGAGAGAGAGAGAGAGAATCACGCTCATTAACATATGGGGACCGTGGATTATGTAAAATAAGCTATAGAGAGAGAGAGAGAAAATCACGCTCATTATTGTACTATATATTTGACGTATATTTACTGTATATTTAACACTATTATGTTGTATATTTAACATATTTGTACCGCATATTACAATTGTCAAACAAAAATATAAGTATACAACAAAACACATATAAGTATACATCAAAACACATATAAGTATACAACAAAAAACATAAGTATACAACAACATAAATACATACATCAAAAATTAACTACTTATACAACAAAACACATCTAAGTATACATCGAAAAACATATAAGTATACAGTAATCCTCACTACCTCTCGTAGGCCCTCGTTTTCTCCATGTCAAGATCGTCTTCTTCACTAATCTTTCAATCCCGCCCTTTATTTTGAAACTCCAAAAATATCTCTCGATATCATCTTCATCATCGGAACCATCAACATCATCATCATGCTCCACATCTTCTTTCCAACAACGCCGTCGTGGAGGACTCTTTCTCTTCAACCAAATTTCCATCAGTTGTCTGGAAAAGCAGATAAATAATCCATCGAAATCGATCTTCTCACGGGTTGTATCCCGAGATATGCCCTCAAGTTCATGACAGAGCATTTGAGCTTTTAAAGCATAATTTTTGCAACTATGAAGTTTTTCTCCATAAATTGCTCCTCGACAAATGCTTTAGCTCTAACCACTTCCTCTATGTTGGATTTCATCTCGAACCTCAAATCCAAACCAACTAAAAATCAAATTCTCAAAGAAAACTACAAGGAACATATCTTTGGGTGACAATCCAAATCCCATACAAAAATCGCCATTATTACTTGTCGCAAAAAACAACAGATCATGATACATTTTGTGTTACCTTGTGGACATATTATGAATTCCACTAAAAATATACATAATCAAGTAATGATTCAATACCCAAATCAAAAAAGTTTCTCCAACGCTCAAATAAAACTATAATTATTTCAAACTCGTGCAATGTTGTTCATTCAATTCCAATCGGAAGAGATTGCTCCCAAGTTCAAAACTTTCCACTGTTACCATCCTCTTCATTGATTTTGGGCCGTTTTTCAGCCCGTGATACTTGTCCCCATTTTCTATATCTATCATTTTGTCTTTCTCTCTACGTTATATCTCCGATCAATCTAGGGTTTTTCCGATTGTCGAACGAGTTGACTCAACCAAGATGTCGATTCGATCCCCAACGCCTCCATCACCATGGCCTCATCTAACCCCAAAGATTTCTCCAAGAATCGCCATGGCCTTATCTAACCCCAAAGGTTTCATTTAGAAATTGTGTAACTACAATGTCGCCTTTTCGATTTAAAATAAAACGAAAATAATTATTAAATTAAGTAAATCTCAACTATCTAAAATTACTGATTTGTGAACAGGATTAGTCCACACTGTCTCACTATAATTATGTGGTCTCATTTGATCCAATCCATATATATATATATATATATATATTTAATAATTCTAGAAAACCAAAAGTATAATTTTTTTTAGCAATATAAAATGGGCGGGGAAATCATCTCATTTTATTTCCCAAGCGATTACTATATATATATAGATATCTTTCATTTTTTAGAGTAGTTTACTTTTTTAGATTATATAGATATATTGTATAAATAGAAACTTTGATTTTTGGATTTTTATTTATCTTTTAGATTATAATAATCTTATTAATAGAATTTTTGAGGTGATAACATGTGTCATAATTGTTTTTTTATTCAAAGTATATTAGATTGATATTTTCATTTAGTATATAATGTTGATTTTATAACCGTTTACACATTTATTTTTTGGTAGAAATTGTTTCTTAACTATTTAATTTAATAATAGGGAAATTCCACCCTATACACTTTTTTGACAAAATACAAAAATACGCTCTTATCACTAATATACATATTTGTTTTTACGCTCCAACTTATTTTTTATTTATTTTTACGTTTTTTCTTGTTCTGTATTCTTTTATATGTTATATATATTGTTTCGATGTTGTTTAAATTTGTTTCATTGTTGTTTCATTTTTGTTTCTTAGTTGTTTCTTTTGTTGTTTTGATGTTTCAAAATAACTTTTACCTATTTTTTGTTCATGTATTGTTTTGTACATTGTTTCTATTATTTCGCATTGTTCTATAATATTTTTAATGTTGTTCGAATAATTCTTTTGTTGTTTTCATGTAGTTTTCAATGTATAGATACAATTTTTAACTACTTTTAAGCTCTTTATTCATATAGCATTTTTAATATTTTTTACGTTGTTTATAGGTTGTTTCCATATCATTTTTAATGTTGTTATTATGTTTATTTGTCGTTTCCACGTAGTTTTCGATGTTTAAATACAATTTGTACCTATTTTAAGCTCTTTTTGTTCATATGGTGTCTTCTATATTGTTTCTAGTTTGTTTCTATATTGTTTCTTGTTTGTTTCTATGTGTTTTATGTTTTCATGCATTGGATCACAAATTGAATTTTGTTTTTTTTACTCATGTTGTTTCTATATTATTTTTAAATTTGTTTTGGTTTTAATATGTGTTGTTTTATGTGTTAGTCAGTGGCTACGATAATCTAGAGGGGGTGAATAGATTATCTCGGTTTTCGATTTTGCCCTCTTTTTGAATAATCAAGTAAAGACGAGAATGTAAATGCGGAAATTAAACAACACTCGTTGATTTATAGAGGTTCAACCCACCTAAAGCCTAATCTCTACCACCCCAAGATATCAGGGATGTATTTCAAAAAGAAAAAAAAAGATTTTATTAATTACCAAAATTAATACAACAACACCTTGAGGATTACCACAACCCTCTTACAACACCTTCAAGTAGATTACCACAATCTTCCTTCACCACTTTGAGTACCACACTCTCCAAACACCTATCACCTAGATCACCCAGTGTATTCTTACCACAAGAATACTCACAAGGATGCCTTGTGTTGAATGATGACCAAAATCAAGATTACAACTCAATAATGAATAATACAATATGAGTACAAGTGTAATCAAGAATTAAAAGCCTAGACCTCAAAGAAGTGCAAGTCAAGTGATTTGGCTAATACAACAAGATTTATGAAAGTGTTTGCTTGTATGCTCTTTTGCTTGTGTAATGTATTTTTTTGTTGCTTGAATGAATCCTCTATTTATAGGAGAGGTCTTAGCTTGATTTCCGGACATAGGCTCCTCCTGGGGAGTGATTTCGCAAAAGAAACCATTTAAAATCAAGATTATAGTTTGTTAGAAATCAATCCCTCAAATTAGGGAAAAAGCATCGAAAATGCCGGCGGATAGTTTCTTTGATAAAAGCAGGGCTTCGGCCCGGTCGCGGAGAGATAAGATTGAAATGAGTTCTTTGCGATTTTTACACAGGGGGACCGGTCGGAGGGGGTTCGACCAGGTCGCGCCTTGATCTTGACCCGGTTGGGGGTGTTAAAAAAATGAAACAGAGAAGTCGCACTTGGAGGAGGGTTCCAGTGCCGGCCGCCTAGGGTCGACCGGTTGCCCCTACCGGTCGACCTCGGGTCGCCCTCCCGATTTTTCTTACGTCCCTTTTTCTGTTTCAAAACTCAACTCAGTACATGGGTTGCCTATAGGGCGGCCGGTCGAGCCTAAAACAAAAGTGTTGTCCAATTTTTTTATCGAAAATAAACTCCAAGAAATACTCAGAAAAATAGTAAAAACATTTTAAATCGATCGGAAGTATTTAGACAACATTTAGAGACATTGTTTGGTTTAAAAACTCAATTGAACAAAATCATCAAAATCATGATAGAAATATTTATCTAACATTATATGTATATTTCTTGTTTTTATAAGATTTTCAAGTATAAAATGGATTATTTAATGGTCAGTGCAAAATTTATTTTTTCACTTAAATTTGATTAGAAGAAACATGTTTGAAACAACAAAGAAATAACAAACTTGTTTGAAACAACAAAGGAAGAACAAAGTAACAAAGGTAAAAAGTCAGGGAATTTTGAGGCGTATTTTTGTCAAAAAAAGGAGAAAAGCGTATTTTTGTCAAAAATCACCGGAAAATGTATTTTTGCTGTCTTTTGTCAGAAAAATTGGATAATTGTGTCCTTATCCCTTTAATAATATCTGGCTAATGTTTTGTTGTTGGGCATAAAACGCCCATAAAACCCAATTCGTTAGGCCCTCTTTGGTTCAATGAATGACCCGATAACCCGACCCATAACAGATCGCAATTTTCCTTTTCCTATTTCTTCTACAATTATTATCTGTATAATATTGGTTATGCTGATCAGGACCTCTCTCTAGAATCAGACTTTCTCTCTCTAGATTTCGATCTGTCGCAACAATTAATCGATTACTCTCTCTCGATTCTCCGAAATGCCCATGGACCAGGCCGAGCTCTCCACCGACCAGGTATGCACCACCTATACATACACCTCCTCTGTATATGTACGTATAGACGACTCGCTGGCGCAAACAATTGGTGGCCTCATATTCATTCTGATGTGTTTGCATTTTGAAGTCATAATTATGAATACAATGATTTCTAATTTGTTTGAGAAAAGTTTGTTTTATTGGGGATTTTTCGATTCATTGGTAGGGATTTAGTGAAATTGAGTATTTGGTTTTGAATTTTGATGACATTGGTTCTTTCTGAAGGTTTTGAGGAGGGATATTCCATGGGAAACTTATATGACTACTAAGCTGATCACGGGGACAGGGCTTCAGCTGTTGCGGCGCTACGATAAGAAACCCGAGAATTACAAGGCGCAGTTGCTTGATGATGTACGCTTCTTTATGATATATGCCTATTTTATTGACATTTGTTAGGCGTTGCTGCTGGATAAATATAGTTGTTGCTTGTTATAAAAAGTTTGTCTGTTAGCTTGCATATGGGTTAAAAGATTTGGACACCTTCCATTGGATCTTGAAATTATGAACTCCGTGGATTTAACGTGTCAGGTTTCTAAATTCTAAGTCGGTTATCTAGTTATGCACTTGTGCTTTTCTATCAGTTGGTACCATGAATTATGAGTAACTTGTGATCCTGTTAAAGAAATTCCATTGTTGCACACACGCACATGACCCTTGGTAATAGTTAGTTGAAGGTTGGCAGCATGTTTGATTTGGTGGTGTATGCAAATGCAGTATTCTAGGTGCAAATTATTGTATTTTCTTATTTTTTTGTTTTTATAGTGACATAAAGGCCAATCAAATAGAATTATGTGTCATTAGTTGACAAATGAAAAAAATTGTTTCAGGATGGTCCAGCTTATGTTCGTGTTTTTGTTAGCATTCTGCGTGATATATTCAAGGAAGAAACTGTAGAGTATGTTTTAGCGCTGATTGATGAAATGCTTGCAGGTAAGTGACAAAATGCATATGCTATTTACTTATTTTACAATTCAAGTAAATTACCTCTTTTTGCTTTTGTTTTGTTTTATTTTATTTTTTTGTTGTTTTCTTTTGTTTATTTTTCCCTTTTTTTTTTTTTTGGCAGCAAACCCCAAAAGAGCAAGATTATTTCATGATGAGTCTCTCGCTGATGAGGATACATACGAGCCTTTCCTAAGGCAATGATCTGCACTTGCTAATTGTTGCATCTTATAGTTATTGCTTTTTGTTTAGGCTTCTCAAGAGGTTTTCTAGCTGTGAAATTTCTTCTGCAAGTTACTTTGGATTTAAATATCCTTGATCAGAAAAAGCACTCTGCCTGGTGGAAATAAATTGAAAATATAAAATAAATTAACTCTTAATAGCTGATGCTGCAAGTTAGTTAGCAGCTGTACCTTGTGATATCAGTATAATTGAAGTACTTCTCTCACATCTGCATACTGCTTTTACTTAATTGTGAAGTAAACAGTGGCATATTTTATGATATAGTTGATTGGACACGATCATCCAGGTGAACAATATAAAATGCATATGGGAATTTATTCCAAATGGATAAAGAGTGCTGGGATATAATTTGGTTAGGTGTTGTTATTGGGTTTATTTGGAAGGCTAGAAATAATGTGATCTTTAGAGGAGAGCTAGTTAATGTTGATAGAATAGTAGAGCTTATGAAGGTCAAGATGTGGAGCTGGTCGGCAGCCTTTAAGTACAAACACTGGTCTTATTCTCTCACGGATTGGTTTCAATATCCGATAATATGTATTAGTTCAGTCCCTTAGCCGGTTTATGTTCTTCGCTTTATAACGGGTTAGAGTACCCCATAGTTGTCAAAGGCGCGCCTCAGGCTCAAGGCGCATAAGGCGCAGAGAACAATGCCTTGGAGCCTCTCGGGCGAGGCACTTTAATGAGGCGAGCGCCTAGGCTCTCAGTGCAGAGGCGCGCCCACTTTTGCTCGGGCGCGCCTTGTTCAAGTCTAGGGTTTATTTAGGGTTTCTGCTTAAAATTGGGACTAAAGTGGTTTTTTAAATTGTGTTTTTAAATGGGCTTTGTAGTAATTAGGTTTTCCTAGGGTTCCTTAAGCTAGGCCTAATTAAAAATAAGCCTAGCGAGGAAAAAAAGGTCAAATATCAGAAAAAAAGGCTTTGTATTTTTTTGCGCCTCACTTCAAAAAGGCGCGCGCCTTATTTTGCGCCTTGCGCCTCAGGCTCCGGGAGCCCTTGCGCCTTTGTGCGCCTTGAGCCTTTGACAACTATGGAGTACCCCTTGTACTCTCATAATAATGAATTTTGTCTTATCCGGAAAAAAAAAATATGATGTAGTTCTTCCATGTCCGTGGAATGACTCATAGTTGAATGGTCACTCCTTTGACTTATGCAGATTGCTCTGGAAAGGTAACTGGTTTATACAAGAGAAGAGCTGTAAGATACTTTCTTTGATAGTAAGGTGCGATCACTCCCATCTCTTTGGCATACAGTTGGGTTATTTGTCTTCTGTGTAACTTCCTACTTTTGTTAATTCCAGTGGAAGGCCAAAACCTCATGGTGCCATTGCCAATGGGGCATCAAATTCAAAGAAGGAGATCACTACTATAAATGATGTTTTAAAGGGACTCGTTGAGTGGTTGTGCACACAGGTACTTTTTTTCTCTCCCTATTTCATTTGTTTTGTTCTAGGGGATGGGAAAGGGTAAGTATTATAAAGGTTAGAATGTAGTCTATATTGGGTTTACTATCCACTCAGTCATAGATCTGAATTTTGTATAAAATAGGATCAAGGATAAAGTAGAAAATCAGAACCGTGAAAATAGAACAAGAGAATGTGGAGAAGTGCTCTGCAAGGAAATTAGAATCTGTAATTTTAGATTTGGGTTGAAACGATTGACTATGTCAAAAATATGGAATTTCAATTTATCTTTTTCAAAATAAAACTGCCACTTAACCCAGTGTGCTCTACTTTGAGTAGCTTATGAAACCTTAACACACAATAAAGTTAATACTTTTCCTCTTGTTATTCATCCTTAGAAAGAAGCAGAACTATAACCATTTAAACTAGTTCACATGGAACACAATTGAAAAGCAATCAAGTAAATTTTCATGGACAAATCAAGAGGGTGTTGTTGTGATGCTGCATGTAATTCTAGTAATGTGATTATTCAACTCTTAACTTGAGAACATGAAATCCCAATAAATAAACTTATATCATGTAAGCTGGTAAACTAGATTCTGAAATGTAACTTCAAATTTGATTTGTTTTTGACTTTTTGGCCATTGTGTAGTTAAAATATGCTAGTATCTTTCTGATGGCATAGATGCTTAAGCTTTTCCAGTATAAGAAATAGACATGCCAAAACTACCGAGAGTTCAATTCTAATAACCAATCAGGTGCCGAAGAATAAAAGATAAGAGACTTATAGGTAGAGCCATTCTTGAATGTCGAAGATAAATGGATTTTAGTACTTGAGGTTGTGGCATTTTTTATTGCTTCTTGCTGTTTTTAAGTTGAATAGCAAAGTAGAATCTTAACATAGCCCACGTAAAATGTTGAAATTTTAATCTTAAAATAGTGCATATCAAGTAGATTAATGATCATCTCTTAAACTCAGTTTCAGGATTAAATTGGTGAGCATACCATTGTTTTTCTCTTGTCAAGGAAACACCGAGATTTTTTATTTTTATTTCCATTTTATTTTTCGCCGCTATATCAGCAAGCAATTCTTCTACTTATACTCGTCTATCTGTACAGCTGAAGAATCCATCTCATCCTAGCCGTGGCATTCCCACGGCTATAAATTGCCTTGCAACTTTACTGAAAGAGCCTGTGGTGCGGTCTTCATTTGTTCAAGCAGATGGAGTGAAGTTGCTCATTCCTCTAATTTCTCCAGCATCCACTCAGCAATCCATCCAGGTAAGCTCAATTCAGGGTTGCTAGAATTAAGTTAGTTGTTGTACTTTTGGTTCTTAATCTTATCCTATATTCATGTGAAGTTGCCATTTACTTTGTACCTGTAATGTCTTATCTTTTGTCAGTATAGCTGGTTAACCTTTTCTTTTTAACTTTGAAACAGCTCCTCTATGAAACCTGCCTTTGTGTATGGCTCCTCTCATACTATGAACCTGCAATTGAGTACTTGGCCACTTCTAGATCCTTGCCACGGTTGATTGAAGTTGTTAAAGGATCCACGAAGGAAAAAGCAAGTTCCTTTATATAATTTTTATTAGATTAATCTATAATACATTTTTAGATGCATATCCATTTATATTTTAGTTGCATCAATGGTTTGCCTCCTTAATATTGACAATGGTTTTGTGTCTGCTGTATCTTCATTTTACATATTACTAAGAGTCCTCTATGGACATCCCTCTGAGAATCTTATCAACTTATATAGGTTGTCAGGGTTGTTATCTTGACTCTAAAGAATTTGCTACACAAAGGGACATTTGGTGCACAGATGGTAGACCTGGGATTGCCGCAGCTTGTTCAGAATTTAAAAGCTCAGGCATGGAGTGACGAGGTGAGAAAATATATATCTAGGGTCCCTTATATTGGTTATTTTAGTTTCTTGCGTAAAATGAGTAAATGTAAACAGGATATCTCAGCAAAGGGATTACTAGTTTCACTACTAATCTCAAGCAGGAATGCAGACAAAAAGTTGTCTCCTCTAAATTTAGACAGGGTTAAAGATGCCTGAAATTCTTTTTCTGCCCTGAGCAACTAAAAGTACTTTTAATACGCATCCATTTACATGTGGTAATTTGTGTTAGAATCAACGTCTCATCATATGCGACATATGTTTTTGGCAAGAACAAAATGCTGCTGTCGTAACATAGTTGAGTGCGTGCAATACCTCACTATTTTCCTTAATTATTATGTGGTTTATTTATTTTCCTGATTCTTCTATGCGGCACATTGAATAATTTAATAATAAAGCTTTAGCTTAGTTGTAAGTGAAAAATCATTCTCCTTTCCTTGGGTGCTGATTTGAAATTCAAGTAGTGCTGCAGTTGTAAGCTTTTCCAATTGCTTTCAGTATGGCTTTATGCTGAGGTCTTTCGGGTTTTACCCAGCTATTATCACTTACTGTCTGTTTCTCCTCTCTTGTTTGATTATCTCCTCAATCCCTTCACGGCCTTAATATGTAACTGCTAAAGTTATAACTTTTCTTCACAGGATCTGCTGGAATCTCTGAATCAACTGGAAGAAGGAATGAAGGACAACATCAAGAAGCTAAGTTCTTTTGATAAGTATAAGCAGGAAGTCCTCCTTGGACATCTTGATTGGTCACCTATGCATAAAGATCCTATATTCTGGAGGGACAACATTACAAGTTTTGAGGAACATGATTTTCAGGTATCTTCCATGTTCATTGGTGATCATGTGTGCTGCTGCTAGTCTAGCACCGTATGTTCTTATATTGTGTGCATGAATGGACTAGGAAATATGTGCACACTTAAAAGAGGAAATTTTATGTCAAACACGCAAGTCAGTTAAAATATGGGGGAAACTCTTCTATCTTTGTTTGCTTACTAATTATTTTTTCTGTTTAATTGGAAAATGACAAATGGAACAGTTTTTAGATCACAAACTGCCTTTTTCAATTATTTGAACAATTTTTCCTGTTGAAGGAGCCTATCTAGGGAAGGCCAGTTACCCTGCTTGATTAGATTCTATCGCGTCTTACCTGGTGTTTCCTTGATAGGCTCCTTTTTTTACCAGCATAAATACCTTAGCTATACTTACTAATATGATGAAATGAAAGTAGAGGACTTCACTTCTAATGCGACCGACATGATTTTAGAAAAATTAGATTGATAATCATTCCATTACACTGCTTCTTCTTACCTATTCCAAATACATTTTTTCCCAGGAATAATTACACAAAGTACCCCTGAGGTTTAGCCTAATTACAAAAAAAACCCAATTATATTTCAAAATGACAAATATCCCGTGACATTTGTTTCTTTTTACGAATTGCATCCTCAACAAAGGGGTATTTGTTAGATAAATACAAACCCTCAAGATAACCGAGTTTTGTTGTAAGTAGGCTAAATCTCAGGGTATTTGTAAATTATCACTTTTTTCTATGAATTTTGCATCCTTTTTTTTTTCTTTTTCTTTTGTGTGTGTGTGTGTCTGTTTCTTCGTCCTTTTACGTTTAGGAGGAAAAACTTATAAAGGCTTTATCTATTTTGATAGACTGAGTTTTCTTTTTATTTTTTTTATAAATCTTTGTGCACAAAACTGATATTAATTTGATATTGTGCTGCAGATCCTAAGGGTCCTGATCACAATTTTGGACACATCCTCCGATCCTAGAACGCTCGCTGTTGCTTGCTATGATCTCTCGCAGTTCATTCAGTACCATCCTGCTGGGCGTATCATTGTGACTGACCTCAAAGCAAAGGAGCGCGTGATGAAATTGATGAACCATGAGAATGCTGAGGTTACTAAGAATGCCTTGCTCTGCATCCAGAGGCTATTTCTAGGTGCCAAATATGCAAGCTTTTTGCAGGCTTAAGTATTATTGTTTATACAAGGTGTTCAATTTCCAGGTTCTGCTATTTATGAGAATTTTTGAACTGAGGATGGCTTAAGTTGTGTGTATTATTTATTTATTTCGATTGGAGCGTTGGACGTGTACCGCCCTTTTCATCGGGTATTTATAGTGATGAATGTGTAAACAATTACTTGTTATTTTCTCATACACCATCCAATAAGTTGACAATGAGTGTATCATATTTGTTGGTCTATAATTACCATGTTATCTTTTTATGTGACCAGCATTTGACCTACACATTTCATATTTTATTGTGTCGAGAAATTTTTATCCATTTTGCTAGGTATTCTATCTTCGTGACCGGTTTAATCATCCATTATGAAGGCATGTTCTGTTGATTGCTCAGTAGAAATTATTCTTTTCATTTGGCCCTTTTATCTGCAAATTACTCGTGTCACATTTATTTCTAACATTTGACTTTTTTATTTTTATACGGTTAATGTACAGAGTTCGAATAATAAGCACAAAAGACAAGTTGAAACCAACATATTTTCATTTTCGCTTTCGCAAGAGAATATCTCCTGATCACATCTATTTATTTTTCAAAAACATATCAAATCACTGATCATTTTTAAACATTATCTCACTACTTTTATTATTTCACTCACTCGATCTCCAATCAAAGAATCACATCCAACAATTATCATTTTATAATTTTTATGTCAAATCAATTTTTATTATTATATTTTTATTTCATATCCAATCACACCTCAAAATTCATGATTATTTTTTGAAAAATTATCTTATCAGGAAAAAATAATCAAAATAAAATGATATCCAGTCTAACCTAAGAAGTGGACTTTGTCATTGACTGATTATTTGACACAATATTTGCGTGTTTGGTTCAACTCTTAGAAAAATCTTATAAGAGCTTGTAACTTTATAAGCTCTAAAAGAGTGATAACTTTTTTCTTCCTAAAAGAGCTTATAACATTAGAAAAAACACTATATTAAGCTTAGACGTTGTCTTTCAAAACAATACGAAAATCTGCACTTTTTTTTAATTATTTTAAATACAAAACTACCATTACTAATTTTCAAGGTTTCATCATCTTTTATATTCCAAATACTTCAACAATTTATTTCAAAACATGATCTAACATTTTATAAGCTTTACAAATATCTTATTACAGGTAGGAGGAGCTTACAAAAGCTTAACAAACATCTTAGAACATGTAGAAGCTTATAATTGCACTAACTCTTAACACGAAATGCATTTTCACAAGAACTAAATAATTATGAAATTTAGCAATAATAATAGTTATGTTTCAAATTCTGGGCCTTGTTCAGTTACAACAAAACATGAAAATACAGAAACTGATGAGAGGAAAGCAGCAATAACCCGAAAATGGTATCAGCGCTGTTGCAGCTATTTCTCCCTCTCAGGCAAACAAAACAGCGTCTGATAATGGATGAAATCTTTATCTGAACCTGCACAACCCCACATAAAAAAAAAAGGCATTCTGGTTATTATTGTGTTTTGGTTCAGACAGAGGAAAGACTCGTGACAAACACATAAAAGAATGCTCACCATGATAGATGCACTACCATGTGAATGAGGGAAGAACATATGTTGGATAAGCATCGTATTTTGTGGCAAGAGAACTAACAGAAGAATCATCCGCAGTATCTCCAAATTTATCAAGTCCAAGTTCAGTTGCATGGATACCACAAGTGACGAAAGCCGAAGAAATTCCAGCTATATTTGCACCTTTTATGTCGTGGTGGAGAGAGTCTCCGACAGCAATACAATCAGAAGCGTCCACACCAACCATTTCCATGGCTGATTTATATATGATCTATTTTGTCATAAAAATGCGGTAAGTGAAATGGCACACACCCACATTTCCATACTATTTTTTTTTTTTTTTTTTTTCTCAAAGTACAAGTTTTATGTCTAACATCCACAAGCCAAATAAAATCAGCTCTGATGACAGCAATAATCTTATTTCATAGTGAGTCCCACGATATTTAGTTACATGACTCAGGGAGTTACATTTCTTGTATCGGGAAACCATTACCGTTAAAAAAAGAGGTTCGATGGTGACTATGAAGGAGGAAAAAAAGATGAACAAAGCAATCAGCGATAAAGGAAAATAATCTATGAGACCTTTCGAACTGGTAATGACAGGAGACACACTTCTTATGCAAATGTAGACGTTAAATAAGATCATCTATAATTTTTTTCAATTATCAGACTATCATTAAACATGACATGTTATACCTAGAAATAAACGAAAATATGGCTTATGGCCGTAAACGATGGCGCGATATGATCCGTATAGCCGACCCCACGTAGTGGGATTAAGGCTTAGTTTGTTGTTGTTTGTTGTTGTTGTTGTTGACTTTCATCGACATGCTCCTCGGCCCACTACTGTGGTCTTAAAGAAGCCAAGACTGAAGCATTGTTATTTTCCAATCCCCTTTGCATTAATTTTAAGAATTCATTTTCTAGGTATGATTACTCTGATTCCTTCAAATCAGAAAACAAAATTTCGAGTTAAAAGACCACAGGTTTGGAGTAATTGAGAGTTAAAAGAACACATGCAATTTTGCGCATAACTCAATACTCCTAGAGGTCGAAAGACAACCACGCAGATTAGTTGAGAACATGCTTCTGAAACATTAATGTTACAGACTTTCCAGGTCTCAGTAGAATTACCTCCCGGGCTTTCCCATCCACTTCACTTCCCCACCAAGCTTCTCATATGTAGCTGCCAATGTTCCTATTGGAAAAAAACAACTCAGAACACCTTGAATTTGAAGAAGATACACAGAAAAGGCTATTTTCAGTAACTGAAATATCCAAATCATCATCAAATTCAGATGAGACAAGACAATGCATAGATTAATCATCACCAGGCATCACCCGTAGAGCTCTAGCTTCAACAGTAACAAAATCTGGATTTGCTACGACCATGGGAATCTTTTAGCAGCACATTGTCCCAATATTTTGTCAAGTTCCTCAAGTTTCATTGGAAGTGCATCTCCAGATGAAAGCCCCAAAGCTTCAGTACCATGAGCCAAAACAAACTCAGCTTCTTCGACATTATCCACTACTTGGAGTCCTAAGCCCTAAAGCAAGACATTTACTCCAATAAAATCATTAAAAAGAAGAATTAGGATTGTTAAAGAAATATTCAAACACTTCCAGTAGAATTACGTGGACATCGCTACTAAACAAATAGAAAATAAAAAAATTGCATACTTAATCCTCATGACAACATTCTTAAATTACTACGGAAAGAACTTGCACACATACCCCATAAAAATCTTAGAAGTAAACATCAAAGCACTACAGCAGCCTCTAGCACATTGCAACTTTTGATTATTAGATGGTTGAGTTGCATTTTCTTTTAGAGGTCCCTTTCAAATGTCTAAACTATAATTCATAAATCCCAAAAGTTTTCATTCATGCAGTTTGCAGCGTTTAGAATGTATGTGTGCAAAAATTATCAATCCTTTTCCCAGTTTGCAGGAAGAAATGCCCGATCATATTTGATCAAAAACATTTACAGAAAAAAGCACTTCCTTGAAAATCGCTTAGGTTAAGACAACTTTAGCATACCTCAAGAGATATAGCACCTCGGTCACTCCAGGTCATGTGAATGCAAGATCTTCCTAGTCCAGCAAACCATGGATCATCTCTCCTGTTCAAAACAAGTTCCATGACACTGATCGTATCAGAATGAGTATCGAGTTATTATTCCAATAAATGAAGACTGTAGTGCAATATAGAAATCTGGAAGCCTGGTGTCAGTTTTATAAGCATATCTCGTACATAACTATTTCAGCATTGTGAATATGTCTCCATGGTATATAAGCTGCTAACTGTGAGGATTAAGAAGAATTTGTAGATTACTAGGATCCTCAGAACATAGTTGGCTTACTGGCTATATATCAATTGATTTATTTTATTCAAATTAAAACTTAATATCATTAGAACAAATCACCACCCTTTGACAAAACCACACCATTACCCAGAATAAATATATGTCACTATTATATTATGGACATTTTGAAATGATATGACATTGTACGATCTTTGGCAACTCAAGCTCATGCTATGCAAAGTTCAGCTGTTGCATTATTTTCGCATAACAGTTGAAAGCTTTGAACTTAAGAATTCTGAGGGAAAAAGAAAGTAATCACACATTGAGACAAACTGCAAACCCACCGACAAATCTTTAGGATCAGTAAAACCTGTAAAAGTGAAACAGGTGATAAAGCAACTTGCAATATTAAAACGAGTTTGCTTTTGATTAGAAGTAAATGCGTACTAAACTTAGAAGTTACAATACTTAAATGTATCCAGTGGTCGATAACCATTCAAATAATTACAAGAGAATCATAACGGCACAACTCATCGTTTTCTACAACAGCGATGTTCTCATGCAGAATACAAATAGAATATGATTCAAAGCTTTATCCACTCTTTACACACAATTGGAATCAGCATAAGAACAATTATATAACCAAAAAAAATAATTGAATTACTCACATCATGTTAGTCCAGAAGCAACTCGCAATAGCAAATGCATAAAAAAATAAGTATTAATCTTTATACATCTATTTCCAATCAACCATAAGAATCTCCAAGATAGACTTCTAAAATTACAAAAAAGTAAAGAAGTATATAAGGAAAACTAACCTCAGAAGGTACTGGTGTGTTAACTCCCCACTGGTAATAGCTCCTATAAAGAGCGAGGATTAAACCCAAGGCTACTCAACTTTTCAATGGTTGTTGATGCACGCCTTGAGGAGTTACTTATGACCACCATCTTTGCTCCACAATTTGCCAATTTTTCTACTGTATTCCAATGCATAAACATAGACATCCACAAAATCACAAAATCTTAGACACTTTCATATTGAAGTTCCAGTGGAAATAGTCATTGACAAAAACGATCAATCTTACCAAAATGCCAAAGCTAACAGTTGAGAACATACATGTAGTGATGGCACCCGGTATGGCTGTTTCCCATCGTGTAGGACTCCAAACTGATCCAAGAACCATGCCTGCTCCCACATGATGGTAAATATATTGAAAACAAGACCATTCAGTCAATGTGGCAAAAACTTAGTTAAAAGGAAAACAAGGATTTATTCTAGGATTTCCATATTGTGCAGTAGGGTCCAAACTCCAACCATCACATGATAATTGCTCATTGACATTAATTTATTTACTAAAAGCAAGAACCAATACCCCTAGCGGGAGGTAAAAACACATACTCAAATAAGCATTGTACATTACATTTCACGCACTGTACCCCACTCGATGATCAAGCAATAGCTATGATTCTAATGCATTTGCTGCAGAAATGTGTTGGATAGACTTTTAGCCTGCCATTCCTTAAATTATCAAATCAATGCCGGAATTTGTATTGAGCCAAATTTAACAAATTCACGAATCCCCAGAACTGTATGGCGTTACTCTTTTACCACCAATTTACATCTTATGAATACTCTACCCTGAGTGACCGACGCAATTAAACACTCTTACTGATTGTGTTTCAAAGAGTGCAAACCATTACCACCAAAGGAGCTTATGGCAATCAAACACACGATATGGAAATACGATTGAACTGGATAGGAAAACGCAGAAGTTCAAGCTGAATAATAATGATAAAAAAAATCAAAATGAGCATCATAATACAATCAAACTTAAGCATTACCTTGAATCGGCGAGCTTCAGCGAGGTGCTGCAAACCAGTTATGGTCTGGAATTTATTCAATTCGCTCGGGTTTGACGATGGAATCGACGAAAAACATCTTCCCATCATCTTTGATTATTCGTGCGTGTTTTTGAATGTGAGATAGTGCGTGTACTTTTTAGTGTGTATATTTGTGGGGATATTATTCTGCTTTTTCTTACTAATGGGTATTGTTTAATCCTCTACCCACCTCATTTATCCATCTCGGATGTGGTTGCTTTGTTTATAATAGGGTATGCCCTATGTCCATTGTGTAAATTTTCTTGTAGATCTCTCATGCGCACCCTTATTTGGGCACAAAGTAGGAGCATTGGTCGAGACCGCCCACTCCTTTGCTGCCGCCTCAAATAATTGGTTGGAGATCTGGTTTGTTTTTAGTTAACTCTTAGAGTGTTAATGGGGATCGCCCATTTGACATGATTTTGAAACAAAGGGTATGTCCTTTTAATTTGTAATTTTTCACATTTTTAATGAAATTTTCACATTTTCATCAAAAAAACAAAAACAAAATTATGTTTGGTTCTCATATTAGGCAAAAACTTGTATCACGGCTAGCGGGTCTAAATATGTAAGGCGAATTCTACTTACCCGACCATTTTCCCATATCCTTGATTCATTTGTTTATTTTAGTTTTTGATTTCAAACTAGGGTTTATCCATTTTTACTTTTCCCATTTTTTCTTCTTCTCCTGTTCTTCTTTGGTCCTTTTTTTTTCCTTTTCCTTTTCTTCTTTTTCTTATCTCGTTTTTCATCTCGATTCTTCTTCGTCTCATCTTGTTTCCTCTCGCTTCCAAAGTATTGTATCGGTTTGTAATAAAATATTAATTTGAGATAAATTTTGATTACAAATCTGTGAATATTAGTGCTTTAAAGTACTAGAAATTGCCTTAAATGTATTAATAATTGTCTTAAAAGTATCTGTTTTTATGTCACTATATGTCAACATTACTCTACATATTAGATCTTTGAAGCTTAAAGTATCATTATTTTGTATTGGGATAAGTAAAATATTAAAACATAAATGTACATGTTAAAAGTATCATAAATTGTCTTAAAAGTATCATAAATTGCTCCGGGCTAGAGTAGGGATGGCAATGGGCAATGTCGCCCCGTGTTGAATTTTTTTAATTTTTTATCTTATATTTTATATTATTAATAATTTTTTAATATTATATTTTGTATTACAAATACATATTATTTATAAAATTTGTCATTATATATGTTAAATATAATATTAAATACATAAAACTATAATATTTTATATAATATACATATAAAATATACATTAAATATATTCAAAAAAAATAGCGCGGGCGGGAGGCGGGTACCACGGGGCGGAGGTGATACCCGGACCGCCCGCCATGGGTCACGGGGCGGGACGGGTCATTTTGCCATCCCTAAGCTAGAGGCGCGAGTCAAGACTTAGTTTTACTAGGTTTTTCATTTTCTTTATTAAACTCTTGAATCTAGTCTTTGGATCCGGATCGGATCATAGGATCCGTCTTACGGATTAGGATCCGTAAATCTTTATGTCGATTTGTAATAAAATATTAATTTGAGATAAATTTTGATTACAAATCTGTGAATATTGGTGCTTTAAAGTACTAGAAATTGCCTTAAATGTATTAATAATTGTCTTAAAAGTATCATTTTTATGTCACTATATTTTAACATTACTCTACATATTAGATCTTTGAAGCTTAAAGTATCGGTATTTTGTATTGGGATGTAAAATATTAAAACATAAATGTGCATGTTATAAGTATCATAAATTGTCTTAAAAGTATCATAAATTGCTCACGAGCTAGAGTAGGGATGACAATGGGGTGGGTCGCCTGTATGCATTAGATAAATGTTTTTATTAAGATTTTGATGATTTTGTTTAAATGAGTTTTTATACCAAAATAATGTTTATAAATGTTGTCAAAATACTCTAAATGATTTAAAATGTTTTTACCAATTTTTGGAGTATTTCTTAGAGTTTATTATTCGATAAAAATTGGACAACACTTTTAATGATTTTGTGTTAATTGGTTTTTTCATCTAAACAATGTTTATAAAAGTTGTCCAAATACTCCCAATTGATTTAAAATGTTTTTACTAATTTTTGGAGTATTTTTGAAGTTTATTTTTGACAAAAAATTGGACAACATTTTAAATTGGAGGTCGGCCGTGATTTAACGCACAAAATGAAACAGAGCGATTTGGACTTGAAAAATGAGGAGGGTGACCGGTCAAGGGTAGGCCGACCGGTCGGACCCCCTCCGACCAGGCCGTCGCACCCCCCGACCGGTCGGACCCCCTCGCAACTGTCCGGATCGCACTATTTTATTTCAAACGTTCGAAATCTTATACAGGCAACCACGCCGCCTATGTATTTTTTTGTGACAAAAAATTATCTTTATTTGAAATCATTATCGACAAGATTTGCTTTTAATTTTTGTACAATATTTCTACATCTTGTGATCCTCTTTTTATGGACAAAAGTGAAGAAGGAGGAGCCTATGTTGGAGATCGATCTTGAAGACTCCTATAAATAGAGGATGATTTGAAGACACAAGAAATAACACACAAGCATACAATACAACAAGAAATCTGCAAAATTCTTCAAGCTTTCATTTTTACATTCTTGTTGTAATTTAAGTTCTTGCACTTGCACAACCTGAGGTCTAGGCTTTTTGTTCTTGATTACACTTGCACTCCAAAGTTTGTATACTTCATTTATTGAGTTGTAATCTTGAATTTCTCTATCATCCAAAACAAGATATCCTTGTTAGTGTTCTTGTGGTAAGGGCACACTTGGGTGATCTTAGGTGTTGAAGAGTGTGGTACTCTTCATAGGTGTTGAAGGAAGATTGTGGTAATCTCCTTGAAAGGTGTTGTAAGAAGATTGTGGTAATCTTCAAAGGTGGTGTTGTATTAATTGTGGTAATTAATAAAATCTTTTTTTTTTTTTGAAATCCACGGATATACAGGGGTAGTAGTAGATTAGGCCCTAGGTGGGTTGAACTACTATAAATCATCGAGTGTTGTTTAATTTCTGTATTTACATTCTTGTCAATTACGTGTTCATTCGAAAAAAAGAGGGCGATTTACGAAAAATCGGCATAATCTATTCACCCCCTCTAGATTATCGCAACCACTTGGACTAACGGTGTCCCCGTGTTGAGTTTTTTTTATTTTTAATATTTTTATCTTATATTTTATATTTTTAATAATTTTTTAATATAATATTTTGTATTATAAATGCATATTATTTATAAACTTTGTCATTATATATGTTAAATATAATATTAAATACATAAAACTATAACATTTTATATAATATACATTAAAAATATTAAAAAAATAGCGCGGCGGGGGGCGGGTACTCACGGGCGGGGCGGGTCATTTTGCCATCTCTAAGCTAGAGGCGCGAGCAAGACTTAGTTTTACTAGGTTTTCATTTTCTTTATTAAACTCGAATCTAGGTCTTGGATCCGGATGCGGACCATAGGATCCGTCTTACGGATTAGGATCCGTAAGACGATCCTATGAGAGACATTCTCCTCATATTATAGAGTAATGTCACTTTGACGTTGTAGTTGTCCCTTTGGTTTCAGTTTAATGACAATCATATCATCTTGTATTCTTTTATGTAGTTGTAGTATATAGACTGGATGAGACCTTGCGCAATGTGCTGCGAGATTGTATATTTATAAAATATTCGATTTGATTACTCAAAAGGAAAGACACAAGCGTAGCCAAAGACATTTGTTGAGACAATTGAGGCGCAACCACTGCGAGCTAGGGCAATGAGAGAAGTACTCTCGAATGAGGAGTGAGACCTTCCTCGGTGCCTATGGGCATTTATGAAATAGAGTTCCCATACATTGATGAAATCCCATTGGAAGGCGACATTGCGGAGGAAGCTGCACGATACCATGTAGATGTAAGTCTTGCAGGCTTCCAGGCTCAGATGACATGAAAATGGTCCCATTTGGCCATAATTTTGAATTCATCCTTCCTGAGGATTCATCTCTGAGGCAGATGACTTTTGAGAAAAAAAAAATACTTTAACAACTTTTAATATTACAAAAATGCCACCTGGTCAGGAGATCATATGACACCGCCCCAAAATATTACAAAAATGGCATTGGTGCATGGAATTACAATAAAACCCAGGCGGGGTTGGGTCCGTCTAACGGAAGCGACCCGTTAGACAATCTAACCCAAGTTTTTATATAATGTACTCTTTCTGTTCTTCGATGCTTAAGAACAATTCGGTTGATTTGATTTATGGACTACCTACCCTTTGAAGGTTTACTTTTAAATGGAAGCCCTCTAGCTATATATATTGCTTAATGAAAGTCAAATAGTAGCCTTAACCATACTACCCCGTCATAAGCCATAACTGCCATAATCCATCCCACCCCTTAGCCGTCGGCAATAAAAATCTCTGAATGCAGCAGCCCCTTTTAACTATTACAGTTCTTTTATATTTCTGAATTTTGATAATATTCATCTAAAGTCTGCAGAACAAATATATGAAAAGCCTACATCTCTTTCAAAGATATCACAATAGAAATCAAATAAAAAAACACAAAGGAAATTGAGAAGTCGAATTATGACATTGAAAATAATTTGTCTTTACTGGAGACAATGATTGTGATATGCTACTTCACTTGCGTAGTGTTAGGGCGATTTTATTTGATCGCCTAAAAATAATTTCCTAAATTATAAAGATTGAATTTTGATTTGTTTTGTCTTTCTAGATTTATGGTATGTTTATGTCTTTTTAGATTTGGAAAGAAATCATATTGATATGGTATTGATATAATAGGATTCCTATTTCTGGATAGTTATCTTGTTTCTTAACATAAGTGATTTCTTGTCATATATTTGTATATATCTTCTTTCCTTGTGTATTAGGTCTCTTGAAGGGTTTGGGCGACTATATAAAGGGAAGAGGACGTGCATATTCTTTACACAAGAAATACACCGAGGAGTTACAAGAGTCTTGAGAGAGTTAAGAGTCATACAAACACAAGGAGTCTCATTTGCCTTGGATGCGATCTCGAATGTGACTACATACGAGATCACATTGACCCTTGATTGTGTTTGTTAGGTTTTTCATCCATTATTTTAGTATTGTGATTTACGAAGTCCACGCGTGTCTATTGTTGGATGAGTTGAATTACATAGATCGGATATACTCTTAGGAGTTTTTCGTTGAGTTTCTACTAGTTGGATTTGAGTATTTTTGTATACGAGAATCAAACTATTTTTACTAGTGGAAAGTTTTGCCATATTGCACGTCTACAAGCTTGTTGGCTTGTAGACAATTTTTATTTCGTGTGTCTCTTTATTATTTTCAAAATTCGCTGCATGTGATTGTGAATGTGACCACATCTGCAATCACATCCTTTACTCGCAAAACTTTTGGTAAATATCTATGCTATAATTCTTTCAATTGACATCTAGAGCCTACACTTGACACTAAGTGTTAATCCGAGTGGTTGTTAGCATGGATACTCAAAATAGCCCCACTTTTCGTCCTCCCATTCTTGATGGCTCCAATTATTCTATTTGGAAAGTCAAAGTTCGGGCCTACATCAAATCAATTGATGAAAGGGCACGACGTACAATCCTTACTAGGTGGTCACCTCCAAAACTCATCGATATTGATGGTGTTTACAAGGACAAAGGAGAAATTGATTGTACTAATGATGAATTAATTTTGTCCAATTACAATTCTAAGGCTTTAATGGCAATCTTTGGCATCTTGTAGATCAAAATATGTTCAAAATCATTGCTAATTTGATGTGGCCAAAGATGCATGGGATACTCTGCAAAGTCATTATGAGGGATCTACGAGTGTGCGAAAAACTAAACTTAGGTTGCTCACCAATAGGTTTGAAAATCGAGAATGCGTGAGGATGAGAATATCACCACTTACAATGCCAAATTTGTGTGATATAGCCAATGAAGCTCAAGCCCTAGGTGAACTATCTCCAATGAGAATCTTGTGAGCAAAATGTTGAGATCTCTTCCTATTAGGTACAATATCAAAATTTCATCCATAGAAGAAGCCCATAATGTGTCCACTTTAAGTCTCGAAAAACTTCTTTGGCATTCTTCAAACCTATGAGATGAACATGGCTCAACAAATGGAGAGTTTGGGTCACAAAGTTGCTTTTCAAATTGAGTCTCCTTTTCAACTTGAGTCCAAAGTTACCAATGATTTTCTTTGATCTTACCAATGAGATCGAAAAGTCGATCTAGGAGATGATTCTATGGCCATGTACTCAAAAAAGTTTGATAGGATTCTCAAGCTCAAAAGTCGAAAAAGTCTCAAAATTTCACCGAGCCTTTTAAGTCCGAGTCAAGCAAGTTTCCTCAAAAGCACACCTTTGATAAAAATCAAGAACGTTTTTACGGTGATAAATCGAATAAGTCGACACAAAAACTCTTGACTCCATTAGGTGTAGGGCATGTCTTGGGCATGGTCACTATCTTTTTGCCCAATGTGCTAATACTCTTATGAAAAAGGGAATGAGTCCGATTTGTGACCTTGAGTGATAACGAATCGGACGGTGAGAAGAATGAACAGGAAGAACCCAATGTTCGACCACCTTGGTGAAAGATCAAAAGTCTCTCCAAATAAATCCTTCGGTGTCGCAGAGGTGTGGCCGAGATGTGATCACACCTTCACCGATCACATCCGAGGTCACATCGAAGAACAGGATCTCTTATCCGTCTCTAACCTTTTTGTTTCAATTCTACCTCTGCTCCCGATGATGTTGAACAGGATGTTGAAACGATGATGGAAGTCGGAGGACACGCACGCGAACCTCTACAAGGATTGGCTAAAAAGGATTAAAGTGAATGAGATTTGAAAAAGGAGAATGATCGACTCAAGAAGGAGAATGATGATCAAGGGAAGTAGTTACCAGGTTGGATCAAAAATTTGATCGCGAAAATCTTACCGCAAGCGTACGGTGTCAAGTTTTAGTATAGGTTTTGAAAGTAGGGTTATCGTCTCCACACGGGGATTGTTATCGGATTTTATACTAAGTACTATAATTAAAATAGCTTAATTCTATCTAGAAATCGGAAAGAGATGGATTATTTTTAAACTAAAAACAAAACTAAAATAAGCAAATAAATGGTTCGAGACAATTAATCAAACACTTGAGAAATGAATTCTAGAGGTTGATTTCACCTAGTTATCCCCTATGTTTTCAATCCGGTTTATTAATCACAAATTATTAATCTATAAGCCAATATTCCTACCGTTTTATCACTTCCTCTCTCGAGTGCCAAGTGATTCTAGGTTCCAATTTCGATTTCGATATCTCTATAAAAATCATAAATTAAACCCTAATGCGCTCAATGAATATTCTATCAAGGCTTCAAAAGATTCATAAATCTCTTGATTCTATGAAATCTAGGTTGTGCTATTCTATGGCCGGGCGTTCAATTACCTCTCTCGGCGTCAAATCAAACACACCAAACAATCTAAATTATTGATCGGATAATCCGGATGCAATCAAATCAAATAGCACAAATAGATTAAATAATATGCAATTTCATAAAGCGGAAATCAAAATATAGGTTCAAACGTAGGTTACATCAATCCCCTAGAAATATGGGTTTAGCTCATGTTGGATGTACAAAAATTCATGAAGAAATAATTATACATCTCAAGAAATCGACAAAGAAAAACAAAGAAAGAATTGAGAAGAAAAGAGAAGGAATTCTCTCTCGTGTCCGGAGAAGTGCCTCCAGTGCCGTCCCGAACCCTAGCTGCGAGTCTCTTGCCGTGCGTTGTGCTCAAAATAATATCCGACCCCCTTTTTCGTACGCCTCCTTGGTTTATTTATAAGTCGAAACCCTCGACGCGTCAAAAACGGCCCAAAAATATAAGCCCAAGTTCAGCCCTGTTTTTTGCCGGGGACCTTGACTGGCACAGCTGGGCGCTACCGTCGCGTAATATTTTTCTATTTTTCCACTTCTAAAATGCGATATTCACCGTCCAAACACGTTTTCATCGTTTTACTCAATTTGACTTCCAAGATTAGTCCCGACTCTCAAACGACACTAAAAATACCCGAAAACAACACAAAATCCTAGTCAGAGTACTCAATACATTGGTATAAAACCGACTTAACAAATACCCCCAAACTTAGGCGTTTGCTTGTCCTCAAGCAATTACAGACTCTAAAAATCAACAAACATGAAGGAAACAAAACTGAAGACGACTGACTCAACAAACCAACTGCGAAACTTCACAACCAAACTCATTTGTCAAATTTCGTTTTACTATCAATCAAGCACGTATTTTCACAAAGTGATCATGAAGGTGGAATGTTCATGCCAACTCCATTTTCATTATCTAGATAGACTCACGCAATCAAGTGTTTTCAAAATAATCCACTTTTTGAATATAGAGATGAGATTCTTACCAGGACTCCATAGGCTTGTCTTTCACACTAATCTCCACTAATGTAGGCTAATGTAACACAAGAATCAATAGGACTTTTAAAGCTTGTAATGTGGGCTTAGGGTAAGGTAGGAAAATATAGGAATAAGTGGCTCAAATCACCCAAACACACAATTATTACTTCAAATCACCAATTAACAACTACCCTTCACTTTTTTTTTTTTTTTTTTTTGACATCCCCAATGTTTATGAACCTTCAATCCCGCTGATTTTTCTCATCATTTTTTTTGGAACCCCCAAACTTACTCTTTTGCATACATGGGGTTTCATATTTTCTTTTCTCGGGCAACTTCATTCAATTAAATACATACCCTTCTCATTATACCCTCCTCAACCTTCAACATTTTTCTATACTTTGTGTGTATGAGTGATGGGTAATTAGGATATTCACATTAGGCTCTGGGTATTAATTTGGTTGCCAAAGAAACGGGTTTATAAGGCTCAAAGGGGGACACTAGGGAAAATATAATACAAAGGTAGGCATTTTAGGCTCTGGCTTGTTCAAAGATGGCCTACATCACTTCCTTGATGTTACTTCGCCTAGGATTTCGCCTCGACTAGTGATCAAACAAGTTCTAGAATCCGGTGGGATCATAAAGGGAACACTCAATCGCATAATTCATCCCCAAATAAATCAACAGAGTTAAGCACATAGATGGAATTAATGGAAAGAAGAATAAATCACGGTTTAAACACATGCTCTCTTGCCGTTCAACTCATATTCAACAAATTCACTTAGTCATGCGGTTTCACGGTTTTACCGACGCGACTCGACTATAGACTCTTTTTTTCGTTTTTTTTCATTTTTTTGACTCAAGACTCGACTCGAAGAATAAAAACAGTGCACCCCCAAACTTAAAACGACATTGTCCCCAATGGAGAGGTGGAAAAAGGACTTTCTGGTAGCCAGGAGGAGCGAAGGCTCCTTAAGTCATGTGGTACTACTACGTGTAAGAGGTGTCTCGTAAAAGCTCACAATGCATCCTGGTGCACAAGCTCGTAGGTGTTATATGCCTCGAGGTGTGGTCTTGTTCTTCCCATTCGCCTTAGCCCGATCCTCTTTGGTTTCACATTTTTGCAACCTAGCAAGGTAGACAAGAAAACAAAACTTGTGGAACCAAGGAATTCGGTTATGGGTGAGAAATCGAAAATCAAAGCACATACATAATGCACCCAAGTAGAAAATATAGTGCCATGTCAAAAAGATAAGCATAGATATGCAAGATAGCACTAAACAATGTGAAATTGTCATTGGGGCATTTTATCAAACACCTCGTATGCATGAATTTGAGCAAACATAGTGAATGCAATGGATAACTCAATTCAATCCCAAAATCAACACCAAGCCTAAGTCTAACATGAGCAACCAATCCACAATCCACAAATCAACAACAATTATCCTAGCACTACTACAATCCAATCACACCAAAAATCACAAGATGGGGAAAATGGGGTGGGATTTGGAAGTTGCAAACTTACCAAATAGTGAATGGATGAGATGAATATGGCGTGTGTAGTGTCATAATGCTCCTTTGTGAAGATGGAATGGGATATGTGGGAGTTGCACAAATAAGAGGGGTGGGGTATGATGCAACTTACTACTCCTAAAAATGCAAAAATTTTAACAAAGCAAAAACAACTACTAACTATATTAAAACTAAGAAAGCAATAAAAAGGGGCTTGGGTTGCCTCCCAAGAAGCGCTAAGTTTCTGATCTTGACCGGACTATGTCGATTATCCTCAAGTTGGGGCTCCAATAGGCATGTTATCCACCTTCCCTTAGAAACTTCCCAACCTCCAATGTCTTCAAAGAATATTCCCAACCATCCGCTTACCATCCTTTAATTCAAATTTTAGCCTATTGGTTGGATGGATGGTGAATACAACTTTCTCTGATTTACCCGCAATGTTAGCTTCCCCGTTTCTACATCGATCAAAGCCCGTCTTTGTAGCTAAAAATGGTCGCCCAAAGATGATGGGTACTTTCTTGTCCTCGTTCATGTCCAACACTACAAAATCCACGGGAAAAACAAATTTATTAATTCTTACCAATACATCTTCAATGATTTCCCCACGGATAGGCGATGGATCGATCGAATGAACGCAAAGTGATATTGGATGGCTTCACCTCCCCGAGCCCAAACCTCGTCACATCGGAGATATATCGATTCACACTGGACCCCGGATCACAAAGTGGTTTCTCAAAGAAAACTCTCCAATAGTACGAGGAATAGTGAAACTCCTGGATCCTTCATTTTTCGAGGGTAGTTTACTCGGACTATTGCACTACACTCATCTGTCAAATAGACGGTCTCAAAATCTTCCAACTTTATTTTTGGATTCCATTGGTTTCGCATAAATAGGTGATTCTTCGGGGCAGGTGAATTTTGCTTCTTTTTCACGTAATTTGCGCATTGCAATGTTCTCTCGGATTAACCTCGTATCACTTGGGAACTTTCCCCTTTTGCAATGAATTCTTTACAGCCAAGCTAATCGACCCATTTGTGTCTCGATCGACCTAATATGCGTCTCTATTGTGCTCATCTTAGTATTCGGACCATCAATCTGCGCTCACTCCTATTCATTCGATTCTGGTCTCTCCGATGAATGAGCCGAGCATCTCCTCAAGAGATCGCTTCTTTTCACCTCCGAGTGTATTGGGCTGGATGGGTTTGGATAACCCGGAGGTGGATTCAATACGTTCTGTTGTTGCTATAAAGAGATTCTCATGATTGCGAAGTCCGGGTGGTAGTGAGTTGGTAATGAATTACCTCGATTATTAAAATCCCGATTATTCACATAATTGACTTGCTCGGCCTCGTGAGTAGCAAAGTGCGTGAAGCGTGGTGGGAGTGCGGTTTGTTGTGGTGTGCTACGGTATTCATGATTGCCAATTGCTTTGTCGGACTCGAGATTTGAGCGCCAAAGTTGACATGTATCAACTCAAGAACACCGGCAAGCCCGGTCTTTGTCTCTCTCGGAGGGCCATTGATAGCTGTTTGTGGCCATTTCTTCAAGTAAAAGTAAGGCCTCTGTCGGTGTTTTAGCCATCAATGTACCTCCCGATGCCGCATCTAGTATCGTTTCGTATGCCCATTCAGCCCATTGTAAAAAATGAACCTCTCGCGGTCTGCATATCCATGTGGGCATCTCCTCAACAAATCTTTAAATCGCTCCCAAGCTTCATATAACGGCTCAAAATCAATCATTGAATGGGCGATCTCACTCTTGATTGGAGTGTCTTCTTTGGGAGGGAAGAATTTTGCTAAAAACTTTTGAGTCGATCATCCCACTCGTAATACTCCCGTGGCGTAACGTCAGCCACTGCCTCGGCCTTATCCCAAAAGTGAAACGGGAAAAGCCTCAACCGAATGGCCTCATCGGTCACACCATTCATCTTGATGGTGTCGCAAATCTCAAGAATGTGGCTCGATGTGTATTCGGATCATCCATGGACTCCCCCAAACCGATTCTCATTTGAACCATGCTTATGAGGCCCGATTTCAATTCAAAATTATTTGTATTAATGGTGGCGCACAATTCGGAATAGTTAAGTTTACGGTCGGCGAAAGTAATCCGGATTGCCTTTCTCGGTGCCTCGGCCGTGGTGGCACATTCACGACCGATTTCATTATTCTCATCATCCCCGCCTTTCCGCCATTGCTCGATTTCTCTGCCGCTTTGCTGCTCGGATTGCTCAAGTGTCCTTTCAATCTCTGGATCAAAAGGAAGCAAATTAATATCTTTAGAATCTCGCATAAACAGACAAGTCAAATGAGAAAAACGAAATTATAATTCCTAAACTAGTCTAGATTAGGATTAAGACTACGTGGTAATAGTATTAGTTTAAAATAGGATAAAACAATCCCCGGCAACGGCGCCAAAAACTTGATCGCGAAAATCTTACAAGCGTATGGTGTCAAGTTTTAGTATAGGTTTTGAAAGTAGGGTTATCGTCTCCACGAGGATTGTTATCGAATTTTATACTAAGTATTATAATTAAAATAGCTTAATTCTATCTAGAAATCGGAAAGAGATGGATTATTTTTAAACTAAAAATAAAACTAAAATAAGCAAATAAATGGTTCAGACAATTAATCAAACACTTGAGAAATGAATTCTAGAGGGTTGATTTCACCTAGCTATCCCCTATGTTTTCAATCCAGTTTATTAATCACAAATTATTAATCTATAAGCCAATATTCCTACCGTTTATCACTTCCTCTCTCGAGTGCCAAGTGATTCTAGGTTCCAATTTCTGATTTCGATATCTCTATAAAAATCATAAATTAAACCCTAATGCGCTCAATGAATATTCTATCACGAGGCTTCAAAAGATTCATAAATCTCTCGATTCTATGAGATCCAGGTTGTGCTATTCTATGGCAGGCGTTCAATTACCTCTCTCGGCGTCAAATCAAACACACCAAACAATCTAAATTATTGATCGATAATCCGGATGTAATCAAATCAAATAGCACAAATAGATTAAATAATATGCGATTTCATAAATGGAAATCAAAATATAGGTTCAAACGCAGTTACATCAATCCCCTAGAAATATGGGTTTAGCTCATGTTGGATGTACAAAAATTCATGAAGAAATAAGTATACATCTCAAGAAATCGACAAAGAAAAACAAAGAAAGAATTGAGAAGAAAAGAGAAGGAATTTCTCTCGTGTCCGGAGAAGTGCCTCCAATTGCCGTCCCGAACCCTAGCTCGAGTCTCTTGCCGTGCGTTGTGCTCAAAACAATATCGGACCCCTTTTTCGTATGCCTCCTTGGTTTATTTATAAGTCGAAACCCTCGATTCGCGTCAAAAATGGCCCAAAAATATAAGCCCAAGTTCAGCCTGTTTTCCGCCCGGGCCGCGCAAGGGCGCTACCGACGCTTGCGCAATATTTTTCTATTTTTCCACTTCTAAAATGCGATCTTCACCGCCCAAACACGTTTTTCATCGTTTTTACTCAATTTCAGACTTCCAAGATTAGTCGAGGCTCTCAAACGACACTAAAAATACCCGAAAACAACACAAAATCCTAGTCTAGAGTACTCAATACATTGGTATAAAACCGACTTAACAGAGGCCTCTCTTACCATGTAGCATTAAGACCAACTACATGATCAAAGGTAAATTCTAAACTTGAAGAGTCTCTTGAAAGCATGAAAAAGTTTAATTGCGGGAAAGCAAAACTGGATGATATTATTTCCATGGGTAGTGATGATAAAGCGCCTTGGTTATAAAACTCCGGTTTTGTTAAAGCTAAAGAACACGGAGAATCCTCATATTCCTCCAATAATAAAAGGAATTTTTCCGAGAAGTCTAAACCATGAAAACGCGTCACTTTATTTGTCATTATTGTCATGCTCCTGGACACATTAAACCATTCTGTTATAAACTAAAATCGGATTTGAGGTCCGGGCGGCGGATGTCATCACGGATGTTACGACATCCTCGTACTCATTTTCCAAAATCATGCCGGGTCAAAAATGCGAAGTTAAATGTCATGTTATCTATACTTCCTTGAGATCTAACGTTGCAGGATCTTGGTACTTCGATAGTGGATGCTCACGACATATGGCGGTACCTTGGAGTATTTAATCGACTATGAAGTTTACAATGGTGGCAATGTTACCTATGGAGGTGGAGCAAAGGGAAGATAGTTGAGAAAGGGGCGTTGAGCGTTGAAGGACTACCCAAGCTACATAATTTGATTCATGTAGTTGGTCTTAATGATAATCTCATCAAAGATAAGTCAACTATGTGATGATGATCTCTATGTGAAGTTCAACAAAAACTCTTATGAAGTGTTCGATGGGAGACCGACACTTGTATCCTTATTGGCTTGAGGTCTTCGACAATTGTTATCATTTACGCAATGATCAACTTTGTCATAGGGCACACACGAATGACAACGATCTATCTATCATAAAAATTAGGCCATGTTAGCCATAAAAAGCTAATGGAACTTGTGAAATTTGAAGCCGTTGTTGGTTTGCCTAAATTGTCTAAGAAAAGTGTCGGTGCATGTGAAAGTTGTCAAAGGGGTAAACAAAAAGAGAGTGTCGCATCAAATGACATCACATTTCCACACCACTAGATGTCCGGAGTTAGTTTATATGGATCTCATGGGTCCTATTGAGATTGAAAGTGTGGGTGGTAGGAAGTACTCTTATGTGATTGTCGATGATTTTTCACGTTATACGTGGACTTATTTTCTATGTGAGAAATCGAAACTTTTGATTTCTTTAGAAGTAGCATAAAAAGGTTTGTAACTTGTATAATTTAATTGTTGCGAGAATTAGATCGGACCATGGTAAAGAATTTGAGAATTCTTCTTCTCGTCTTACGTGATAGAAAGGAGATTTCTCATGAATTTTCCGCACCTAAAAATCCACAACAAAATAGGGTGGAGAAAGGAAAAATCGTACATTGCAAGAGATAACCCGTGTCATGCTTAGTTCAAAAAACTTTCTAAAGGTTTTGGTGAAGCTCGAATATTGCTTGCCGTATAGCTAATCGTGTGTATTTTAGGCCTGGATGTTCTATGACCCCGTATGAAATACTTATGGGAAAAAACCTAACCTCAAATATTTTCATGTTTTTGGGTGTGTGTGCTATGTCCTCAATGATCGCGATAATCTTGGTAAATTCGATTCCAAAAGTGACAAGTGTCTTTTTCTAGGCTACACTTGAATAATCATGCCTATCGAGTTTATAATCTCCGTACTAAGACGATCATGGAATATGTAAATATTGTCTTGATGATCTCTCGGATATTGCGGGAAAGAGTGAAGAAGATCAAGTGGATCTACTCGAGTTTGTTGAGACTACCCCATCGAAGGATATATGCACGGATGTTATGGAGAATGTAATCAAGCCCCATCCACAATTTGTCTCAAATGCGAGAACCAAATGTGACGGCATACGAGCCCACATCCGTGTTTCTGGTGAGTCGACTCGACTCGACTATGAACTGTTGAAGAAACTAATAATCCAATCGAGGATCGTGGTAGTGACATACCTACAAGGATTGAGAAAAATCACCCTACGTCTCGGATCATTGGTAACACTACGATGGTATTAAGACAAGAGGAAAGATAGATTGAACTATCGTGATATGGTAAAAATGGTTTGCTTGTCTCTTGATTGTACCATTGTGAGAACATGTTGTTTTGTGTCCAATGTTGAACCTAAGAATGTTGTTGAAGCTCTTAAAGATGAATTTTGGATACATGCTATGCAAGAGGAACTAGATCAATTTGTCAAAAATGAGTTGTGGTTTTTAGTCCCTAGGCAGGAGGATGTTAATGTCGTTGGGACAAAATGGATTTTTAAAAATAAAACAGATGAATCGGCAAAATTGTTCGCAACAAAGCTCGATTAGTCGCTCAAGGGTACACACACGAGGTTGAGGGGGTGAATTTCGATGAAACCTTCGCTCCTATAGCCCGTATTGAGTCCATACGTTTGTTGCTTGCTATTGCATGTTACTTGGGATTAACTCTTCACCAAATGGATGTCAAAAGTGCTTTCTTAAACGGATTTCTAGATGAAGAAGCTTTGTTGAGAAACCTAAAGGCTTTGAGGACCCTTTTAAGCCTAACCACGTGTATAAGCTTAAAAGGCTCTCTATGGTCTCAAACAAGCCCCTAGAGCTTGGTACGGTAGGCTAACTGAGTATCTTCTTCAAATTGGTTTTAAACGTGGTGAAGTTGATAAAACCTTGTTCATTCAAAGAAAAACCACGACATCATGATTGCTCAAATCTATGTCGATGACATTGTTTTTGGTTCCTCCTCCGATAAATTGTTAAAGGAATTCATTGCTTGCATGTCCTCCACTTTTGAAATGAGTATGGTAGGTGAGTTAAGTTACTTCTTGTGCTTGCAAATAAAACAATTAAAGGAATGAATTTTTATCTCACAAAGCAAGTATGCTAAGAATCTTGTGAAAAAATTCGAGCTTGAAAATGCCTCTCACTTGAAGACTCCCATGGGGTCGAGTCAAAAGTTGAGTAAAGAAGATGTGGCTGAAAGTGTTGACCACACCTTGTATAGAAGCATGATAGGAAGTTTGTTGTACTTGAGTGCCGATCGTCCAGGATATTATATTCGGTGTTTGTCTTTGTGCTCGTTATCAATCGGTCCCAAGGTTACTCATTTAAAAGCTTTAAAACATATTATTCGATAATCGTAGGGGCACAAATCGATTTGGGAATTTGGTACACTAAAGACACTAACACTAATCTTGTGGGATTTGGTGATTACGATTGGTGGAGATGTTGTTGATCGAAAAAGTACAACTGGTGGATGTTTTTATTTGGGAAATAATTTAGTCTCATGGTATAGCAAAAAGCAAAATTGTGTATCTCTTTCGATTCTTTGAATCGAGAATATGTAGTTAGTTGGGAGTTGTTGCACGCAACTTTTATAGATGAACCAAATGATTGAGGACTATGGTTTGCAAAGTGAAACACTGGTTGTCTATTGTGATAATATGAGTGCGATTGATATTTCGAAAAATCCTGTCCAACACTCTCGTACTAAACACATAGATATTAGACATCACTTTATTCGAGATTTAGTTGAGAAAAATATAATTCGAATTGAGTATATTGCTACTGAAAATCAGCTTGCTGACATCTTCACCAAGGCTTTGGATTTTGAGAGATTCTCCAATCTAAGGAAGTCTCTCGGTTTGTGTGTTCTCTGATATGTTACACGAGATGTCACAGCATTGCACATCACATCATTTGTGACATCCAAAATCGCATCCCTTCTCTTCTCCTATATTTCTTTTTGGTTTTTAGGCATCCCTGCATTGTAAGCCTTCATGCATTTTCGCAAAAAGATGGATTGATGGTTCGAACTAGTCACATATATTGTCTCCCTTGGAAAACTGGTGTGAGTCGATCTCTCCAATTCAAAAAAATGATGATGATATTTTTCCCGATGAGTGAGTTGTAAATAAAGTCTTGATCATACTTGGAGGTCTTCTAGGAAAAAGCTACCAAATTGTATGAAGCTATTCCTTGTGATCAATTTCTTCAAGCGTATTCTTTGTCTAAAAAGGCATGATCATGTGAAAAAGAGCTACATTTGGCATTTGAGTGAAAACTACGTTGGTTAACTCCCTCATGAGACTCGAAAAAAGTGAAGAAAACTCAAAAATTTTGATAAGTGGGATTTCGGATTGCGATTCATTGAATCGGCTAGTACATGTGTGACTCAAAATGGGACGACATTTGAACCTACATCCATTCTGTGACTCTTTTCACCTCGTGTGTGTGTTTATTTTTTTGTTGCATTAGGCATATTAGGTTTTGCATGTCCTGGTGATTTTGGATTCTTTGTTGAGATTTGGTCGATATATAATCCGAGGGTGATATTTTTCTCTTCCCAAAATCTTGAAAATCTTGATGGATATATTTTGTGGGTTGAACCGATTTGGAGGATCGGGGTAATTTTTTTTTTGATTTTATCACAAGTTGACATAATTTGGACACTTTGTGAACCGAGTTTGAGATTAATTGGGATCCCGATTTTTCGATTTTTACCATGAGAAATTCTTTCATAATTAAACTCTTCCGATTTTACTTTGATTTACGTGCCCAATTATGACTCTTTGTAATCACTATTTACTCGCAGGCACTTGAGTACAATTCTCCCATTTTCTCACAATTTTGAAATGTTTGTGTGGTTGCAATTTTATTCGGGTTCAAAGCTCATCTCCATTACCATGGCTCGATTTGTTTCCTCCATCAAGAACTTTGTTTGGCAACCCCAACAAATCATCATCTTCCTCGTACAATTCCGAAAGCCCCAAGTCGACAAGTCCATGGAAGCAAATCTTGTTCCGAGATCTATCGAGATGGAACCCCATCTCGAGATCGCATCTCCATCTCGCCAAACTCGACCCCTTCTCGATTGAAGAGGGTTTGTTACCACCTCGAGGCCATCACGACTCCTTCCTCTACTCCTACCGAGGTCGCTGTGAATATCACCACTCCTCCATCTACGCAAAACGCACGCACTTTTGATTCTCGCATTTTCAAAATGCCCCCAACCGTGCTGAAGATGTCCTCGCATCTGGGATCGCATCCCACTGCTCCAACCAAGGAACCAGGTTTGGAATCCTCTCTCTTTGCGCACTCATCCCCTCCAAGTTCCACTCCTAATACTATCATCCCAATTCCCTTTCAAGACGAGGCCCTTGCCTCTGTTCTTCCAGTGAGAAAAATAATGAAATTGGCGTCGATAATCCTGCGAATTTTGAGGTCATTCATACGATTCATGGACCTTTGGGAAACCCTAATGTGCGCCGTCGGAAAGGCTTCGTGGTTACTCTCCAAAGGACTTTGAAGATTCCGACTCTACTCTCTGAAATTTCTCCAAAGAAACAAAAGACCACTTTGTTGAGGGTACCTCAAGACAATGGGAGATGAAATGCCTATTCCTATGTCCCTTTCGGTGATTTCGAGGACAATGTGAACTAGTTTGTTGTTGCCTAGAGAACACGTGCATCCCGAGTCAAAAGATAGTGATGATGATGTACATTTGGCACGGATGGTTCGAGAAGGTCGAAAGGGCAAAGGTGTGGCCAAGGATGTTACCACATCTAAGCCAACACCCATTGAGCGAGTCCGATTCGAGTTCGATGACTCAAGTGATGAGGATTACGATGCTTCAAAAGAACCAGATCCCGAGATTGATCTTGAGGCCATGGTAGATGAAGTGGGTGATGAAATGATTCTTTGAAGAACGGAAGGAGAGGCTGCTGCTGCAGATGTCGAGGAAGATGTGATGTCATCCAACGACACATCTGACTCTGAGTTTGATATTGAGAAAGCACACCTGAGCAATTTTACACAGCTGCTACAGACTTCCAGGTTTCATGCTTTACTTTCCCATTCTTTTATTGATGAGAAAAATCGAGATTATGAGCACTTTGAAAAGTATAACTTGAATCGATTTTTTGACAAACGCAATTTGTTAACCACGATCGACACTACCCTACCTTATATTGACTCGTGGTCCTGTGAGTTTTATGCTAATATGTCACTCGTATTCTTTGTTCGTCGATCTCTTAAGTTTGGCAAAGTTTTTGTTCGCAATAAGGTATACGAGTTGATCCCTCGCCATTAACCTAGGTTCTTTGATATGCTCGATTTTGAGAAAAGTGAGGTGCCCTCCGATTACAATGAAATGGCTCGTTTTCTCTTTGGCGGGCGAATGCAAGATCGGGCCCGCCCATCCCCAAAACTTTGTCTCCTCCCGCCTTACGCCCTTCTATGGGTTTTTGCACAAAATATGTTGTGCAAACTGGTCTCCTTCAAGAATAACTCCATTGTCACAAGGACGCATGCTCGAGTTCTATATCAAATTGGGAAAGGCCTGTCGTTCAACTTTGGGAAAGCGGCATTCGAGGAGGTCACGTTCTTTGCTACCGGTGAATCTAAATCTTGGTCCCTGCCATTCCCCGGCTGATCTATTAAATCCTGGTGTCACAAGGTTTTGAGCCCAAGAAGGATGATCACTTTACCAACTTGACGGGGTCTTTCATGTGTCCGGACCTTTCGGCCCTCAAAATCATATTGTTGATCTACCTCTCGTCTATCCAGGAGATGCTTCGCTGCTCCTACAACTCCGACCTCGGTGCTTCAGTAGATTTTGCTACCCCTGTCCCGGTCTGTCCCGTGATGTGGCCCCGGATGTGGTTCGAATGTTGGCCACATTCCCGCTCCCATTTTCTCTCACATTTTCTTACAGTTCAATCGGCTTTTCTTTGAGCAACAAATTGCTCACTTCATCGCTCTCCGATCTCGGTTGCAACATATCCTTCGCTCTGTTTCGGCCAAAAGGGGGGAGAGCATACATTTGGACCAAGCACCGCTGCTCGGGGAGTTATGGAGACAGAGACGCCGGATCGATGCTCCAATTTCGAACCTAGCCGCAACTCAAGATGGTGGTCTTGCACCACCGACTAGTCGAATGAAGGCCTTGAGTATGATTTTGAAGGACAAATGGACACGAATGTGTCTCTTGATGAACTTTACAATATTTAACTGGGATGTACTAAAACTATTCTTCGCTAGGTTTACTTGTTTTGTCTGTTGATAACTTGATAAACTCTCGTATGTTAATTTTTGTTGCGATTATAAATGTGACTTGAAATGTGATCGCATCTGTTTTTATTTTTACTAAGCATGATATTCAGGGGGAGTTGTTACACTTAGGGAAGTTTGTTTGTTTTGTGCTTGATATGTGTTTTGTCGAAAGGCAAAAAAGGGGAGATTATTAGGCGATTTTATTTGATCGCCTAAAAATAATTTCCTAAATTATAAAGATTGAATTTTGATTTGTTTTGCCTTTCTAGAATTATGGTATGTTTAGGACTTTTTAGATTTGGAAAAAAATTATATTGATATGGTATTGATATATTAGGATTTACGGATAGTTATCTTATTTCCTAACACAAGTGATTTACTTGTCATATATTTGTATATATCTTCTTTCCTTGTGTATTAGGTCTTTTGAAGGGATTGGACGGCTATATAAAGGGAAGAAGGCGTGCATATTCTTTACACAAGAAATACACCGAGTTACAAGAGTCTTGAGAGAGTTAAGAGTCATACAAGCACAAAGAGTCTCACGCCCTAGATGCGATCTCGAATATGACTACTTACGAGATCACATTCACCATACGATTGTGTTTGTTAGGTTTTTTTCATCCATTGTTTTTGTATTGTGATTTACGAAGTCCACACATGTCTATTGTTGGATGAGTTGAATTACATAGATGGATATACTCTAGATAGGAGTTTTTCGTTGAGTTTCTACTAGTTGGATTTGAGTATTTTTGTATACGGAATCAAACTGTTTTTACTAGTGGAAAGTTTTGTCATATTGGCACGTCTACAAGCTTGTTGGCTTGTAGACAATTTTTATTTCGTGTATCTCTTTATTGTTTTCAAAATTCTGCTGCATGTGATTGTGAATATGACACACATGCAATGAATATGACCACATCCGCAATCACATCCTTACTCCGCAAAACTTTTGGCTATAATTCTTTCACGTAGATAGTGACTTAAGTCCTGCCCGCTATATAAATATTTGGTCCACCCATTCATTATAAATACATTACAAATAATATTTTGTAAAACAAGGTAACTACCAGATAACTGTATAAATTTTTCAAAAAATTAAATACTTGAATTGTTATTTTCAGCAGTGGATAACCCCAGTCAAATATTTTGTATTGGTCCCGGAGTACGACTTGTCGATGTTAATTTGCAGAATTCAAGGCTAAGCAAAAGACATAGACATGAGAGTTGTGTAACATTCCTTACTGTATCAATAGTAAGATTTTAACCCACAAATAAAAAACAATGTGTATTATTTTCATTCAATTTTTTCAAAAGTAAACAAACAAATCCAAAATGATCAATATTATAATTCCATACATAATCTACATATTATTTTGAGCCATTAGAGACAATATGAAGAGAGAAAGCATGGCTCAATGTAGGGACACACAAGCTTGGGATCACAGCCATAATTATGGGGACGACCATGTAATTGAAGCCATTGGATAGACTTGGTCTCTAAGTTGTAAAGAAAAATCGTGGCCCCAGTCTAAGCACAGCAACTAGTGGATTCCATGGAATGAAAGATGCCAGGAAAATTGTTGTATTTTTCTGACACTCTCCTTTACACCTGGAGGTAGCCCGGCTTCTTTGCGCAGCGAATCAATGCTAACAGAATGCATCAAGACCCACTCCGCATCGGGTATGGTGGTCGTCGACGAGTAACCACTACTCCCGTTATAACCATTAAGCATAAAGAATTGCAACTTGTCCCTGGTGATGAAACCGTACCAGAGAGTGTTGTCAGCGGGCGACCTCATGATCGTGACGCGAGACGAAATTCTCATTCAGTACCACATCTTTCGGTGGTTCCAGCAACTGCACATGGTTCTCGTCGTGTTTGGGATCGTAAACTCCGATAAAGCCAAAGTGCAAGGCTGAATACCAATGGAAAACGCCATTAGCTACCACCGGAGGCTCGCACAATTTGAGCAAACCAAGACTGTCGGCCGCGGCTAGTATCTTCACGACCCACTTTCCTGTCTTGGAAGAGTAACTCTCGATTCTCATGGTGTTGTCGTTCGCATGTGCCGCGGCTCGGACGACCGTGTAATCGGCCGCCAGTTCACTTGTGTTTTCCTGGCACATCAATCCGATGGATTTGCGCTCGTATCCATCCAGTGCAACAGGAGGCGGTGGTGGCAACGTGACCCACTTTTCGACACGGGATTCAAGGCGTGGTATTGGTGGTACGGATGGCGACCACAGAGTATGAGGCCATTGGAGGAATTGATGAAGTAACCTAATAGTTTGGGGACGTATTTGCAAATACTAGTGCGATGATCATCATCAATAACAGGAGAATATTCATTGGTGGTGGCCAACCACGTAGAGGTTTAGTTGAGTAAACATGAAAGATTTTACTTTCGATGAGGGCCAGCAGACGACCACCACGGCAACGGCGACGACTGCGAGTCTGAAGAAAGAAAGGATTTGTGATTATATCCATCCATCTCTTCGAGACGCACATGAATCTGAAGATGGACTTTTCAGGCAACCGAATAAGTATATCCATTAGTATGTCATCAATGATCTCAACTCTTTCAGATGATGAATCCATGCCGACCATCTATGATGCTGCATATAGATATGTACCCTTTTAATTTCAGAGAAACAACCATACTAAATAACAATAATAAATAAATAAGAACAGTAGTAGATAATAAAAAGAAAATAAGTAGAACAATAGTAGAACATATATAAAATTTGCCAAAAATATCAAAACAGTTAAATTTTTAATTCGAAACTACTTCAACAACTATCCTAATTGTCACGGTTTACAACTTTAAATATTGTTTGGATGACTAGTGAGAATTACAAAAGTTGAGGGGTCAGAACTCAGATGAACATTATCCCAAAAATTACTGAACACTCATAAACTTACTAAGTTTCATATTTCAAACAAATTAAATCTGAAAAAAAAAGCAAAATTTGTTCTCTTTACTGTACGGCAGGGCGAAGGACGAAGCCCGAAGAACATTCATACAAACAAATCACAAAAATTTACTTTAGATATAAATTCTAAAGTTTCAGGTTCATACCTTAAGCGCTCGGACAATCAATCAATTGCTCCTTATTTATGTGTAAAAAATAAAAAATAATCCTCAAGACCACTTGTATTTATAGTTGTTAATCTAAGTTTACAATCAGAATCATTGTTTGATTAGAATTACTAGAGTCCTGTTTTGACTAGAATAATAGTTTTAGGATTTTTATTCTAATCCAACTACTTGATGGGAGTTAATTCTTATATTGGGTCTCAATGGACTTTTTAATTTAATTTAAAACTCCAACAATCAATTTTCGATTATTTGACTAGACCCTTTTCTTTTCTTTTTATTACCGTCGGAAAAAAAAATATTTGACTAGACCCAAACAACTTAATTAATGTCATAACTTATTTCAATCTAGTCCAATTGAATAAAACAAATTCTGAAATTATAACACGCATGCTTGCAAAGACAATAAATAATTTACCCTTTTTTCTGAAATAATAATTTACCATTTTACATTTAGAAATTATTAAAATAAACGATAAATCATGAAGTGTCATAGTTAACACAGAAAAACAAACCTCGACTTTGATATTTCGCAATATTGGAGATCTTAATTCCTTACTGCAAATCTTATCTCAATAAGCAAACTGCAAACCTTTAATTAAAGAAGTCACTACTTTTACTATTACCCAGACATTTACAGATTTCATATACTATTATATGTACTTGTATTTATTTATCAAATTTTTACTGCAATTTTAACAAATATTTATTAAATTTTTTACAATATACTAATTAAAACATGGCTACCAAATAATTCACTGTGCATTATGAAGGATTAAATGCATATTCAGATTCCTTTAAAAAAGAGAAGGTCTCGCATAGGACTATCGTACGGTGATCATATGTTTTGGATCCAGCAGGTAAATTAAAAAAAAAGGAACAAACACTACTAGAAAACTGTTGATAGACATCACTAAAAAGACACCGGTTTTAAGATTTTTCTGGTGTCTTTTCACTTTTGACACCGTTGTTTTACCAAACCGATGTCTAATTAGTGGTGTCTTTGACAATTGACATCGGTTTGTTATACCGATGTCTATTTCCCAAAGCATCATCTCATAGACATCAGTTATGGTTTCGGTTTTGTGAAACCGGTGTAATTTATACTAATTTTATGTCTATTCACTGACACTAGTTTGATAACCGGTGTCTATTTATCAAGGTTGGAGATCAATTCTTTAGACATCAATCTCAAAACCGGTGTCTAACCAATAACTCCATAAATACAAAACAAAGAATAAAAAATTAATATAAAAGATTAGAATCAATCAGTAGCAAAATAAACATACTTGTATTGTAAGAACTAAGAAGGCGTAAAAGCAAATAGATTGATTTACGTCTTATTTTTCTTTTTGATTTAAGATAAAAAGACTAATCTGGAAAAACAAAGCTTTAATAAAGAATAAAAATAACAAAGAATCTCATAAGTGAAAGAAACTCTCTTTCGGACTTAGAAGGTGAAAAAACATCGACTTCCTTCCCCGAAAAACCTAAAGCCGCCATAAATGCTCACTCTCTCACTGCGACCATCAATTTATTTGGTCTTGATCCGCTCGTCACCAGCCTCACCGAGTTTTCCCATTTGGACGAGTCTTTCACCCTTAGGTACTATTTTAGGGATTTTTTTGTAAAATTTTATGTTTGAAATTACATAAATAATAAATTAATAATTGAAAATGATTGGTGATATAGAAATATTTGAATGAATAAATTGTAAAATTTGTGGCCAAATATTTAATATTAATTATTTCTTTTTTAAAAAGTGTGTAGATGTGATTGGTAAGTGTAAAATTGAAAATGTGTGAATAGTATATTTTCTAAAAAAAAGCCTTCCGAACAATGTCACGAGGAAATGGAGGCAATGGAACGTGGATTTCTTGCTCTCAACCAAAGGATAGACAATCATGATGCAATGATATCCGGAGATATTCGAGAGCTATTTTAAGGATCAAAGAATGGATTACACGGATGAAAGCTCTTCGCAGGGAGCAAGTTGGCTACTTCAGGTCACTTTTCTTAAAACTTGATCGGTGTGGTGAACTAGCTCAATTTCAAAGCAGAGAAGCGGGAAACTTTGATAGGATGTAAAGATGCCACATGACCGATATGGAGTCGCTCAAGTTGCAATTCAAAAAGGACATGCGACATATGGAGAATTCTCTACAAGTGAAATGTTGGATATGGCGAGCTACATGCACTCCCTCGAGCAAAGAACAAAGATACTCCATTACACACAAGAAACTCAACTCCCTTCTTGATCGACTCCCGGTCTCTCTTGTTCAAGGTGATGATGCCAAAAAGGGAGAAAGTAGAAAGGGGAAGGTACAACAAAAAGACCCCCCTTGAAAATTATTTTCAAAGATCCAAAAGGCTTATCTACCAGTTCTCAATCTCGGATGCCACAAGAGTTGTCACCGACGAAAAAGTTGAGCTCGCCTTCAGGAAACATCAAACCGAAATAGAAGAACTTGAAAGAAAGCAAAGCATGGCGTAATTGAAGATTTAAAAGCCCAATTCGGTGGTCCGCCAAACAGAATGCTCCAGGAAACAGGAGAATAATCCACTCCCCATTTGACTTAGTGGAAAGTGTTAGATAAATATGTTTATCATGATTTTAATGATTTTATTTTTACACCAAAACAATGTTTTTAAATGTTGTCCAAATACTCCTAAATGATTTAAATTGTTTCTACTATTTTTCCGGAGTATTTATTCAAGTTTATTTTCGACAAAAATTGGACAACCCTTTTGATGATTTTGTGTTAATGTGTTTTTACATCAAACCAATATTTCTAATGTTGTCCAAATACTCCCAATCGGTTTAAAATGTTTTTACTATTTTTTGGAGTATTTCTTGAAGTTTATTTTCGACAAAAAATGGACTACACTTCTGTCTCGTGTAACCGGTCGCCCTATAGGCAACCCGTGCACTGGAGATATGTTTTGAAACAGAAAATGCGACGGAAGAAAACCTAAGGAGGTCGACCGGTCACCTTGACGTCGATCGGTACTGAAAGAGAGAAATCGAAACCAATCTCTATGTATTGTATTTTTAGGGTTGGACCGGTCCCATAAGGGCCGAGTCGCACCCTAGGCCGACTGGCCGAGCACTCCCCCGACCGATCCCCCTATGTGTTTTTCTTTGTTTCATTTCCTTTTCGTATTTGTGTGCAACCGGTCGCCCTATCGCTTGACAACAAAATTCTAGGTTGAGTTGTGCAAATGCATGACAGAAATTCCTTAAACTGTGGAATTGATTTCTACTTGACTATATTCTTCAATTGTCTTGCAATTTTTACGATTTCAATCTCCTAGGAGGAGCCTATCAAGTTCAAGACATCTCCTATAAATAAATGAAGAATTGAAGCAACACAATAAGAGTGAGAATACTACAACACAACAAGAAACATTCAAGCATACACTTTGCTCTTACATTTTCTATATTCTTGTTGTAATAGCCTAAGGTCTTACACTTCACATCTTGAGGTCTAGGCTTAATTCGATTACACTTGCACTCAAAATTGTATTGTTCATTATAGAGTTGTAATCTTGCATTTTTGTGGTCATCATTCAACACGGGATATCCTTGTGAGTGTTCTTGTGGTAAGAACACACTTGGGTGATCTAGGTGTTAGGTGGAAGAAGATTGTGGTAATCTTCTTATTAAAGAGTGTGGTGCTCTTTGAGGTGTTGAAGAATTTGGTATTCTTCAAGTCGGAAGATTGTGGTAATCTTCACAAGGTGCCGTTGGAGATTGTGGTAATCTTCAAGGAGATTGTGGTAATCTCCAAAGAGGTGTTGTAAGGTGATGTTGTATTAATTGTGGTAATTAATAAAATTCTTTTTCTTTTTCAAACTCATCCCGGATATCTTTGGGGTGGTAGAGCACGTAGTCCCTAGGTGGGGTGAAGCTCTATAAATCGACGCGTGTTGTTTACTTCCCGCACTTTCATTCTTGTCTTGGCTTATTTGATTCAAAAAGGAGGGCATAATCGAGAAAATGGAGATAATCTATTCACCCCCTCTAGATTATCGTGAGCCGCTTGGACTTACAAGTGGTATCGAGTCAAACTCTTTGGCAAGCTCGTTCCACATCGCGAGTAAAGAGGAACGATCAATAGCTATGAATAAAGTCTACCGTCACGGCGCCTCCACCAACAAGCCACTTCTATTTGATTCCAAATATTATACATTTTGAAAAGAAATAATGAAATGCTATTTACAAAGTTGCGGGTTTGATATTTGGAACACGGTCATCAATGGAGAATTTATTAGATGAAAGACACACCTCACACCTCCAAAGTCCTCAAGAAGCTCAATGATGAAAGAAGAAAATCATCTCCTTAAACGGTAAAGCTCTTAATATTATTTATTGTTCACTTACCATTTTGGAATATGATCATATTGTAGGAATTCGGCCGACACATGAAGTATGGAGAAAACTAGAAGAAGTATATGCAAATAAAATGTGTTGGGAAAAACGATCCCCATTCATTCCTAGGGACAAGCAAAATAATTGAGAAATAAAATAACAACAAACCACAACACAAGATTTACGTGGAAACTCCAAAACCAGGAGAAAACCACGACCATGAGCAATTCTTTGTATGAAAATTTATACAATCACAGAAATTCTCTCTCCCGACTCCCAACTCCAATACTCCCACACTATTACAAATCTTTGACTAACTCACACCTTTCTCCCAATTCTACAAAAAGAATACAAGAAAGGAATTTAGAAGAATCAAAATACAAAGATTATAGTGTATTTGATTTGCACTTGAAATCAAAACACATGGGTTCCTTAAATAGCCTTAAGGCTCCCATCCCTTTTGTTTCCCAACCTATGTGGGACAAAAAACCCTTCTTCTATTTTGACACCAAAAACCAACAAACTCCACCTTGGCAAAATAAAAGAAACTCCATGATTCTCAACCCGAGAACCATCATTCTCAAACCAGAGAATCCTACTCCACCATATAAGTAGACCACTTAGAATAAACCATTCTAAGAATTTCAATCGGCACATGTCAAAAAACCCCCATTTGAAAATTCATGGTGCAACTTCTAGCTCTTGGCTCTCCTAGAAGTCCTTCAACCATCGACATAACATCCACCACACACCCTGCATCCATGCCAAGTCAATGCCTGTGTGTAAACTTGAGGACCTGCTAACATCATCACATCCTTTTCATGACAACTAAACACATGCCATAAGGATGCATATTTTCTCCTCAGAGAAAATCTTCATCAATCACAATGTTAGCCTTTGATTCGGAGCTATTTGCCGCACCAGCTCCACCTTGACAATTACGCTTTGTATGCCCAGGTTCTCCGCATTTCCAACAAACAACATTCTTGGAGTCTTTCTTCCTCCCTTTACTTACTGCCACCGCTACCGAATTTTCTGTGGAAGTTCGCCCATCACTCATTAGCCTTCTCTCTTCAGAAAGAAGTTTACCTGTGACTTCCGCAAAAATTAAAGTTTCCTTCCCATACATCAAAATCGGCTTCATGTGCTCATAGGAATGGGGAAGAGACAAGATGAGTCGTAACGCCTTATCCTCATCTTCGATTTTCACTCCAATTGCCTCTAGCTCTGAGATGATGCCATTGAGTGTACTCAAATGATCTGAGATTTTAGATCCTTCGTTCATCCGCAGTGTGTGAAACTGCTCCTTCAAGTACAACCGATTTGAAATGTCCTTTGCTTGGTACAAAGCCTCAAGCTTTTCCCATAACTCCTTAGCATTTGAAATCCCATGCACATTTGCAAGAACATTCTTAGCCAAACACAGACGATTGTGCTTTGACCCTCAAATCCGATCCTCCCAATCTTCATCACTCATACTAGTCTTTGCGAGAATCTTTGTCGGATGCTCGCTCGATTCGCCGACAAAGATTTGACTTGGTAGAAGCGCCCGAACTCGACCTTCCTTTCAGTGCCTTGTGTAATCCGGATTGTATCATCACATCTTTGACTTGTACTTGCCACAAGCCAAAGTTGATTCTTCCATCAAACTTCTCCACGTCAAACTTCATTGAATTTGAAAACTTTGACATACCCGCTTATATACCCCTAACCTAATGAATACCCGCCTCAAAAATCTTTTACGATGTGGAAGATCGACAACGCCGCAACCACAGAGCATACTAAGAACTTTAAGAGACCCGGAACCTACCTCTTAAGAAATCTTTTTCGATGTGGAAGATCGACAAAGCCGCAACCACAGAGCATACTCGGAGATTTCAAGAGACCCGACCGGCTCGATACCACTTGTTGGGAAAAACGATCCCCATTCATTCCTAGGGACAAGCAAAAATAATTGAGAAATAAAATAACAACAAACCACAACACAAGATTTACGTGGAAACTCCAAAACCGGAGAAAAACCACGACCCGCAGAGCAATTCTCTTTGTATGAAAAATTTATACAATCACACGAAATTCTCTCTCCCGACTCCCAACTCCAATACTCCCACACTATTACAAATCTTTGACTAACTCACACCTTTCTCCCAATTCTACAAAAAGAATACAAGAAAGGAATTTAGAAGAATCAAAATACAAAGATTATAGTGTATTTAATTAGTGCACTTGAAATCAAAACACATGGGTTCCTTAAATAGCCTTAAGGCTCCCATCCCTTTGTTTCCCAACCTATGTGGGACAAAACCCCTTCTTCTATTTTGACACAAAAACCAACAAAATGAGCTATTCAAAAGCATCTACTTCTCAATTGGATACAACATCAAATCTAATAACATGGGATGAGCTTCTTACCACGTCCGAGCGATGAAGAAGTCGAACAATGTCTTATGGGAATCGAAGAAGAAAACGAGGTATGTTCTAAACCCTCTACTTCTTTTGATAATGATTATAGTAATTTGCAAAATAATTTTGATGAGCTTCAAAATGAATTCCAAAGCATGCTTGTTAAATACAAAAATTTGAAAAATGAATTCCATGTTTTGAAAAATGATAACGATAGGTTATTCACCTCCTATGAATCACTATCACATGCTCACACCACCACACTTGATAAGGTTAGAATCCTTGAAAAGAAAAATAGCACTCTTGTTGAAGACATTAAGTGCATGAAAAATGAATTATTAAAATTCAACTTGAGCACCGATAAAATGACCAAAATTGTTGATGTTCATGAATGTGATAAATTTTAAAGACTATGGATAAGCAAGCCATAATAGGAAGTGCCTTTCAAATATTTGAAAATTTCTTTTAACGCAGTACTTTAATGAGATTCGTTGGGATTGTTTTTAAGTCGAGCATATAGACATAAGGCATAAAAAATGTCGAGTCTATGGGAGTAATAAACGTAGATAAACATACTCGAATATGTTTGTTAACCAATATGCCCTTCTCAAACTTAATCAATCATGATGTAGGTTTCCATAGGAGTAGAGCGGTTTTCCTTCTTCAATGCCGAACTTCTTCAAAAGTTATTTTGTATACTTTGATTGAAATATAACCACCTTCTTGGCATTGTTTAACTTGAAGTCCAAGGAAGAAGTTGAGCTCCCCCATCATGCTCATCTTGCATCAACTTAGAGAATTTCTTGCCTTGTTTTGAACAATATTGCCTTGGTCATCAAGCTTGTTAGAAATCGAAAAAATTCCCGCAAAATCTTAACAAGATATCTTGCACAAGAGCATAGTAATATTGAATAATAGAGATACTATAACAAGTAACACATACTATGCTTTAAAACAAATCATCAAGAGTTTCATAAAACATGCAAGTTCAAATATGCTTATAGAAAGCTATATAATGTCTCTTTTGAAATTTAAAAATCCGAGAGCATATAGTTGAGACCTCATTTATAAGAAGTATTTGATAAAGAGCTTTGACAAAGCATCCAAGAATAAAGACATGAATATGTGCAATAAAATGCATAACTTAGGATGAGGATAAAAATCAAATGTTTTATCAAATAAAATATTATCCTTTACGAGTCTTGGATAAAACAAGCTTTATCGAATAGTGCCTTTCAAAAATCGAAAAATCCTTTTAATGGCACTTATATGTGATACTTTGAAATATCTTGAAAATCAAGCACATAGGCAAATGACAAAAATATATCGAGTCTATGAGATGAATAACAATGGTAAGCGTGCCTCGATAGTTTAAGCATCTCTTGATGAAGATGAAGAAATATATATATCCTACACAATTCTCAAACATTCTTGCACAACACATAATGATAAAAATGTAGGCTCAAGCAAAGACATATTACAAGTATGCTCATGCCATAAAAATCCATAAGAGATAATAAAACACTTTAGTCTAAGTTAATGCGCAAGAGTTTTTATAAGCATCATACAAGGTCTCCTTTTTCAAAATATTTTAAAAACACAAATATATATTGAAGACCTTAATTTTTAAAAATAAATATTTTAAAACCCATTTTACAATTAAGACATAAATAAAAACATGCATAATAACAAAATAAAATGCATAATTAAATAGGAGATCTGATTTACCAATTATGCTATTTCCATGTGTTGTGCCTTTCCCATTGTTGATGATATCTTCTCCTTTGAAAATCATCTTGTTGATGATAACTTCTCCGTTGCTCCATTCCAAGAATTGTTACCTTCCCATTGTTGATAATATTTCCTTCTTGGAAATTCATTGTGGTGATGTCTTCTCCTTTGATCAAATGGTATGAACATTTGGTGTCTTCTTCGCGGTATAACTTTTCTTTGATTATTATTCCACCGAGTACCTAATATGACATTATTTTGTGGTACCCTTAGCTTTGACACTTTTAGGTTTCCAATAATAATTAGAGCTATATTTCTAGCTCGACAAGAATTAGCCGTGTGACCCTTTTACCGCAATAAAAAAAAAGTAATAATTCTAGGAGCATAATAACCAACATGCTTAGAGACTTGATTTTTTTCATATGATTAACAACATTAGACTTATGATCAAGTCCTTGTTTCAAGTGTTTATATTTTTCGGGATAACAAGTCCGGTGATAAAAATTTCTCAAAATGTGGTTTGTTATAATCAAACTAAATATATTGGGATTCTACATTTTTAATGGATTGCGTTTCTTAAACACAAAATTGAGATGTGTTTAATTCTGTCTCAAGGATAACTCGCGAATATTTGTGTTTAACCATTAACCGCCGAGTATTTTACCTCATTTCGAGCTTGTTTAGGCATAATGTATATTGAATGAGGTCTACGTTTGCATTTTGCATGTTTTTAAAACTTATGGGTGAAAAATCGGATTTTTGGATCAAATTCAATTACTTAGGAAGCAGACAACTTCGGGGGACAAAATAGAGGGGAGGTCGACGGGTCGCTCTCTACCTCGACCGGGTCGGCCTACCCTCTAACCTAGGTCTCCCATGGTGAAAATTTTGATAAAATCAGCTCTGTTCTGAGACTTAGCCAATTTCATACGGTTTTCACTATTTTCGCACCCTTTTGTCATTTCACACACAATTCACTTCAAATGAGTTTTGTTGCATAAATTATATATCTTGGGGATTATCTTGCTCGTTTATCATCATTGTTGCTCATCCTCACCGATTAAATGGTAAGAATCCTACTTCTTTATCTCAATTAGGTTGAACCATTGAGAACTTGGTTTAAATGTTAATTTCATGATGCAAATTATATATGTTTGTGATGAGCTCATTAATTATTGTTGATTGGTTATTGTATAATTGCATTTGGTGATGGAAAATTTGGCTTGGTTACTTTTACAAGGGCTATATACATCTTCTTTATCATTTGACGCCCGCCAAGTGTTCGATAAAATGTTTCAAAGAAAAATTCATCAACTACATGATTCTCTCGCTTTCAAATGTCTTATATATTTATAGATATCATGTTTTGCAAATCAAATGAGCTTTTACGAGCTCTTACAAGTCATATGATCGACTTTTTCCTCTTATTTGGTTTATAAGCTTTAATGTTCAATAGCTCGATAAATCGGTTAAATTGCGCACTTTGATATGGATATATGATATTTTTATCGTGCTAACATTCTTTTTATGATTCCAAAGGGGAGAAACAGGTTATAAGCTCATTAGCTCAAACAAGCTAAAATAAGCTCACGAAAAGAAGTTATAAGCTATGGCTCTTTATAGCCATAAGTTATGGATCATACTTAGTCCATTTGTTGTATTATGAACTTATTTACATGACTAATGATGCTTTGTTGACAGGGAGAGCTTATAAGCTATTGATACTTAAGCTCAATATGTAAAAGTTGAGCTTTTAGCTTTTGGTTGATTGCTTCTTATATTACTCTTGTTGTGCATATTGATAGGGGTCTTGTGCAAAATGTTTTGAAAATCTCTACTCACATGCTTGTGATTATTATGCGTGAAATGTTGTCGCTATCAATGGATAGTTTATTTTTAACCAGGTAAAATTGTTTTGTTTTCAAAATCAACCTCTTTATATTTAATGGCTCGGAAGCTACTCATAAAAACGGCCAGGCAAGTGCACTATCGTTTATAGCAAAGCTAAGCGAGTATCGAAAGTGTCATTCCCACGAGGACTATGAGTACTAGTAATTACCGTCTTTTTATTATCTAGCCTACAAATTCGCCAAATAGTTTGTTGCAAAGTAAAAATAAAACGAAAGCAAATAAAAGTGGAAGAGGCAACTAAGAACACGAAGGATATTAGATACACTCGGATTAGAAGATGGATGATGGATATAAATGTGCTTGAATATGAATTCCTCTGGAACGTCTTTGTGATTTACCAAAATGAATACAACCATAACCCTTAAGTTTTAACCATCCCTTAACATATTATCATGCTTCATGGACCGTAGGCATTCCTAAATTAAGTTAAACCCTCTGTCGAGCGAATAACTCCTAACCTCAAGTTGATTAATCAAATCTCTTTCTAGTTAAAACCCCAAGATTGCATTAACGATTTGTGAATTCCCATATTAGGTTTGACCCTAATCCGGAAGATTTATGTCGCCCTATATCTAGGATTGCATGCAACTCCTTTCACTTATGTTGGTTCTATTTCACCATGAATCTCTCGATTTCCCGATGAAAAATAAACAAGCATAACATAAGTGACTCGCACAAAAACATAAGAAAATATATTAAAACATTCAAACCAATAAACACAAATAAGTTAGGGTTCATCACATTCAAACACTAGCGAGTTAACTCATGATGGATTTGAGAATGAAAACAACGATTAAACAAGAAGTTTCTTTCGAAATCAACATGAATACTTGAAGTTAAAACTTTCAAAACCAACATAAGACTCCCCTGTTGGAAGTATGATGATGAAGTGGTGGAGTTCATCTTCTTCTCTCCGAGTGATCTTCAATCCTTATGCCTTAGCGCCTCTCCATGGTGATCCAAGCCTTCTAACTCTCTTCTTCACCACAATATGTGTTTCTCATCTCCAAAATATGAACTTTCATCTCTAAAATCTGATTTCTATGTATATCAATGAATGAATGAATGAATCCTTCAACCCACACTCTTGGCTTTTATAGACATTATTTTGGAGAAATTATTCCTTAATAATGTCATCTTTTAATAGTTTAATGCTCAACTTTATGAGTTGGGTTGTTAGAATCATTATTTTCATGTGATCATGTGGGAAAGTAAGGAATTAGTGAATCATAATGAGGTGTAAATGTACAAAAAGAGTTGTCAAAAGGCTTGGTTGAAGTGCTTTCCCAAAATACCCTTCAAAAATCGTGCGTAAATAGTCCGGAAGCACGCCACCGTGCTCAAAAGCACGGATCGGGCCGTGTTTTTCACATTTTGTTTTGGGGTTGCGGAAAAGCACGATCCCGTGCTTTAAAAGCACACTGGCCGTGCTTTTTACGAGATGCCATGTTTTTGCTCTTTTTGGTGATTAAAAGCATGGTCGTGTTTTAGAAGCACACCCTGGCCGTGTTTGTCTCGAAAGGCCCGAATCGACGCGTTTAGCTTGGGATTTCGAGTGTTTTTGCATCCATAAATCCTCGGGATATGTTTTGACATGAATCCATGGTCCGAATTCCACCAAAAATAGCTCGAATGATCAATCTACACCAATAAAAGTACCTCACAAAGATAATATGAACTATGTACAATAAAAAAACTCATGAAACTAACAACAAAATAACTCAAATTCTACTCAAATACACACATAAAATATGTATAAAAGACCCTTATCAATATTGTTTTGGTTTGTAATCATGAAAAAGGGGATTTTGTTAGATAAATATTTTTATCATGATTTTGATGATTTTGTTTTTACACCAAAACAATATTTTTAAATGTTGTCCAAATACTCCTAAATGATTTAAATTATTTCTACCAATTTTTCGGAGTATTTCTTCAAGTTTATTTTCGACAAAAATTGGACAACCCTTTTGATGATTTTGTGTTAATGTGTTTTTACATCAAAACAATATTTCTAATGTTGTCCAAATACTCCCAATCGGTTTAAAATGTTTTTACTAATTTTGGAGTATTTCTTGAAGTTTATTTTCGACAAAAATTGGACAACACTCTATCTCGTAGTAAATGGCTGCCTTATAGGGCAACCCGCACTGGAGATATGTTTTGAAACAAAACGCGACGGAAAAAAACTGAGGAGGTCCACCGGCCGACTTGACGCGTCGGCAGACTGAAAGAGAGAAATCGAAAACCAATCTCTCTGTATTGTATTTTTGAGGGTTGGACCATCCACAAGGCCGACCATCGAGCACCCTCCCGACCAGTACTACCCAATGTGTTTTTGCTATTTCATTTCCTTTTTCTCATGCGCGACGGCCGCCTCTATCGTTGACAAAGAAAATTCTAACCGTTTGTGTGAGACAAAAATTCCTTAAATTGTGGAATTGAGCTATATTCTTCAATTGTCTTGCAATTTTTTCTGATTTCAATCTCTAGCAGAGCCTATCAAGTTCAAGACATCTCCTATAAATAGATGAAGAATTGAAGCAACACAATAAGAGTGAGAATACTACAACACAACAAGAAACATTCAAGCATACACTTTGCTCTTATATTTTCTATATTCTTGTTGTAATAGCCTAAGGTCTTACACTTTCACATCTTGAGGTCTAGGCTTAATTCTTGATTACACTTGCACTCAAAATGTATTGTTCATTATAGAGTTGTAATCTTGAATTTTTGTGGTCATCATTCAACACAAGATATCCTTGTGAGTGTTCTTGTGGTAAGAACACACTTGGGTGATCTAGGTGTTAGGTGCAAGAAGATTGTGGTAATCTTCTTATTAAAGAGTGTGGTGCTCTTTGAGGTGTTGAAGAATTTAGTATTCTTCAAGTCGAAGATTGTGGTAATCTTCACAAGGTGCCATTGGAGATTATAGTAATCTTGAGGAGATTGTGGTAATCTCCAAAGAGGTGTTGTAAGGTGATGTTGTATTAATTGTGGTAATTAATAAAATTCTTTTTCTTTTTGAAACCCATCCAGGATATCTTTGGGGTGGTAGAGCACGTAGTCCCCAGGTGGGGTGAAGCTCTATAAATCGATGCGTGTTGTTTACTTCCCGCACTTTCATTCTTGTCTTGGCTTATTTGATTCAAAAAGGAGGACATAATCGAGAAAATGGAGATAATCTATTCACCTACCCCTCAGATTATCGTAGCGCTTGGACTTGGACTTACAGAAAGGTCATGTGAAGAGTATGAAACTCTTAAGTCCGAAGGATATTTCGAGGGGATGGACACGAAAAGTGCATGGGATTTGTCTGGGAAAAAGACTTGAAGTTGTAAATTTGTCCAAGAAGCAACCGACTCAATCTTCAAAGAGTCAACAGACTTCGAGGGCCGGGTCAATCAACCTCCCCGGAGGAGTTGACCTGCCAGGGGAAGAGGAAGAGACTCTAGTGTCCGGTGGAAGAGGCAGATGTTCTCCACCAAGAAGACCTAAGAATGCCATAGAGATGAACTTGCACGTAAATATGAAGAAGACAATGCGAGCGGGAGAGAATACACCGAGAAATTGAGGAGAGATTATGACGGGAAAAAAAGTAAGGTTCGAGGTGAAGAAGAAGAAGAAGGATGATGAAGATCACCGCAGCGAGATGATGATGAAGAAAGATGGAGAAAAAAACAGAGGCGATGAAGACAGATGCAAAAAAATTTGTTGTATTTTTACATACTTGTAAATACACAAAAGATAATGTAAGTACATGTAAAGTGCGAGAATGATATTTAATAAAATATTTCATTCATACAATCATTTTTAAGCACTTTTTATGTTGTAACTTTTATTTAAGTTTTGACATCATCAAAAAGGGGAAATTGTTGGAAAATTTATTTGTGTAGATTTTGATGATGCATGTAAAACTTAGATTAAAAGTTGGCACCCCATTTTCTGTTGTAATTCAAGTGTAATAGATAGAAAATATGAGTTGAGTAAAAAAGCGACCAAGTTGAAGATCGTAGAAGTTGATCAAGGAAGCGATGAAGCATCAAATCGAGTTGAAGGTGAATATCAAAGAAGGCTCGATTAGCTAAGTGAATTAGCGTAAATCACAAGAAGCTAACAACCGAGTCAACCAGGATCAAGAGAAGACTCAAGTAAAGGGGTAAAGCGACTTGAGATCAAGTCAATTGTGAAAGAGATTATTGCCTTGAAATCGAGGAGGATACTTATTTTAGTAATAAGTACATGTTGCAACACATAAAGTTTACAAACACAAAAGCGTGCAAATAAAATATGCTTATGAAATGCACAAAAACTTGTTAGTGCGTTGAAAAGGTGAAGAAAATATTAAAATACGCAAGGTCCCCATCACTTTGCTCTTCGAGATATGACAACACCGAAGAAGTAAAGATTAGATTAATGTCTATCTCTTCAACATATATTTTTCTAATCCTTACTATAAAAATTTGAGAAAATTCAAATTCAAATAGAGTGATCAATATGAGAAACACAAGCAAAGCAAGCAAGAAAAATACTCTCAAGTAATACATTCCAATCCTCAAGCCATATTTCAAGTGAATCTATCCAACACACTCGGTGAAGGAAGAAAAACTTCAACATGTTAAAGAGGAAAATTTGTTTCAAGAACATAGGGGAGTCCGCATATCCACAAAGTGAAGGAAGTGCGGTGAGGTTTAAGTTAGAACTGTTTTAAATCCATCGGAGGGATAGGTGATCAAGTCCGAAGGGTTTGAAAGAGTCAAGTAGTAAGACATTCGTCTTACGAAGAAGCGATTCCCGAGGAGTAGAGCCAGTTATGTGATCAAGGCTTACTTCGATTTGTTTTATCCATTTTGTAACAACATTAGTGGATTACATCTAGGAGTTGGAGAATAGTGGGGTAGAGGAATTACCCCATACTCGAACCATTATAAAATTGCCTTGTGTTATTTTACTTTTCAAAGACTTTAAATTAAATACATCTTATTGTGTTGATATTTATATTTGCTTAACTCAATCGATAATAACTTACATTAAAACAAGTGTTGTAAAACTATTTTACAAAAAAGAGTGTAAGACTTCCGTTATAAATCAAGTTAGGTGTACTTTTAACAAGCTCAATTCACCCACTCGGATAACTCAACCAATGACTCTCTCGGGATTTGTTGAGTGATTAACTATTCTGTTGAAGTTGAAACCAGTTTGCCTTCTAAAAGACCTAGTTTGCTCACTTGATTAAAACTCGATTTAAAGATCAAAATCAAAAATTGATTAAGTCTATTCAACTGTCCCTTCTAGACTTAACACTCACACCCTTTGGGACTTACAATAAACCCATTTTCCTTTACGTACAATGTCAAATATGATGCATGCTCTACAAATTTGAAAATGAGCACGAGTGATAACAAAATAAAGGTCTATCATACTATATCAAATATGTTGCATGCTCTACATAAAATTGAGCACGAGCGACAAAATAAAAGGCCTGTCATGGAAATCCACCGTCCATAACAAAAAGAAACTATAATATGCATCCATAAATATGCACAATCATCAGAGGAACACTCATAAGTAGTTGCGGTTTTGCCTATCTCTCGACATCTTTGTCATAACCGGTGATAAAAAGTATCCAACACGTCTTGGCTAGTGGGGCCCTAACTCCTCTGAATGGGTGATGCCATCATAGAACTCTATGAGGTCAATATGATCCTCGGTGGATCCAATCCTACATCCTCGCACCTCATGAATGTTGCCTCATGAGCTCTATTTCCCTGTCACGACGTCTAAGAGCACGTCCCTCCAAAATCTCCTCCTCCCTACATACCGCCGGCCTCATCGGCCAAAAGACGATCGCCCTCATCACGCCTTTGAAGTTGAAGTCTCCATCTCGCCACCAATCGTCGTCCCGCCCAAGATGATCATAATCAATATCGGCTCCTTAAGGAGTCGATCTTGACTAGCTCATCAAACACGTCATGTGCCAACTCACGGCTCGAATATCAAAGTGTGTGGAATAAGTGTAGGGTTCTTTGAATAGCCGGGTCATTGATCCCCAAACTCGAGAATCGATCCCTATATCATGCATGCCAACCGATGTACGCACGAGTCCAATGGCTGCGCGAACATCGTCCGTGTCGATAAGTAATTGGCATGGGTGCGCGTAGTGGGGTCTATTAAGGGTCTCGTGTCAAATCGACTTCATAGCATTCACTCTAATATGCACCATCCTAGAAGTAAAAAGTATGTTCAATCTCTCTTAAAGACCACCTAGTGTTAGTCTTAGCTCGAGGACTAAGTGCAAAGTTATGAGTTCATAAGTATAAGTTCTAAGTTCAAAATAAGATGCTAAGTTAGAAGGCGTTTCTAGCAAATTCTAAGTTATATTATAACATTCTCATTTTCATTTACACTTTCATACACATTTCCATATCATAAAATAACTTCGATGAAATATGCAATATTTTAAAATTAACGAGGAATAAAGCATATCTCGGGTGAACATAGGTTCATGTACGTTGTCGCGTTTCCTTATTTTTTGTATATATACATATTTTTGTCAATATTATTGAGAAAAATTTTTATTGCGATCTCGAAACATAGACCCGCTCTCATACCATTTTGTAACGCCCTAAACCCATTTATAGTTTGTATAGATTGTCACTTTGTGTAACCATAAATTCACTTAAAATATTTGCGGAAGTGTAAATGGAATGATACCAATTTTTCTATTGTGATATATTTTGTATGAAAATTTTGGCATATTCAAAACATCATATTAAAACCAAATAGGTGTTTCACCAAAGTAATCATACCCCAAACCCGGGCCAAACAAATTTGAACCAAACTAAACAATATGAATGAAATATTAAAAATGGAGTAATAACTAGGGATGACAATAGGGTGGGTATGACCAAACCCGGGGATCCACTCGCCGCGCCTCAAGTCCCCCCCACTTCAAAATCCGCCGGGGTGGGTTTAGATTCGTTAGACCCACCAATATATTTTTTTAATTGTAATAATTTATTTTTATATTTGTGGCCAAATTTTAAAAAACAATCCATTCCTATCGCCAAGTAATTATGCAACTTATTATAACTACTATTAGGATTTTTTCCAAAAAATACTACTATTAAGATCTTGCAATAGTACTCAACTAATAGTCAAAATAAATATTCAAAGTACAATATTACAAGATTTTATATTAGTAAATTAATATCAATACAAACTCAAATCTAAAAGAAAATAATGCAAAAATGTCTAAACACATTCAAAAATACAATAAAAATTAATATGGCGGGCAGATCCAATTGGACTGGGTCCCACCGGGACCAGTGGATTTTGAAGTTTTAGATCCCGGACTATTTAATCGGGTCTAGATCCGCCCGATGGGGCGGGTTTGATATTCCTCCTATAATTGCCAACCAAACGAAGCCAGGAGTTAAAATGTAAGGTCTTGTATGATTATGTTTCCATGGTCCATTTCAGGTTTAGTGTTGGAAAATGAATTTTGAATTTTGATTGGTTTTCATGTGAAAACCGGAATTGTGTTTGGATTAATGAATGAGAATGAGTTTTATGTAGGTTTGAAAATGAGATTATATTTGGTTAAGTAGTTTTGAAATATTATTTTATGTATATAATAATTTAAAAAAGTTGATAGTTGTTGAATATTTTAATTGCATATATAATATTATATCTATAAGATTGTCGGTTGGTAGACCCCATTAGATAAATATAATTAAAAAATAGTAATATTTTAAGTAGATAAAGTTGGTAATGGTGGGCCACACATGTATAATTAAATGAAAATATGAGAATAACGATTGATTATTGATGTAGAATAGTGTATAGGGTTGATAATTAAAATTATGGGCAAGTCTCATGTCGGCCGTCTAACAGAATCCGCCGACGAATCGAATAATCGACCCCATCAATCCGCCTATTGACCCGCATAACCACTAACACAACAACAATAACATCCGTTGGCCGCTAATACTTTTAGGAGGGCTACTAATACTTTTGGGAGGACTACTAATACTTTCATGAAAAATACTAAAATACCTTTAATCAAAAACCTAATACTTTTCAATAAGATTATTAATACATTTTAGGTGGAATACTAATACTTTAGCGGGAAAAAATTAATATTTTTCATGATAATTACTTAAAAAGCGCTAAATGGGTTACCAATACTTTTCCGTGGATTCTAATACTCTTTTTAGGGATTGTTAATATTTTTACGGGAAAAACTAATACTTTTGAAGGTTGTCTAATAGTATACCACTATTTAATACTTTTCAAGGGAGAATTAATACATTTTAGGTGGATTACTAATACTTTTGAGGAAAAAATCAATACATTTCATGAGAGCTACTAAAATTATTATTCAATCGGATTACTAATACTTTTCGGATATACTACTAATATTTTGGGGAAAAACTAAATACTTTTAATAACCCCTAATATTACGAAAATGGCACCCGTCTAGATATCTTATGATATCGTCCCAAAATATTACAAAAATGCCACCGGTGCATGAAATTACAATAAAACCTGGTCGGGTTGGGTCCGTCTAGGAAAAGACTCGTTAGAGCGGCCTAACCCAAGTTTTTGTCTAAAATTATAGGTTCGAGATATTCTTTATGTGAAAAATAAAAAGTGAAAACGATGATTTCCATAGAAAATTTTATAAACAAAACGTGTTCTCGTTTATGAATAATTGAAAATTGGAAATAGCGTTTGGAAACATAAACAAACAAGATCGAATTATCCAAAAATGAAATGAATAACATTTTCAACAAAATGAAAATGAATGCTAACGTCACAGGCTGTCATGCTTATCTCCGATGCATCGTCATCGATCCTTCTGCTGTCCGAAAAGTTCAAACTGTATACTTCCGAATCCACACCGTCAGTTTATTAACCCGAGACGAATCACATCCGTCCACGTGGTTCACAAGATTGACTTTCCCAACTTCTGAATATAAGGCGCTTTCCTTTTTAAACAACAGTAACTCAAAAGAGCAAGAAAATTTCACGCACACAAGAATCGAAATTCATCTTCATCTTCACTCACACACAACTGCAAAATTCTCTGCTTTTCACTCTCACTCCCCCAATTTCTCTGCATATACATACGGATCACTTGTATGTTAGGTCACTGGGTAAGCAAACAGCGCTGTTGTTGTGCTCTGGTTTGGATATCGATCTTAGCTGGAATTGAAGCTTTCTAGGTCAGTTATGGGTTTTTTAGGATTCGTTGAGTTGATAATGTTAGTGTGTTTTCGAGGAAAGTCTTAGTTGTGGGAGTTTCGTGGTTTTTTTGGTGTGTTCACTTGTGGGGTGTAGTTATTTATGCAGAATCTAGGGTTTTGCCTTTTGGGGTCTGGTTTGAGAATGGGAACTGAACGGGGGTCGTGCTTGGTTTCTCATGGGGGTCCTGATTGAAGTGAAAAGTTGGGTGTTTTAATTATTTTTGCTGAGTTGAGTTTGGGTTTTGTTTTAGATTCTAGGGTTTATGAATGTTCTCTGTGTGTATATAGGTATAGAAGTGAGAAAAATAAAAACTGCTTGAAGTAATTATATTGTTGTTTTGCGGGGGTAGAGTAAATTATTGATTCTGGGTCGGGAATTGGAAGAGGGTGACAGGAAAAATGTTTTATTCGCAATTCATATTGGCGAAAAAGGGGCCATTAGGGACAATTTGGATAGCTGCGCATTTAGAGAGGAAGCTTCGCAAGAATCAGGTTGCTGATACTGATATTGGAGTCTCCGTAGGTGAAGTTTTTAACTCTTTTTCTTAATTGTTCATGCCATTTTTCATGCTTAATCTTTTGAGTTGATATATCCTCGTGGTTGGCGCGTGTACACGCTACGCACACACATACACACACGCTCGTCTAAATGGACGTGGTAATTATGGTTCGAGCAGTTACAAGAGTAGGAATAAAGAGAAATAAATGTTTCTTACATTGTTGCTTGTGACTTGTGAGTAGTGTCCATAAATTGGAAACAGGTGCAATGGCTTGCAGAAGCTAGTTGTTTTAGGGTTGTGTTTGGTGTTTGCTAACTTTGTTTGGAATCCCTTACCTAAAATACTATCCTTACCCCTCCAAACCCCACCCCCAAAAAAAAAAAAAAAAAAAAAAAAATTTTTTTTTGGAATCAGAAATAGGAAAAAAGTTACTGGAACTAAAGTCTGAAGTTGTGTTCTGAGTTCCAAAATTATGGAAGTGCTGTTAGACATATAAAGTAAGCTACAGGACGGCCACTTTGGGAGACCTGTTATGAGTCCGAATAATCACCCTGACAAATAATTTCATGTTAAACTGGTTTGAGGCAGTGCCAATTGCTATTGCTGTTGATGCCATCTGTCTACACCATATTTAATTCTACTTCCAAAGTCGCAGAACCTGAAAACTTCCAAATTTTCATTGTTGCTTTATGTCAGAGATTGAAGTAGTGATAAATTACGCCGTTGAGCGTTTTTGGTTGGGGGTGGGGTTTTTGGTGATAGGGTGATCTTTGTTAAATTGTGGTGCCAATGTATAAAACTTTGTTTGATTCCATCAAGTAAAGTGCAAACCAGATTCAGGCTGTTTTCTGAACTTGGGCCTCTGATAATTGTTCTTGAACTTCATGTATTTTGTTTGTTTTCAGTTTGAGTGTTCTGGAAAAATATTATGAGAAAATGCATTAGACGCTGCGAAATATGTTTGGTTTTGTTTTTGAGGGAGATACTTTATATTATAGATGTAGATGTCATGTCCTTGTAGGATAATTGTTTGGTTGCTACATCTATATGTAATGGCTGGAATAAGTTATATACATTTTTTATCATAGTTGTCAAAGGCTCAAGGCGCACAAAGGCGCAAGGGCTCCCGGAGCCTGAGGCGCAAGGCGCAAAATAAGGCGCGCGCTTTTTGAAGTGAGGCGCAAAAAAATACAAAGCCTTTTTTTTGATATTTGACCTTTTTTCCTCACTTGAGCAGATGGGCTTATTTTTAATTAGGCCTAACTTAAGAAACCCTAGGAAAACCTAATTAATACAAAGCCCATTTAAAAACACAATTTAAAAAGTCACTTTAGGCCCAATTTTAAGCAGCAAACCCTAAATAAACCCTACACTTGAACCTGAGGCGCGCCTCTGCGCCTGAGAGCCTGGGCGCTCGCCTCATTAAAGTGCCTCGCCCGAGAGGCTACAAGGCGCTATCCTCTGCGCCTTGCGTCAGGCGCACCTTTGACAACTATGTTTTTATTGATATGAAGATTTGAAAATGTATAAAGATATATATATATATATATACACACTATTTAAAATATGATATGTACAGTAATGATTAGGATTTGTTTAAAATATTGTGTTTTGGGGAAGTATTAAATGTCTGGTTTCTTTTGTGGGTGATAAGAACATCTAAATGATATCAGACAATGTAAAGCCTTGCTTTCCCTATAAATCTGCTGATGTACGGTTGGAGATGAATATGTTATATTATTATTCCTTAAACTGTAATTGCGCAGCATAATGGTAAGATCTGAAGAACATTTCGAGATCCATAATTTTGCATAATAGGAAAGATTCCTGAACTGGAAAGATGATACAGATCCAAATTGTTAGGCAATATGAACTTTCAGGTGCTGAATTTCTTCACAGTCTACAGTTTTTATCACGGCATCTTCTAAGTAAAGAAGTGTATGAACCCATTGTTCACGAGTTTCACATGCTTGAATATCAAACTATATTTAATAAGAATCTTATGTGAGGATCAATGTTCTTGTACTTGAAAGACTGATAGATGTTAATGATTTTCTGAATCATAGAACTGCTGACATGTGATGCATTATTTGTTATTTGAGATGATAGTTTGATTATTAAATTTTAGTTGATCTCTACAGCCTGTATGAGCCTGTTGCAAATCTAATTGCATATGCTTATTTGGATAACAGTTAGTATAGTGACTTTATAACTTCTCATTCAGGTGATTGATCCTGGATCGGTGAAGATCTAAGGATGATCCGTAATATTAGAAAAAAAGACATAAGCTGAATTAGTGAATTATAAGAGGCGGATTTGACTGAATAATGAACTGCAATAGTTGGACATTCCCAGGAGGTTGGATGTTCAGAAAGAGACTGTTTTTTTGCAAGGCAAATGTCAGCAAACTTAAAAAAATTATTTTCGTGGTTCTCATGTTCTGCATGCCGAAATCATCTATTCATCTTTGGTCGATGCTATTGTCTTCATTCTTGTTTTGACTTTATTTCTAATCATGTATAAAGAAAGAAACATTTTGGAATTTCCTTGCCTTTTCGTTTGTTAATATTCTTTGGTAGGGTAAACAATATTTTATCCCTATTTAACATAAGCTGCTTATCTTGTACAGACTCAATTCTTTCTCCCGATGTGCCTATTGCTCTTCGGTTGTCCAGCCATCTTCTGCTTGGCGTGGTGAGAATATATTCCCGAAAGGTAAACTACCTCTTTGATGATTGCAGTGAAGCTTTGCTCAAAGTTAAGCAGGCATTTCGCTCTGCTGCTGTGGATCTTCCCCAGAAGAGTCAAGGGCACCATACCACTCCATCACCTTGCCAGAAACGTTTGATCTTGATGATTTTGAGCTGCCAGATAATGACATATTCCAGGGGTTAGTTTGAAATATGTAATGTCTTACATGAGAAAGCTATCCTGTTTCCCAGACAATGCATATAAAAATCTCAAGAGCTGACTTAATTTAAACATGGTTCCATATGACTGACAATTAATAGAGAATTGGTTCCTTTCAGGCGAGCATAAAATGGTCGAAAGTGTTTAATGTTGATGCTTATAAACAAGTTGACTTGTATCTTTTACCTGTATGCAATATTTTATATTTAGACAGGTGGAACTACTCTATCTGTCTAACTTGCCAACTGCAAATTTTGCAGTAACTTTGTAGATCATCATATTAGTTCAAGAGAACAGATCACCCTTCAAGATACTATAGAGGGCGTTGCTTACTCCACGTCAAAATTTGGCCTGGATGGTTAGTGCTATTCCCCTCATTTATGGGATTCTGGAATACATACATCTTCTCCTCTACATATTTTGTGAAGCTGAAAAGCAATTCAAAAATGAAATATTTATGGGACTTTTATTGCTCATATATGTGTTGCTTCTTGTGTATGTTTCTTCCTAATGTTGCTATTGTTCTCAGAGAGGTTTGGTGATGGTGACACATCTGGTCTGGACCTTGATGAGGTACATCAAACTATTGATGCTGTGATTATTTTCTGTTTTCTCTTTGTTTATGCTGCCGTAGATGATTGTGTTTATGTAGATTGCTTGTAGTAAGTTATGCAAATTTTTGTTATTGGTATAACATGTCAAATTTAGAATTAGTTCCTTCAGTTAAATTATTCGAATTGAATTTTGATTTGTTTGTAAATGATTTCTTTGTAGGATGCACACTACACCAATATAATAAAGCATTCTGACCCTCTCATTACCATTGTGTTTAACCTTACAAGAACCTGGAGATGATAAACCTTTTTGTGCACATTGTTAGCTTAAAGTATATTGACTAGTTCTTTTTGCCATTAATCAATTGCATACAGGAATTATTTGTGGACAAGATTGGCACTGCAGGACATGCCAATGAGAGGTTAGACTCACATTATACTTTTTGTGGCATAGCGAAGTGTTCCTTTTGCTTTCGTTGACTCACATGTGGTGTTTAGAATGTCATTGGCCTTAAATATTAATTCTACGACACTTCTATTAACTCTTGTGAGTAACTCCCAAAAGTGGAATATTCATGTCATGAATTTTCCGTAGGATCCATCTCAAGATCTGAAGTTAGAGAGGATGCATTATAAGCTAACTGCAATTTAAAAAAAAATCCATGGTTGTTTTGGTTTTATGGAAGTGATGTTTGTACAAGGTTTGTAATTTCATTGGAAACAGATTTGTTTGGTGAAAAATTGAGTAATTGAATTTCTGGTTGGTGGGGGATGGTGGTTGTCTAATTTAAAAAATATATATATATATTATATATATAAATATGCGAGAGAAGCTTATGTGCTACTTTTCGAAAGGTGGAAAGGAAAAGAGAAATATGTGCATTTCCTTCTTTACAATGCTACTTTAACTGCATTCTTATCTGGATGGCATCAAGATAAGGGTTATTGCTATATCTGATATAACATTTCATGTATTAATTGGAGTTGCCTCTAGCCATTATTGTTCTGTCCACTTACTATCTGGTTTGTGCTACTAGCCATAGTTATTGATTTGTACCTTGATCATTGATGTTAATAATCTTGAAATTATCCGAATGCTGATCCCTCACTCTATCTTCTTTGTGATTTTAGGTGTGATCCTCAGGCCTCTGCCGGAACAATGACCCCTCTCAAGCAAGACGAGCATCCTGAAACTAGGGCTGCCAATTCAGAAACAGGGGTAGTTGCTTGTAGCTCTGTAGTATATGTTTCATCATATGTTATATTCATGTTGCAATTTATAGATATCATACGGTTTATTTCGTAATTCGTTGTTGGTTTGCTTTGGACAACACAACTGAGAATTTAAGCTGAATTGGAAAAATTCAAGAATTTATGCATGATTAGTTTCTTTACATGCAGGTTGATGGTGTTGATGACTATGCTGATCCCATGGACTATGCACAGGCTCCATGCACTCCTGGATTGGTGGAAGAGCCAAACTTATCCAATGTCCAAGAAGTTTCAGACCATCTGGAAACAGAATGTCCTCTAGTGGAATCTACAGTGACTGAAAATGCAAACAACAACAATTATGGGGATAAACAAGAGGTCAATTGGTGTTCTCACGATAATGCAAACTCTGATGCAATTGCTATGGTGTCAACTGAGGAGTATGGGTATCGGTCAGATAGCTTGGATATTAATTTTTCAAAGCCACTGGGAGAATCTCCTGTTGAAGCTAACGTGGAACATGATTCGGTGGACGAGTTTTTGTCAGGTTCTAAGCCCTCTTCTGATTTAGTAGGTCAAGTTAAAGCACTAAACCCAGATTCGAAATTGGCTGATAAAATGGACGAGTCATCTGATGTTCACTGCTTGGAAGATTTAGAGAATGGAGCTGCCAACAAAGATAAAAACTCATCTCTCCTAGTTGACAAACCAAATGATGTTCATCAAGGTCCTTATGAAATTGTTTTGGAGAAAAGTACTTGTGAAATTTCTGGTCTGACTAGTATCTCCCACCAAGTTTCTGAAGGTGTCTCGGCAAAAGATCAAGGTTCACTTGGGGTCGAAGTTCCGAGCAGTGTGGAAATTGCAAGCAATGGGGAGAAATCATGTACTGATGCATCAGATTTAGCTTCCAAAGACCAAGATGGACCCTTCCCTCAGAATCCTGAAACTCAGGCCTGTCATGAACCTACAGATTCGAGATCATTGAACCTTGATGTCCGTGAAAAAGTTTCATCTGCTGAAACTCTATTTCTCAGGCCATGTAATTCCACTGCAGAACAACTTGATATAACTTCTGGATGTGTGATGTCAACTGATGCTGATGTAAAATCTGATGTTGCTGCCTTAGCAACTTCTGGAAGGGAGGAGATGGTAATGCCAGGTTTGTCTATCAAGCTTAAACTTGCTAATTTAATGTATTGGCCCTGTTTCTCTTTTTAGACTAGACATTCTGTCTTGCTATATTGGTTTTGACAGTAAAACCTACTTTGTTAAGGCACCTTTTGGAGAAGTCTTGCCATCTGAAGAAGTGTGGCTTTTTTGAACACTTTGCCGTTGGTTTGCAGTACATGCAACATGCTGCCTGTTTCACTCTATAATCTTTTTGGTTTTAGTTTTTATGGTGTGTTTATATAATTTATTCCTTATTTCCTCTGATCTATTTCATGCGGTATTTAACATTGACAACCTTTAGCAAATTAATACTAATGATTAATGAGTCTCGGGACAGTTTTGCTAAAACTAAAATCAAATGGATATTTGAAAATGAATAGGAGTTAATTGAAACATATATAATCAGATTAAAATAGAAAATATGGAATAGAACATGCTTTTGGATGGTTTTAGGACTCCTTTCCATCTACTTGCAACTAGGTACACTTAGTTGTGGAGAAAAGAAAATGTCTTTCCATATGTAAAAATCTTTTATTTGATATTGGGCCTTCGTTTGGTTAGGTAAAGTGTGCTGTGTAACTGATAATTCAGAAGAAATTTTGAAGGAAAATCACGTACAAGAACATGCATCACAAGAAGACATTCATGCAGCTTCTAGCGAACCCAACACTCAAGTGCATAATACAAATTCACATGATAGGCTGGTGGAAAATGTAAATAATTCTGCCGAAGCTGAGCTGCCTGCTCCTGAAAAACTATTGTCAGTACCAGAAGGCTTTGTGGATCTACATCAAAACATGCTAGTAGAGGGTAGTCCTGAAACATTTGTGGGGCTTGATGAAGGTGATGCTGGGAGCAAAATAGTTTCAGGGAAGAAACGAAGCTTCACCGAAAGTACACTGACAGAGCAGAGTCTAAATTCTGTTGAATCCTCAAGACTGGTCCGTTTTAAAAGAACAGTTGAATCTGTTCCTGATGACGATGATTTGTTGTCCTCCATTTTAGGTATATTAGGTGCTCCTTTTACTTGTTTGGGAACTTGTTTTCCACTGAACTGTTTCTGATTTGATGCAAAATATTGCTTCAGTTGGTAGGTCTTCAGTTTTGAAAGTAAAGCCTACACCTCGTCTTTCTGAGGCGACATCTATAAAACGTACTCGTTCTGCTCCGCGTACTGGTGCTTCCAAAAGAAAAGTGCTTATGGATGATACAATGGTTTTGCACGGCGAGTATGTTCCTCTTTTTTACTCTTATTTTATGTATAAATCCCTCTTGACGCATGCTTTCACTATGTCATAAATTTGAAACATTTTGCGAGACTGCATGAAGTGCTAAAGCGTTAGCCAATGATCAAAGATATGACTTGTGCATGGTATGTTATAAAATAACAGCTTTTGTTGAATCTTCATCACTTTCTCTACCATTATGTCCTGTTCCCACAAAACTTGTATCTGGATTTGTTTCGATGTTTATTTTTCCATTGATATGGTATAAAGGAGTTTCCCAGGCCATTACCCGTGTTAATTTGACTATCTATGTGAACCTTCCTGCATTTTAGCATGCGACTTGTTTTCTAGCTTATCCATGTTATTCTTAAGACTTACTTTGTCTTTGCATCTTGATAGCACGATAAGACAGCAGCTGACAAACACTGAAGACATACGTCGCGTGAGAAAGAAAGCTCCGTGTACACTCCTTGAAATTTCAATGATTCGGAAACAATATTTGGAAGATGAAATTTTTCTTGAACCAATATTTACTGGTGAGTTTGCATGCCGATGTGCTACCTGGTGCTCCTGGATTATACTGTCCTCAAATTTTCAAAAGTTACTTTTATCTTTGAGTACTTGCCAGCTTCCGGTTCATGTTCTCTTCAGATTGATTGTGTCTAATGCATTTGCCTTTTCTATAGTTAATATTTAGGACCTCTGTACGCAAGATGCTCTGATAATGTAAAAAGTCTCATTTTAGAAGTGATGTGTAAACTCCTAACGGAGGAGATGGTTGTAGAACTATGTGGACCTGTGCATTTAGGTTTCTTAGGCATGAGCAGGCATGTAGTTTTCATAGACACCCACTAGCATGAACGCATGAAAGATCATTGAATTTGAATATCTCAACATTTTGGAGGTGTGACCAGCTTATTTTGTTTCTTGCTTTATCTATCTATTCTCTTGTGCATTTCATTTGGTTATCTATTCTTGACTGATGGCTTGTTTAGAGTCTGGTCCTTGTCTTAACAAAGTGTTTTCTTCTTGACTATGTATTTGTAATCTCTATTGGGACATAAACCGTTTCAGTGTTTTCAAGCTGTTTTTTTCTTTTCTTTTAGGCATGTCACTTGAATTGGTACCTTTGCACAGTCAAATGTGTGATTTAAGTGGTATCACCGTTTGCAAGAATGATCTAAATGGTGCTTCTCTTGAAATTATGACTGAGCTGAGGTTACCTTCAGAAAATGACGAAAATGTTGTTCCCCTTGAAACCATGGCTGAACCAATGTTAGCTTCTCATGAAGTGAAAAATGATCAATCGCTTCCAACTGAAGCTGAACCACAGATAACTTCTCAAAATGCTGAAAATGGTGAGAGCCTGGACTTAGAAAATGATAAGGGTTCCGAAAGGTTTAATGTTACAGAGCAAAGTGGAGAGAGGATAACCAGTGAGCTTTTGTTAGACCGAGATGGTGAAGTGGCCAAGTCCTCTGAGAGTCCGCTGAATAACAATATGACGAAGGAAGTTGATGAGTTGAATGAAGAAATTAATATCAGCATAGAACAAACTAAACCTACCGGTGACGTGGAGGGTGATCTTTCACAGCAAGAGCGTTGGATGTAACTGGAGTACAAGCTGAGACCATTGATACAAACACTTCTGTGAATGCTGACACATCAGCTGTTCTACCCGATGAAAAGACGAATGCACCCTTGGTTGAGTTGGATTCTGCAGTGATGAATGTTGACAATGAACAAGCCATTATCAGAGATGAGCATACAGTGAAGGATAGTGATATTAATGCTGAAGTTGAACCTGAATCCAGGGATGATGATCTGTCACAGGTGGCCGGAGATGGTGCTACTGTTGAGCTGCTATTAAATGATAAACATGGAGAGATGGAGCATACTGGGCATAGTGAAATCCATAGTGTCATATCGGGGGAACATATTGTGGCTACTCCATATCCAGCAGAAGTATGTCTGCAGGAGGATGGTTTCATGAATAATGGTGAACCAGAACAGCCAGAAGATTATGAACACTATATGAGGAATGCAGAAATTTCAGGTTTTGATCTGCATGATCGAGGTAAGTCGTTTCTTGTTTCACCAATCTGTCTTCTATTAGCGTTGGATTTGGTAGATGTACAATATTTTACTCATTTTCTGCTAGCAGTGCTACACTCGGCTACTGTTCATAGTCTACTTGAATAAGAGTAGCAACATTGGAACTATTCGAACTTGATTGATGGATTACATAAAAATTCATCGGACCTTTCATACCTGGGTTTTAGAACATTAGTTTCTTTGATAACTTGGATTCATGTCCTCAGAATTTATGCTTCCAGTGTTAAGTAATCAAATTTGGGTTGTGTGGTTTTTTCTTTGAAAGAACAATAAAAGATTATTCATGATTTAGAGTACAAAAATCAATCATGATAAGGAAAACACATAATCTTGTGGTTGTATAGCTAAGGAAGAACTTAAATACATTCATGATATTGGGGCCTTTGACTCTATATCTTCTGGTTCTAGAATTCTTTGCTGCTAGAACAGGCCTCATTGGCTTAGAGGCACACTATATAGTAATGCATATTAAAGAGAAGATATAATTGTTGAATGTAGAGCACTAGAGTGTCAACTGTTGAGAGCCCACTCTAAATCTTTTGCATTTCTGTTGGATCTAGACCTCCTGTTTTTGAACTTTGTTGAGTTTTATTTGTAACTTTGTGTCTATATGATGCAGGAATTGAATTACTCTGCTGCTGGAAATGACACAGGTTTACTTCAACCTACTTATTAGATTTACTCTCTTGCCAACATGTTGAACAGGGGAAATTAAAATGGAAAACAAAAAACTTGCATGTATTAGCCAGTTAGCATTGTAGTCTTGTAGAAATGAGCCATTTTAGTAAAAAATGTCAACATGGTTTCCATGTGTTGAATATTCTGAATGTCATTATGGGCTTGGTGGCCCGACAATTTTCTCATTAGGTCCTATTGATACCACATATGGTTTGGCCTAGGGCTTTGATTTCGGACAACCAAGTAGTCCAGCTTAACCTACTCATCTGCAAGTACTCGGTTTAGATAATAATGGATTAGGATACATCTAAATAAAATTATTTGTGGTGCTGTATAGATATCTGTCTTGATTCAAAAAAATGTAAGATTTTTTTTTTTTTTTTTTTTTGTAGAAAAACAAATGTATTTTGACTTCAAGCTTATGAAGAATAATAGTTATCCTTCCAGATTATTTTCAGTATAGGTACTTATTTTTCTATTAATTGCTATAATTCGAAAAACCACTTAAGCTTGCGGTCATGGAGATTCAGAGTCATGCCTTGTCCTTTCAGCTGGGGTTCTATATTATAATCAAGGGTTAATTACATAAAGTACCCCTGAGGTTTGGGGTAACTACAAAAGACCCAGCTAAGTTTCAAAATTACAAAAAGTACCCCTGATGTTTGAGGGACTGCGGCAAAACTAATGGAATTTGTGTAAAGTGATAATGCCCCTAATGGATTCCAATTACAAAATTGAAAAAAAGAAGTGGATGAACAAAATTTACTCCCATCTAGTTTGTAAATTTAGTTTTTGGACATTTTACTATAGTTTATGGTGAAAACCAGAGGGGTGAAAATTGTTTCTTCTTCGTAACCAGAAGGGGGTATTTGTAAGATTCCAGGGAGAGTTTTTAATATTGTCCAGCTTATGAAAAATTTAAATAATTTTCAGTTATTCTTATTTACTGATTGCAGATATGCTTATGATGGTGATAATTTAGTAAATCCTTCAATTATATAGGTTGATATTTGCAAGTTTATAAAAAAGTTTCATGGGGAATGTTGTAGTTTATGTTGAAACTGAAAGATGTTTTTGTAAGTTCTAAACAGTTAGCAGGGGTTTTTTTGTAATGTTTTCTGAACAACCAAATGCCAATTTTGTCTCATAATCCATGAACAGTATTGTAGGGGCTTTTTTGGATTTTCAAGTTTGATGACATCGGCAAATTTTGTTAGGACAAGTAGCGGCTGGGGTAAAATGTTAGGCGGAATAAACCTCAGATGTATTTATTGTAATTTGGAAACTTAACTGGGTTTTTTTTAATTACTGCAAACCTCAGGGGTATTTTTGTAATTAACCCTATAATCGATGTTCTTTTCTTTCCCCCATGTCTGCAATCTTATGAAAGTTGTTTTTCTGTTATATGTTTACTGGTTACATATTCCCGAACCATTTCTCTTTGGGCTTTTCAGAGTTTCTAAATTTTGATGATGATGAGCTGAATGAAATAGCTGATGATCATATTCCTGATGATGAAGAGGCACGATTCACTGAGAACACTGGGTGGTCTTCACGTACAAGGTATATGCCCTGTGAAACTATTCTATTAATTTGATATTATCATGGCAATTAGGGATTTCATTTTTTGTTATTGTTATTTGTTTATGTAACTTACTGCTATGGTGTGTAGCCTGTAAGGAAATGAATTTGGTTTCATTTGATACTTCAAATTTACCAAGAAGAATCGAGAATAAATGGGACTTGTGCAGGAAACCTGTCTTAATTCATAAATACTAATTTCCTGTATTCTGCAGGGCTGTTTCAAGTATCTTCAGACATTGTTTAATAAAGAGGCCGAGTGCGGAAGAAAATCTCTTTCCATGGATAACCTCTTAATTGGTAAATCGCGCAAGGAAGCATCAAGGATGTTTTTTGAAGCATTGGTACTTTTCTAATCTTTAATTAATAACTTACTAAATGATGATGCTTCAATCCTTTAAAAGAATCGCAATTGTCTATTATTGGTTTCTGTCATGTGGTTTTAACTTGATAGCGTTGGATGTGCAAAATAGTGGTTTTCCTTGTTAAAGATCATTTACCTACCAAAACATAAAATTGAGTTCAAAATTACAAAAACTACTCTTGAGGTTTGATCTAATTACAGGAAAACCAAAGTATATTTCAAATTTATGAATATTCTTTTAAGGTATTACAAACACCTCCATGAGGTTTGCATTTTTCTTAACAAACACCCTCAATTGAGGACGAGATTTGTAAAATAGAAACAAATATTAAGGGGTTATTTGAAATCTGAAAGATAGTTGGGGTTTTTGTGATTAGACTAAACCTAAAGAGTAAGTTTTTATAATTAACCACTTTATTCCAGTAAATATGTGTTGAATGATAAAATTCACGAGTTTCTTTATTTCTGGCCTTTCTTTATTCATTTCCTGCTCTGAATTTTTAAATAAGCGTTCGTCTTTCTCTCTGTATGATTAATAATCTGTGTTTTTTGACATGAATATGTTACAGGTTCTTAAAACAAGAGACTACATTCATGTAGAGCAGCGAAATCCCTTCGATGACATAACCATAAAACCTCGATCTAGGCTCATGAAATCTGACTTCTGAATTTTAGGATTGCCCGAAACCTTTGCAGAGAAGACACCGTTTTTTTATAAAAAAATTATAAATCTAATATGCAGGCACTCCTTCGGCTTAACTTAATTCATTCTTTCCCTAGTAATGAATGCTTCCTTAAAGTCTGTAGGTTATAAATCAAGTAGTTGTGACTTGTTAACTGGTGAAGTTGGTAGAGATTGTATAATGGATATCCTATTTGTAATTGTATGTACATATGGCATGTAAAAATAAATTTTAGTAGCAAATGAAGCTGGTTTTTTTTTTTTGTTGTGCTGATTCTTGTATATGGTTTATTAATGAGGGCAGAAATTCTACTGTTGATGCATAATTTGTGTTTGGTATTACTGTCAAGTTGGGAGTTCGAATATGAGGGTGTTTTGCTTGATCTTGTATGCTCTTCAAAACATTATGAGATTATAAGATGTTGAGAGCTTATAAGTCATTTTTTAAAAAGAAAAGGGGTGTCCATGTTATTTCAAAATAAGATTTTATTTTAATAAATTCCTTTAACTTAACCTATTTTAGTTACAAAATTGACATTAACATTTTATAAGTTTTTTTTTTTTCTATACACTTTATATTATTTTTGAAATAAGATATAACATTTTATAAATTTTAAAAACACTTTTATATAACGTAGGAGATTATAAGGTCTTTTAACTAAGTTCAAGTCTAGTTCAAAAAAAAAAAAAAAAAACTAAGTTCAAGTCAAGCACTCTTTAAATCAATTTGATTGAAAAATTGTGTACTATGCATCATGAGCAGTGTTCGGTCTTCTTGAAAAAGAAAAAGTTAAATATTTCCAACAATAATGCCTTTTTCCCTCGAGGTTATAACAAAATTGGAAGGTACATGTGGGATAATTATCATGGAATTATTCATAAAGTCTTAAAGAAATAGGATAGGACATTGATTTCCATTGTAGAAGAGGTGCTGAATATCTAGAGTGCGTTGGCGTTACTTGTAGGGGTGATCATAAATTTCAAAATTACACCTCCTCCTTCTCGATTAATTATGCTAAAATTCGAAATTTAAAATACTAAACAAGAATCACACTGGCTCATTGGTGTAGTTGCGGTTTTAGAACTACAAAAAAAACCCATGATTTTTTTAATAAGTTGGGAGTAGTGGTTGAAATGAAGATGATAAATTTCAAAAAACTATAAGATCTGAGTTGGTTCAACCCTACCAACACCCTTACAAAGGGTAAACGATCACGTGAACTACAAGCTCGTGGTTATAAAAAAAAAGAAAAAAACCCATGATTGTACACCCAATGAGCCACTGTGATTCTTTTAGAATCACCATTGCACTTACATTTTACTTTTGCGTTGGGTTTTATTATTGCAAAAATGAATTCTATTTTTCATTCCAATACAAAATGCCGTTAAAATGAATTTTAGTTTAAATCTAGTTGGGCAAAGATAGAATGAGAGATGCATGGTAATATACAAGAAAGCATTTCTCAAAATTTTTGGTCCTTTTTCTAATATTCTGAAAAATATTTATTAATTTTTTTTTATCGAATTGTATTTTTGTTTATTAAAAATGCCAAATCCCCACAACCATAATTTTAATTTTACTTAGTAATACCACACCTTAAAACTAATATGTATCAAATTCAATTTGAAATTAGTAGTAAAAAGAAACAGCTAAACCGCACCGTGTGATGGTGATGACCCTAATTTCATGTGGAGTTTTTAGCGAGAAAAAAAAAGGGGAAAAGGACAAAAGGCAGGTGGACCTGAAATTAGTATATACTAAATTCAATTTGAAATTTATTTTTGTATTTGCATGATTTCTTTGAAATATGTAATTTTCATGAAATCAATTTTTCACCAATTCTTATAAGAGGAAAATGCAAAATTAGTGCATTTATAGGGATGTTGTAATATTAGTCTAGTAACATTTGAAATTATAATTTTAGTCTGTATGTTTTGCTTTTTTTTTTTTTTTTTTTTTTGGATTTTTGGTCCCCTAAATATTGAATTGTGTCAATCTTGTCCTGATGGCTATTTCATTATTTCATATGACCCCAAATACCATCGGTATCCAAAATATTTAATACACCTAAAATCAAGTAGATAATGATATTAGAACCTATGTTTTGTTTATTTCTAAGTTCAATTTATTTATCATTTATACTAGAGATTGCCTAAATAAAGAATAAATTTAGAATTATGAATTTGTATCAAAATCTATGATACGAGTTCTACATGATTATCTTAGTTATAAAATTATAAAAATACACACGAATTTGACAAAATCGGTTATTTTGATTAATAAGACCGAAATTACCACAACTAAAAAGTATAGGACTAAAATTGTTAAATTCCTAATATTACAAGATTAAAATTGTTATTCCCGTGAGGATCGCCACATGACTAAAATCACAACTTCAAAATTACGGACTAATATTGCAACACCCAAATAAATACAAGACTAATTTTGCAATTTTCCCATTCTTATAATCATGAAAGTGAATACAATTTTGCCCATTCTTTTTGCAGTGGATCTGATCTGAAAACAAAAAAGTAAGAAAAGAACAAAAGGCAGGTGGACTATTATTTTTCGTCATATCCGTTGCACCCCTGCCCCACCCCCCCCCCCAAAACCCCAAATATGACCGTTGCAGCGCCACCGCCACTATGCTATATATCCACCCTTCTCCGCCGCAACTCTCACACCAACAATCCCTTCTCTATCTCTAAATTCTCTTCAATAATCCTCTCTCTCTGTTTCCCTCTCAATTTTCCTCTCTGAAATCACAGAGAATTAAAGACAAATGGGGCTTTCAATCGACACCACCGCCGGCGGCGAATCCTCACACACACACAAAATCTTCCTACTCACAAACTACATCCTCCTCGGCGCCGCCTCCAGCTGCATTTTCCTAACCCTATCCCTCCGCCTAATCCCCTCTCTAATCGGCGCTCTCCTCATCCTCCTCCACATAACCACCATCGCCGGCGCGGTATCCGGCTGCGCCGCCGCCTCCCGCGGCAGCTCCAAGTTGTACGGCGCGCACATGGTGGCCACCGTCCTCACGGCCATCTTCCAGGGCTCCGTCTCCGTGCTGATCTTCACCCGGCCGTCCGATTTCCTCGGACACCTGAAATCGTACGTGAGAGAAGAAGACGGCGTCGTTATACTGAAGCTCGCCGGAGGTTTGTGCGTACTGATATTCTGTTTGGAATGGGTGGTGATGACGTTGGCCTTCTTTTTGAATTATTATGCGCATGTGGAGAGGAGGGGTAATAATGGAAATAGCTATGGGATGAGGAGTGGGAAAGTTCAAGATGATGATGAGGATTTGAAGACTTTGCCATGGCCAATTCAAGTTTAATTTTATTTTTTAAAATTACATATTTATTTATTTATTTGTAATTTTGAATTAATTTGTGATGATGGAGGATTAATGGTTATATGGATATTCATTTCTTGTTCTTTGGATATATAGACTATATAGTGCAGTTTTAATTTTAATATTTGTATTTTGGTGGGGAAAAGAAAAAAAAAAGAATGTCACCATTTTAATAATCCAAGTAATTTATCTTGTTTTAACATATTGGGGGCTAGTTAATCCAAGTTTGAATATGTTACCTAGTTAATACGAAATCAAGATTCTACACTCCCTCTGTTACAAAATTATAGACCTATTGCTCTACTTGACCATTTCCTTTAGTCCAACACTTTACATAATTTTTTAGCAATTTATGTCAATAATACTGACGGATAATTAAAAAACTACTCCTGAAGTTTAGTCTAATTAAAAAAAAGAAAAACTCCAGTTCAAAATTACAAATACCCTTTGAGGTTTGTATTTACCCCATCTTGAAAGTACAATTTTGTAAGCTAAAAAGTCAAGGGAATTTTAAATTTTAAGGTAATTAAAGCTAAATCTCAAGAATAGTTTTTGTAGTTAATCCTTAAATTTATATAAAAAAACCATGGAAAACTTTGAATTCGGATAGCAAATGGGATAAAAATATTTGGGAGTAATTTTGCACTTGAATTAATTGAAAAAATAAGAACAATAAGGACCTCTTCAATTTCAGCAATCAGCATGATGGAAGTTAAACAAACCCTATTTCCACATATACCAACTGAATATCATGTGTACAAAAATGACATTATCTTACTATACATTCAATTGGTGAATTCAAAGTTTTTAATCACAAAGTGAAACAGAGATCCATCCCCATATGTATAGTAAAAAAAAGGAGGTGAAAGAAGAGGAAGAGGATACAAACTACACAAAAAAGAACACTAGCTAAACAAACATTGTCTTTGTTGCTCAGGCAAATCATTCACTCAAAACGCAGCAAACACACACTAACTACCACACAAAAACATCGGACGAACGAACCAACGTAATAAACACTACATCGAAATACGGACCCCCCATCGGGATTCTTTTCAACTACGTACGTACATTCCTAATGGAGGAGACGAGACGACAAACTTACCTAGACTTCTTCTTATGTTTCTAACGAAAAGATGCCGCAACTCAACCTTGCTTTTCTCGCAACGTAGTAGTCCTCAGCTTGAAATGTAGTACTCACACCTTGATTTCTTTACCGAAAAGCCAGCTAAACGGAACATCCGGCGCCTGCTTTGCCCTCGCATGTGCCCTCTCCTCCAAACGTCTAATCCTAGGCGGCAATCCGCAGACGTAATCCTGCGCTTTTCGCCCCTCACCCGAAAGTCCAGTCAACTTCTCCACTTCCCATCTCGCCACTAAGAATTCCAAGATATCGGCATAGTCTTTAGCCGTGTAGACGCTAAGCCGTTGCGCCACAGCAGAGAAATGTTCGAACAGGTTATCGTCTTTGCCATCGTACATCAAATGAGCCGGCATGGTGATTTTTTTCCTCATCATGTCGGCGAGACATAGCACGGTGCCGTCAGGGTCGATTTCGAAGAGCTTTTCGATGATTTTGGTGTAGGCCGTCTCGTGGCGCTTTTCGTCCGAGGCGATGGTGCCACATATCTGAGCTAGTTTTAGGTCTCCGTGTTCTTTGGCGAGCCGAGCTGTGTTTCCGTGAGAAATGAATGTCGCCCTTTCTTGGAATGAAGTGTAGATGAATCCGAGGTAGGGGTTGTTCTCTGTACGAGGGTCCTGTTTGGTTGTATCAGAACATGTGTAGAGAAAGTTAAAACTAAAAACCGGAGATGTTATAACTTTCAAAATTACAAAAAGCCCCCTCACGTTTACTTCTATCATAAATTTAAGAGAGTAACTGTAATATTTCTACAACTATCAGGGGGTTTTTTAAATATTTTTTTATTTATGAAGGAGAAAATATAAGACAAAGTCAAACCTCAAGGTTTTTTTTGCAATTTTCAGAAACCTCTAGGTTTTTCTGTAACTAGCCCGAGCCCGAATATCAATTTTTTTTTTTTGTAATTATCCCTAAAGAATAATTGGAAATGTACAAGAAGAAAAGTCACATGTGATAAGTTCAAATTTTGAATACATGGGTTCGCATCAATGTCTCGATTCTCGACCATGAAGTATGAGAGACTAGAATGCCACATATTAACTAAAAGGTAAACTACAAAAACCACCCCTGTGGTTTAATCTAATTACGAAAATAATCCAGTTATCTTTCAAAATTACAAGTACCACCTGAAGGCATTATAAACACCTCTTGATATTCGTATCAACGTAACAAATATCCCCTTTTGAGAGTGTAACTTGTAAAAAACAGAATTAAATTTCAAGGGGCCAATTGTAAGTTTCAAAGATAGCTTTTTTTTTTGTAATTAGACCTAACCAAAGGGGTAGTTTTTTGAAAATTAACAATATTTAGTATGAAAAGCACACAGATTGAAAACAAAAGGGATCAGACAAGAAGTTATCTTACCATCCCTGAACCAATAAGGTATTGCGCCGTTTTTCGATTTGCTTCATCTCGACACGCCCCGAAAGATAAAGATATTTGTTTAGAAGATCGCCATGACGATTCTCTTCAGCGGTCCATGCCCGAGTCCAAATAGCCCAAGGCGTTAGACTAGCGCCGTCTCGTCTCTTACAGCATCTAAAGTGTTTATCATAGTCTGATAAGTGGGAAGTGCTTCCTCCGTAATCATATCTCCTACCAAAACCACAAAATAGTCGTCCGGGATTTCTTTGGACCTTTCCCTTAGTTCCTTGACCTGATCGTGAAAGCCTTCTGATGAGGGATCGGGAAGGAAGTCGCTCGGCTGCCAACACTTCTCGACGTGCTTAAGATGCACCAAGAGGTTCTGCTCGCCCAATCGTGCAGCGAGTTGAAGATTTCGCTTCTCTGGCGGCATGGAATGTGTCACTTGGACATGCACTTCTCGTGGCGGAGTGAACGGCTTTTTAGCTTTTCCGACCTCTCTGCATTCGAGAAAACGAGCCTTTCAGAAATGCTGTTGGAATAAAAACTAGGGATAATTATAAACAGTACCCTTGAGGTTTGACCTTATTACAGAAAAACCCCGCTAACTTTCAAAATTACAAAAAGTACCCTTGAGGTTTTTGCAATTTTAAAAAGTCTTTGGATTTTTTTGTAATTAACCCGAACATCTTTTTTTTTTTTTTTTTTTTTTTAATTATCCCTTAATTTAAAGACAAGAGGAGACCTGGGTTAAGGCAGAAAGACTAAGCATCTATTAGTAGGATGATGAGATTTTAATAAAATTGTTTTAAGGAGTAAAGCTAACAGACTAAATCAACAATAATATCACGACAAATTATCGTATTACAGCACAATCATATGCAAGAATATATTGCATTAACAAAAGGGATAATTACAAATATCTCCCTTAGGTTTGGGCTAATTACAAAAAATCCCGAGATTTCTGAAAATTGCAAAACCCCTTAAGGTTTGATTCCGTCTTCATAGGCAAAAATATTTCAAAAGCCCCTTCATATTTATAAAATATTACAAATTATCCCCATAAATTTAAGGCAGAATTAAACTTGAAGGTTTTTTTAATTTTGGAAACATCTCTTTTTTTTTGTAATTAGCCCAAACCTCAGGGGTATTTTTGTAATTATCCCTTAATAAAAAAGCATGGACTATCATAAACACATCATTTTCTCCGGTAAGTAGCAGATAAACCATCATATAGAGATGATTGAGTATTTATGTCCTTGAAATCTATAGCCCACAACCATAGAAAGATTTGTCAAAATTGTCTAAGACAAGCAAACTAATTAATATCATAAATTAAGTCAAGAAGAAACATAAAATATACCAACCACCACCACCACTTTGTACACATAATCAAAGTCAAGAGTATAGGTAGAAAAATGCTAAATCCAAAATATTTTAGGCATTAAAATAAATAATGATTCTAGCCAACCTCTTAATTTCCAATGTACTTGAGCTAGGAAGAGAATAAATACATGATTTTTTTTTTGTAACTATTGGATCACATTAAAAGAAAAGGAGAAAACAATGATGCAAAATCTTCATAAAGATTCCACCTAATTTTCATCAAATTCAAAGAGGCTCAAGAAGCATGAGGTGAAATAAATAAATATAAAAAAATGTAAATTTGTTGATGCTGAGAGACCTGCTTCACCACCATGGCAAATACACATAGTTCAACATAAAATTACAACATTCAAAACATTAATAAAATAAAACCCAATCTCATATATATCATGTGAGACCATAAAAAAATGGGATGGGATCTCTATTCCACTTTCCCTTTTTTCACTCCCTATTCCATATGTTGGATGAATGACACATGTCATAATTGTGACATCATCTTATACACGCGTGTATTTCATCCAATACAATGGAATAGGAGTGGAATAGGAAAAAAGTGGAATAGGAGATCTCAACCCTAAAAAAATAAGCCACTTGTGTGTGTAAGATCTACTTTTGCGGCTTGTCAAAAAGGAAAACCATAATACCACGCCATGCATAACACAAACTCACTAATAACACCTCAAGAAAAGGACAAAAATCCAACCAACCCCAATAACAGACAAAATGAGAGAAAGGAAACAAACAAAAAACAAAAAAAAAAAACAAGGAAAGGAAATCAATTGAAAGAAAAGGAAAAATGTTGCATGCATCTAAATCAAGTAACAGAGCTTGGGGAGGTGTTCATTTGGGTATGCTTTAATGAAAACAATTAAGATCATTTCCATCCATGAAGCATTCTAAAACATAAGAAAATGAGAAAAAAGGACTACATAATTTGTCTCTTAACTGATTTAACATAATAGTACATAAGTAATTGTAAAATACAAGAAAAAATGCAGATACACATAGATCAACACCATGCAACTTGTTTAACATACAAATTGCAACAAATTCACAACAAAAATATAATCTCCACATGCCCATTTCTTTTTCTAAATGAAAAACACAAATACAAAGAAAAAGAGAAAATAAAATTTTAAAGAAAAACGGCGGCACAAGAACTTTCCAAGAAAACCAAGTGAAAAAAAGGCACCTTTTGATCGTTCATGACCATAAAACCATTAATCTTATTAAAGAAATAGAAACTCACATTTTGGGAGAATGAAGAGTTGAAGCCATTAAAACCCTGTGAGATCTGTGCTCAGAACCAGGAAAAGCAGGGATCTTGTGAGGAACGAAGCTAATTTTGAGTGCCATTTTTTTCTTCTTCTCAATATTATTTGTTTACAACAACAAAAAAGGAAAAAAATTGAATTTTCAAACTTCAATATTTCTTCGAGCTTAAAATGAAACAGAAATAGAAATGCAGAGGGAAATGGGACAAGTGAAGGGCGCAGAGACACAAACGCACTAAAATACGGCAGTGGAAATGAAGGACAAAATAGGAAAAAGCCAAAAAGCTGAGATCAAAATGGAGAAAACGTTTGGCTTTCAAAACACAATAAATGCCCATAGTTTTGATGCTAAAAACAGGTTTTTCTGATTGCCCACTTGACATTTTCTTGAGGGGGCGATGGTTTCTATGATCAAAATATGGGACTTTCCAGCAAGGTACAATACCCTGATGCAGGGGGATCCTTTTGATATGTTTGTCTGTGGTTGTATTTTTGTTAAATGAAATTTTATCCCTTATTACTTTTTTTTGGGTAAAATCTTTATTGTGTAAAAATCTCCCTAAAATATTGTTTAAATTCTTTAGAGGAAAAAATAATAAACTACATTTTACCATCTTCCATCTAAACTTTACGTAATTTCACTTTGCAAAATCAATTTACCAAAATAAATAAATAAATAAGTTATATACATTTATCTATATTTTAATACGTCAAAATCACACAAATAAGTTTAAACCATATAGTGAACCAAACGGACCGAACCGACACAAATTCAGCTTACTGAAATTATTATTATATTATAATGTATAAGTTTTTTTCGTATATATTACTTATTTTATATTATTATGTATTATTTACCTACTAAAATTAAAAAAATTATAATTATGATTACAATATTTCTTTTTCTATTATTGTTATTTTTTTGCAGAACTCTGATTTACTGAAATACCGAACCCAAATACAAAAAATAATTTAGTAAAAATCGAGCCAAACCGATTATTTTGGTACAATATCGAGTGCAATTGATGCGTACAAATTTTTTGATTTAGTTATGATTTTTGTTAAACACCAAACAACTATTGAATTTAAGCGCTACTCATAAAACTCAAAGGAACTCGATCCAACACTGTTTGTGATGGAAAGAATACTTCAACCACGGTATTACACGATAATACACGATATAAACATACAAAATATCGAGGTTATCGTGTCACTAACGAAAGCGTGTCATTATCGTGCTCGTGTCGTGTCATTATCGTGTTACTAACAGGTGAAAACAACTTTACCAAAGCTGTTTTCGGAGTTTTTTATTTGTTTTTAAAATTTCTGCCGAAGACAGCTTTCCTAGAGCTGTCTTCATAACAACCGTTGTGTTTGACAACTAACGTGCTAATAGACAACGGTGAACATGATAACCGTTGTCGATGAGACAAACGACAACAAGTAAATGGGTAACCGTTACGAGACTAATGTAGTGTCAGTTTGTATATCGACTAAAGTTATCTTACAAAGAAAATTTTGTCGGGCATGCAATTATGTAACTTTATGAAAACATAAATAATTCCTAAACACTATAATCAATTTTTGAACATGCAATTAAAAATTAAAATAAGAATTAAAACACGAAGAGAAAATTGGGATGAAACTAATATAAAAAGAATATTGACCCTAAAATAAATCAAAGATGTCTAAACTGCCCTAAAATATATCATCATCAATGATGTCTAGCCCGCCTAAATCCTAAATCGTAAACTCTAAAACAATATCATTGATAATATATTTTATTAAGGTATATTAATTAAATATATTTTTATGAATAAAATTAAAAAAAGATAAATACATGTATATTTTTTTAATAAGTTGAGAGTAGTGATTGGAGGGGAGGGGATAAATTTCAAAAAATCTGAAAGATACTGGGGGTTCGAACCCTGGTCAACACCCTTAGAAAGGAACTATTTACGGTCTTGTTTGATTCAATTCGAAAAAAAAAATAAATAAAATAAACTTTTAACTAAATTAAAACTCTAATTGATTGATTAGTCTCCTTGTAAGTTTAATTAAATTTATAATCAGAATAACCTAGATCTGGCCTACGAGTTGATTTCTCCTCGTGGCCCATGCGAACCATCATCCCAACTATTTACAAAATAGTAAACCCAACATATATATTCTAAATACAAATGTAAATGTTCATGATCGTTTTCTTTGGTTATTAATCGTGGAATGTGATGATACAATATTCTTGGTGCTGGAAAATATAAACGTGTCCCGCGCTTTCCAGGTGCAAATTCTTTATCTATTTTCACTCCAAATAATTTCATCCAAATACAGTAAAACAATATCTAATAGAATGGACGAATATTTGTTTGGACGACCTTTTCCGGCTGAGAAGTAAGCAACTCGTGCACATGAAGTGGAACTTTAATTAGTGCAAGTTTAATTTCTCCAAAATCGCGGCAGAAATTCGAAAGCTAGTGCTAAATTTTACAACTCAATAATGTATACGATTAGACATCTTCAACCCACGAATCTCTAAACAAATATATAAATCAATAAAGTGAAAGGCTTGATTCAATATATGATATTTACCGAATAGTTTCTATTTTTTAAGATAAATGAAAATATATAAAAAGAAAGAAAAAGTCATGATCACAAACCGATCAGGTAGCAAAAGGAAAAATAATGCAAAATGTCGGAAAAAACCACAAAATAACTTAAAAACGCAATTTAAGTGAATGGCGTTTTTCTCTCAAGGATTTTCGAGTGATATTGTCATTGTTGTTTTTGCACGCGTTTCGAGTATCGTCTAGATGGTCTGATGTATCTTGTGGAATGTAACACCCTTACCCTATAACATATACACTTAAAATACAAATACCAACTTAAATGCATTACAACTACTTTGCTTATCAGTGCGCATATTTATGATTATTGCAAACACATTGTACAAACTCAAACATTGTTCCCATGAAAATATTTTTAGCACTCATACACACATACATAATTTATATTACAAACCATTATAGACCATATTCTTATAAACAAGATCCTAAAATGATATGCAAATGATGAGCCGAGGAAGAAGGATCGAAATCAATCGGCCGACCTTGGATCCATGCTTCAACTTGTACTAAAGCTTCACATATATATCACTTTCATCTACATAATCTAAAAATAGTCAACATTGCATTTGGTGAGTTGCAAGCTCAATAAGTATAATCAAGTAACAAGTTATTTAACATCACACAAGCACATCATCATCAACACAACTTACACATTCTATTTATATCATTAATAAGTACACAAATGCATATGCTTAGTCATATTCTTTTTTCTTGTTATGGATCATCTATATCCAAGAATAAACCGTGATCGCGAATATGGCCATGGAACTACGTAATTCAAAACACATATATTTGAGTTCCAAGAACTCGGGGTGGCCGTGACGCGGTACTCTGTATTGAAAATTTCAAAATCAGAACACATGATTCAAGGATATTGGTGGCCATAACGAGAATCCTTTATCTCACGATGAATGCATATTCCATATCCACATAATTCATATCCATATCAAATTATCATCAATACATTTCATATATCTCGATTCCATATCAATATCATCAACACATTTCACATTTCTCACATTCATATCAACACCATCATAATATCACCAAAACAACCATATAATTCACATTTAGAATACATTGGATTCATATCCACAAAAATCGAATTCATTCAAAAACATCAATTATACAATTACATAAGAGTCAAATAACAAATTACAAGATTATACTCACAAGGTGATGCCCTTATCCCGATTCGCTTAATCAACCTTATTCACTTTTTATCGAGATTTTGACCTATCAATATATAAAAATGCACAAACAAATTCACAATCACATATTAAGCATTAATGAAGTCATGTATGTATGCCATGTATGAATTTTAACTCATTAAAATTGACGAAACTTAGAATATTCAACTAAAATGTCCGAAAATTTCACTGCGAGTCTTGATATTTTAAAGATAACTTTCGTAGAGAAAAATTATATTAAGGTGATTCAAGTTGGACTGGAAAGAAAATTCAATTTTATACAACTTTCATATTTCACAAATCTCCAAAATCGGAAAGAAAATCAGTCGAAATGAAGAATTACAGTTATAAAACTGTTCTAGACAAACAGAGAATCATGTTGTCACCTTAAAGTTCATGTAGATTTTCACACCTCTTAATGTATCCAATCACTCCCAAATTTTTACCACAATGAACTAACATGTATAATAATATAACTCTGCCTTCAAATAATTAAAACGCATGATTTTAGACCTTCAAATACGACTGTTCTATAGGATAACAAAACAGATTCTTATACTTTGACAACTTTGTGTTTATCTTGTTCTTTCTTGTTTTACAAACCCTTAATCCGATTTTTAACTTATCAAAACTCAAAAATATAAACTAAACTCATATATAAACACTCTTATGACCATATATTTAAGATCTAACCATTATATTTCATGTCTTGAAAGATTAAAGAAACAAAAATCTGCAACTATGACTATATGTACTATCAAATGTTTATATTATAAAAATTAACAAAAACTAGATATACTTACCAATTAGTTGAGGATCTATCTTTCTTAAACAAATACATGTATGGAAGATTATTTTTCTAAACAAGAATCAAGAGAAAAGTTGGAAGAATCTTGGATTTTTGATGAAGAATGAGCTTACGGGTTGATTTCTTTCACTTTTTCTTTCTTTCTTTGATTTGCTTTATTTTTTTCCTCCTTTCTTTAGAAACATCCAGACCACCAATAATGGTAACATGGCTGCCAATTATTCTTATTATAGAGCAATAATGTAAATTTTTCAAAAAAATACACTTTAGCCCCTAAAGTGTGTTCAAAATGCATGTTGACCCCTCAACTTATGATTAAAAATTAATTACATATACATGTATTTAAAAATGTATACTCAACATATATTTGTACTTTATACACTCAAATAAATCCAATGATGTAATAGAATAAAGCTCAAAATACTTATTACCCGATTTCTTTAAATAGTGCACAAGTAGTAACCTAACATAATTAAACTAAAAATTGAAATATTAAGATTATTCATGTATTTTAATGTCAATATGAAATATAAAAATGCATGTAATTATGTTTATGAATGATATAAATCATGTAAATAATATGAAAAGTTTCGGGTTATGACATGGAATGTCGGCTCGGATACTCGAGCTACAATGTCCATATTCTTCATAGCTTCGAGGAGCACATGAGTGAATAACAAGCGGAGTAGTTGAAGAGTCGCCTAGCTTGGTCTTTAAAGCTTCGATTTGTCTTGTTCTTATTCATCTTGCTCTTCGTCTTTCGCCATATTGGATCACCTCTTTGGGGCTATTGCCGCCATGGCTTGAAAGCTCTCCGAAAGTTGATCAATTAAAACTTTCGAAGGATCACTAAGTTTTAACACGTAATTACTAACAGGGTTCTTGTTATTCACGATCTCAATGGCCTTATTTAAGTCGGACCTTCTCCTTGTCCACCAACCGATCGGTCGACTGATTATGAAGCGATATCGATGGTTGAGGTTCGTGGACCACCGGCGAATGCTCTTTGTTTATTCCTTGGGCAACGTTACTTCGATTTGGGCTAAGATTTTGTGCGGCATCATTTATCTCAAGTATCCTTGTCGCCTAAAGATTCAAAAGAGTTTTGAGTATGCACCTTGAATAAGCGGCTTCACCATGTTGGGAAATTTATTTTGTAGATTTTGATGAATGCCATGTAAAACTTAAACTAGAAAGTTGGCACCACATTTTCCTTGTAATTTGTATTGTAATAGATAGGAAATTTGGAAAAGTTGAGTCAAGTCACTATGCCTAGAAATATAAGAAGTCAATCAAGACGGAAGTGAAGACTCATTGCAAGACAATTTGAGTATGGCAAGGAAGAAAAGTCAAGAACTCGACTAAAGGTGTATCGGTGTGAAATAGTGTATGAAGAGTCGATCAAGTCAACTCAAGAAGCCAAGTCTCAAGTTAAAGTGACAGATGAGTCATCCAAAGATTGGAAGCTAACTCAAGTCACCTGGGGAATAAAAGATCGCGATCAAGTCAAGACAACCGAACAAGATCCGTTGATGAAAGTCAAGAATGTTACTCGAATAGTAACTTTTTGTTAAAGTTGTCGAGATAAAGTGTTAGTTCTAGTTGTGTGCAAAAGGAACAAACCAATGGGAACCTTGCACAAGTGTCGAAATCTTTGCAATCTTTGCAAGACATTAAATACGAGGAAATGTCAACATCAAGGAATGCAACAAGACAAGCCAATGAACACAAGTGACTTTTGAAAATCGGCTATCTTTTCAACAGGCGTGATTTTTGAAAGTTCACTATAAAAGGATGAGGAAACTCATTGAGAAAAGGTTATCTTGCACACCTAAGAAATCAAACATTATTCAAATCAGTAACTGCAAAATATTCTCAAGATATTCAAGCAAAATCCTCAAGCTAAAATCTCGAAGGAAATCAATCCAACACAAAGTGTGAAGGAAAGACAACTTCAAACTGTTGAAGAGGAAACTTTTGAAGAATCAAAAGGGTTTACTTTCAAGGAGGATTGTAGGAAGGTTCAAGGTCGAACCAATCTCAAGTTATTGGAGGGCTTCGTGATCAAATCCAAGAAGCTTTAGAAATTGAGTGAAGTAGCAAAGCGTACCGCCTGTGAAGAAGCGAGTCGGACGAGACTTTTGTGTGACCAAGGCATCTCTAGCGAGTCCAAGGAGCAAATCGGTTGTGTGATCAAGACTTGTCTTTAGATCGATAACCACTTTGTGAATCGATCATTACTTAGTGGATTCTCTAGGAGTTGGAGAAGAGAGGATTAGAAGAATTACCCCATCTTCGAACTTCTATAAAAATCATTTGTGTCATTTACATTTCAACACTTTTATTTCGCATACTTACTTATATCTGGCGATAATTTGCTATCCAAGCGATAATTAGGCAAGTGCTAAAATCAAGTGTTAAAACAAGTTTAAATCAAATTTAAGGGTGTTAAGTCATCCGCTAATAAAACTCAACACAACCAAGTTAAGGTTTAGGTTAAATAGTTGAGTTATTCTATCAATGACTCATCAGTGTTGAGTGGCTAACTCTATTTGAATAACCAACTTAGTGTCCATCAAGGACTTAGCTATTTGTGTTAACTCTCGCAATTTCTTTAAAAGGACTAAATCGAAAATTTGGTAAGGTTTATTCAACCCCCTTCTAAACCTTATTCATACCCCTTAGGACCTACAAGTGGTATCGAGCGGTTGGTTCATTGAGCCTTCCGCATCAGTTCTTGAACTAGATCTCTATCTTTTCTAAAAGATTTTTAACACTTGTATTTTAAAAATCTTTCATTCTTAGCAAAAGTTATTATCATGGAAGCAAATCGACACACATTCCTATGTTGACTATTGAGGAGTTTGATGGTGGAAAATTCGTATGCAAGCTCATCTATCTCGCTTTACATGATGAAATGTGGCTAGTGATAGAGGATGGGCCACCGCAAATACTAAAAGTGAACACATGTACCGCAAGGAGAGCAAGCTTTGTGAATGAAGGAGAAGAAGTTGTGGTTGAGGCAAGACCAGCCATGGTTGAGAAACCAAGGACTAAATGGACAAACGAGATGAGAAAAAGATACAACTTGGACAATGTGGCAAGGACATACTTTACAAAACCTTGGACAAAGCAATGTTCAACAAAGTCAAATTTTGCCAAACCGCAAAACAAATCGAGATAAATTAACTTTAATTTGTGAAGGATGCGAGCAAATTAAAGAAAATAAATTGTAATCACATTCTTGTCTGAAATTTGAAAATTTTAAAATGCTTGCGGTGAAACCTTGGATCATCACGGATGCTAGATTCATGAAATCACAAATGAGCTATCAAAGACTTGGGAAAGAATATACATAAAAGGAAATGTGTATGAAGATCTCCGAGAAGCCTCCCCCGGTGAATGGGAAATGAAGGTCATGGCTCTAAGACATTCGATGGACCTATCAAAAATATCCAATCATGAGCTATTCTCGGACCTCGAGCTATGAGTTTGGAGCCGAGAAGAAAAGATCAAGAGAGAGTTTGTACCCAAAACAATTTGCACTTATAGTCAATGATGGAAAGAGAGTCAAGTCAAGGAAGCCATAGACCAGGAGGAGATTGCCCCGATGGTTAAAAGATTCAACAAGTTATTCAATAAGAACTATAAAAGAAACAAGAGTGAATCCTCCAGGATACATTGACTCCCTCCAAGTCAAGGAAGACATGCCACCCAAGAGAGCTGAACATCAAATGGTTGAGTATCAGAGCCGAGCAACCCAAGGACGAAGAAAGAGCTGATCAAAGAGCTGAGAACCTGTGTTGGAATTGCAGACAACCAGGACATTTTGCAATTGACTGTTCCTATCCACCAGTCAACAAGTACATGGATGAAGAAGAAAGAAAAGTCTTCAGAGAAAGAAGACAGGAAAAGAAGAAAGCCATGTTGGCTGCTGAGACTGATGAGACAACTAAGTCTAAAGAAGCAGCAGACTCAGAGAGTAGTGAAGTTGACTACTCAAGTGATTCGGAAGAAGAAGCAATGATTTGTCTAATGGCTAAAGAACAAGATCAACCAGACCAAGAAGATGAGGTACACTCTAACTCATCTCATTCAGATTCTAGTGATAGTGATTGTGATACACACACTTCATCACCCACTGATCTTTATGATTCATTAGGCAAAATGATGAAAGACTTTGAGCACATTAAATCCTCACACACACTATTAAATGAGGAAAACAGCCAGCTCAAAAGCCAAAACTCACAGCTGACAAAGGAGTTGAGTACTCTAAGTCACATAGCTGGTGAGAACAAGGAGCTGAAGGCTGAGAATGCTAAACTAATAGCAGAGATAACTGCTATAGAAAAGAGGGAAAATGATCTCAAAAATGTGATTGCCTCATTTACAAAGGCATCTAAATCATTGGATGACCTTATTATGAGCCAAAAAGAATGTGGAGATAAGACATGTATAGGATTCAATTCCTTTGTGTGCATCAAACTCCTAGAGTGATTTTGGAAAAAGGATCTTCAAGTAATGAAGCATCTCAAAAATCCAAGACACCAAATGTTGCACCCACATTCATTCCAAAGCACAATCACAAACAAATTGGCCTTGGATATAAAGGGAAAGGAAAACGGACCGATTGAGTATCTTTGAGAGGACGGTGATAAGAAATCCAACAGAGTTCCTCAAAGCAAACTCTAAATAGGAAGTACTCTGTGAAGAATAAATAGAGCTACCAAAAACCCCGGAAGTTTTATCAAAAAAACACATATGATGGAACAATGTGAAAAATCAAAAGACCAACAGAATACAAGCCTAGATGGCAAAGACCTAGATCTCAAAGAAAGGTCATTCCAAAGGCATACTGAGACAAAAGAGACAAATGTATGAACCTAAAACCCCAAGCAATTTGCCAAAGTGAATTATGATTATAGCACAAATAGATGGCAACCTCTTAGAGTCAAGTCATTTGACTATAGGTTGGTTGGATCATCTTACAACACTAACCCCTCAGGACCCAGGCAAGCATGAGTACCTAAAAACTAATTTCCTTGATTGCGAGGTTCAAGGAACAAGCGAGTGCCAAGGAATGCGGTACATGGATAGTGGTTGTTCCGACATATGACAGCAACAAGAAAAATCTATCAAGATTCAAGGAGATTAGAGGCACAAAAGTCATATTTGGAGGAAATGAAATTCGGGGAAATAAAAGACTTTGGATCCATCAAGAAAAATGGATTGGAAATCACAGATGTTGCTTATGTTGAGGACTCAACTTTAACTTGCTCAAAGATAAGTCAACTTTGTGATAAAGGCTACAATGTTGGATTGATATTGGATTGTGCCAAATTAAAGATCTTGAATCAAATGAAATAGTGCTACAAGGATCAAGACGAGAAGAATATGTATGTGGTGGATGGTCTCTCGCCACACCAAGCACTTGTCTGTTAGAAAAAAGAGCACCTGGTAGGAGTCAAGTTGGTTGTGGCACAAGAAGCCGAGTCATCCGAACTTCAAGACAATCAACAAGCTTGCAAGGAGTCATCTGTGGAAGGACCGCCAAACTCGGTGTACAAGAAGAAAAGTGTATCGATGCATGCCATATGGGAAAAGCAGATCAAATCTCCATTCAAGGAGAAGCTAGTCCTTCTTCAACAAGGATATTACATCATTTGCATATGGACTTATTTGGTCCGTTGAACAGCCAACATAAGTGGGAAGAAATACACCTTAGTGGTGGTAGATGAATATTCAAGATATACATGGACAATCTTCATGTGCAAAAAGAAGAAACTTTGCGAAGTTACCTCGGTGATGGAAAGAGTTCAAAATGAAAAGAGCAAACCATTATAAAGATAAGGTCCGATAGAGGAAATGAGTTTGTCAATGGGATAATAACTCAAGATCTTGTGTTGAAAATGGTATTCCCATGAGTTATCTGCAGCAAGAATTCCATGTGAGAATGGAGTAGTGAAAGAAGGAGCAGAGAACTCTCAAGGAAGCTGCAAGGATCATTGGTCAAGTTTGGATTACCTAAGAGATTTTTGAAAGAAGCCATCAAGATCGCATGCTATACTCAAATTAGATGCATGATAAATAGCAAGTGACAAAGACTCCTATGAAATACGGACGGGGGAGAAAGCCAAATGTTGGGTACTTGAGAATATTTGGATGTAAATGCTTCATCCACAACAATGGCAAGGATAATCTAAAGGCTTTTGATGCTAAAGGCGATGAAGGTATCTTTTTGGGATACTGGTGAAATCAAAGCCTATAGAGTCTTGAACAAGAGGACTATGGTCACAGAAGAGTCTATTCATGTGGTTTTTGATGAACCTAATGTGAATGGAGAACACCTTGAAGAGTTAGGCGATAATTTGAATCGACCAACTATCTTTGAAAAGTCCTTATGTTGAAGTGAAGCAAGAGTAATCAACCAAGATGAAGATGAGATAGTGAATCTCAAAGACAGTGGAAAATCTCTGAGATGAATGATGATGAAAGAGTGCTCAAGACAACACAGTGTGAGACAATTTGAACCCGGTGATTTGCTTCAACTTTGATGTAAGATGGGTGAGAGACCATCCACCATAGCTAGTCATTGGACATGTGAGAGATGGTGTAAGAGCAGATCCAAAGCTCGGAAGAAGCAATGTTCACTTGTTTTATTTCCCAAATAGAGCCAAAAAGATGTGTCTCAAGCATTGGATGACACACATTGGATTCAATCCATGCAAGAAGAGCTAAATCAATTTGAAAGAAACAAAGCGTGGGAATTGGTGCGAGAGACCAACCCATGAGAATGTTATTGGTACAAAATGGGTTTTGAAACAAGATGAATGAGGAAGGATCGTGGTAAGAAACAAAGCAAGGTTGGTAGCCAAAGGGTATTGCAAGAAGAGGGAATAGATTTTGATGAAACTTTTGCTCTGTTGCTAGATTAGAAGCAATAAGGATGTTTCTTGCCTATCTTTGCTCACAAGAACTTCACCGTATATCAAATGGATGTGAAAAGTGCATTCTTAAATGGATGTTGGAGGAAGAAGTCTATGTTGAACAACCTCCAGGTTTTGAGCGGAAGACCATTGGATATAAAGTGTACAAGCTTAAGAAAGCATTATATGGATTGAAAGCAGTACCAAGAGCATGGTATGATACATTATCTCAATTTCTAAGCGATAATGGATTCACCAAAGGAAAAGTGGAATGTAACACTCTTGATTTCAAGATGGAGAGAGTATCGCTTGTTCAAATATATGTGGATGATATCATTTTTGGATCCACAAATAAAGAGTTGTGTGATAAGTTCTCAAACCTCATGCAAGGCAAATTTGAAATGAGCATGATGGGAGAGATGACTTTCTTCATAGGACTTCAAGTCAAGCAATTGAAGGATGGAACTTTCATAAGTCAAACAAAGTACACCAGAGATTTAATGAAGAAATTAGGTATGGAAGAGAAGTCTTACGTGAAAATACCAATGAACACATCATCAAGATGGACATGGATTCGGATGGTAAAGGCTGTAGATCAAACAAGATACTGAGCACTCATTGGATCACTACTCTATTTAAGAGCAAATGAGACGGACATCACCTTTCTTTGTAGGTGTATGTGCAAGATTTCAATCTGCACCAAAGGAGAACCACATGATCGTAGCTAAGAGAATCCTAAGATATTTGAAAGGATGCCGAGGAAGTTGGCTTATGGTATCAAAGGAAGGTGGATTCAAGCTTATTGGTTACTCGGACTCGACTATCTTTGGATGTAGAGTTGACAGGAAGAGTACTTCAAATGCTGATCAAATGCTTGGAAACAGATTGGTTTCTGGTTTAGTAAGTAAAACTCAATAGCCACATCCACAAAGCGAGTACATAGCTACGGGCATTTGTTGTGCCCAAATCTTATGGATAAGACAACAAGCGAGAGATTATGAAATTGAAGAAAAAGAGATTCCAATTATGTGTGATAACATAAGTGCTTTATTGCAATCACTCGAGAATCCGGTGTTGCATTCAAGAACAAAGCACATTGATGTCGATATCATTTTATAAGAGATCATCTTTGAAAAGAAAGGCATCATTTTGGAGTATGTCTCAACCGATAAACAATTAGCGACATATTCACCAATCCCTTATGTGAATCAAGATTTGAAGAGCTTAAGCATGAGCTAGGGTTAATTGGTGAGTTAACACTCGAGAAGACTCAATCGAAGAGATGGAAGATAGAAAGTGAGAAATGAACAAGTTTTCACATCACCAAGTGTAACATCCATATCGGAAAGTCGGTTGTATCGAGTTAGCGGACGGTGAGTCGCTTAATTAAAAGAGAGAAGAAGAGTTAAGTCATTTGTGAAATAATTTGAGTCATTTATGAGCTAAGTGACAAAAACGCAGATCATTTTAAATGAGCGGGAATGTTTTTAAAGATGACGCGTCGTAGCGTAATAATGACGGTGCGATCAAAAGCTACTCAAGTAAGCATATGATTGGATATAAATGCTGCCGCATTAAATGCGAGGAATTAAATGCGGTTTGGCGTGCTAAATCGAGCCGTTGATCTTGATCAAATTTCAAAAATAAAAACATGTCCTTTCATAACCCTTATATACGGTTTTAGTCTTCTCTCACACTTTCTTGAAAGTGTTTCATCTTGAGCAAGTTCATTTCTCTCTTGAAAACCCTACGAGTTCTCAATCAAGTTTATCAAGTTTTATTCGGTAAAACTCTCTACAAATGGCACTAAAGTTCGATTTTGTTAAACTATCAAAGTAAATCCACTGGATCAACCGTGGATTTTGAAAGGATGGTAAAACAGGTTCAAATGAAATCCTAGTAAAGAAGATAGTTGATATGCTAGAAAAGTCCGGTCTCGAGGCCTTTTCTTACTATGGAGTACTCGCTCACCTACCTTGAAGAGGTGGCTCGAGTTATATGTAAACGTTGAGGTGCGGGGACGAAGGAATCAAGTCCTCCATCCACCGCAAGGACATCATGAATAATTCGCTAAGGACCTTGCGGAGAAAGCTGTTTTTTGCCGTCTAAGGGCATGAGAAATAAACAAAGCGATGTTAACTTGGTTCTTTGCATGGAAAGAAGTAGCCAAACCGAGGAGTGTCTTTGCGAAGGTAGTCTACACAATCGAGAAGAAAGCTGAAGGCGACTATCATAAGGTCGATGGATGTCGTTGCAAAGTGTGTATAAATGAAGTTTGGCGGCTTCAATCACCGTCAAAGACCAAGCCGATCGTCATAGATGTGATCATGCGGGGTAAGAAAGCCAACCAGGTTGAGTTCGCAAAGACACTCCGCGAGAATGTTGGGAACAAATCATACAAGGAAGACGGATCCTTTGGAGGATCATTCGGATATGGCCTGGTAATTGGCATCATCGATGGAAGTGAAGGGCATTCCCTTAAACATGGAAAGCCTTTCCATGTAAACAAAAAAAGATGTTTAGGGCTAATCTTTCAGAGCCGAAAGAGAGCCCATGCGAAGAGGACGGATACGGTGAGGGGAATCGGTTGACCCCAGGAGACACGAGTTGTTGCCTCCCTCCCAAGAAGAAAGCTGCAAAGAAGAAGGCGCCCCTGCGGCAAAAGAAACAGGATGCACTGCCCCTGCGGTCGAGTCGTCTACCCAAGCAGCCGTGTCTTACGCCCATGCAACCGAGGAGAAGGAAGCTACAATCCCTTCTCTCGACCATACGAAAGAAAAGGATGCTAAGCCAGGGGAAGACAACTCAGTCAAGAAAGATGCTGACCCCCCCCGCCAGGAGAATCTAAAGAAGCAAAATAACTAGAAATTCCTCCGGTTAAAACCAAACGAAGAAGGCTAGTCAAAAAGTCGAGGCGTGAAAAACAGTTGAGTCTACCACTCACCGAGAAAGCTTCGAGAGGCTGCGACACTTTCAGAAGTGCGGTCTCTCAAGTAATCGATGAAAGCGCCAAGTCTTGAGGGTGATCAACGAGAGGCCCCAAGAAGACCCAGGTTGTGGCCCCCCGCACGGAGAATCTAAAGAAGCAAAATAACTAGAAATTCCTCTGGTTAAAACCAAACGAAGAAGGCCAATCAAAAAGTCGAGCGTGAAAAGACGGTTGAGTCTACCACTCACCGGGGAGAAAGCTTCGAGGCTGGCGACACTCGGGAAGTGCGGTCTCTCAAGTAATCGATGAAAGCGCCAAGTCTTGAGGTGATCACAGAGGCCCCAAGAAGACCCGGTTGTGGAGAGGACAATTTGAGGAAAAAAGCGGTGAGACAATGAATCTTCACTTGAAAAAGTTGTCTCTCCGCTGCTACGGATGCCGCTAGAGGAGAAGAGCAAGAAAGAGCATGCTACCTTCTATTCCGAGCAGCAAGGACAAGAAGAGGAGGATGAGGATGATGATGTTATCGTCTTTCTCCCGTATATCCGGACATCCGCCGTCTACATGAATGGAGGGCGTGGAAGCTAAGTCACTCAAGGGTACAATTTGAATGCCCTAAGTTTATCGAAGAAGAAGAGGAGTTGTTGCAATTTCTCGGAGTCGATGTCTTAGCCAGGCCCTTGATGAAGATAATTGCCTGGATATCCTACAAATCTTCAAGGAGAAGGATCAAGCTAAAGCGTAGATAAAGAAGAAGCTCGTGAAAAAACCAAGATTTGCATGCTTATCGGAACTCTAGAACACACTCACTCTCATCTTGATGTGTTCTCGAGAGTGATGAAGATATGGATCCCGTTCGCAAGAGAAGTCGGACATGCATCAAGCTCTAAGGGAATCCAGGATGATGCATGAGCCGTTGTTTGAAGGACAAAGAGAGTCCCCACAATCTCTCATGCGAGATAGACCCACCGGGAGTAGTGCGATGCAAAGAGATTTCCACGATTATAGCGCAACTACTTCCCCTGTGCGTCGGAAGATGGGTCCAAGGCACTTGGCGATGAAATTGGGAATTTGGGCACCCAAGTTGAGCCAACCTCTCTTGAAGGTGTTTTACCACCCCGCGCCCCACGGTGAGCACTCACGAAGGCGGTGAGAGTCCGGAGAGAAGAGGACCCCATCATCGGTCACTTAGCCATTTGGTGTGCGATTGAGGGGGAAACTCACTCTCCGCACTGGGGTCGGAAGATGATGCGAGATGACTCCACAATGAAGAAAGGAGGCGAAGAGGAAAGCGAAAAAGAACCCCAGCAGAATGACATGTGAAGCTCGAGCAGTTGAGTCTGTCCCCGGTGAAGTGTCACTTCATGAAAGGGTAAGGACACCTTCTTTATTGCGGCGATCGAGGCACATGATGGAAATGCCCAGGAGTTAACACTGCGGGCAATGAAAGTGCAATCAAGGGGTTGAGACTCCTATGGATGCCACTCTGAAGACCCTAAGACAGTGCATGTCAAAGGGAATGAAGAAGGCCTCGCCGCAGTGAGACCGCCTGGAGGTGTTGAAAGCCCGGGAGGTTGAGACTTCCCTGGGTAAAGCTCAAGAAGTTCTAAACATCCCTCTTGTTAACATTGAATACGAGAAGGAGATTGGTGCACTTCATGATTCCCAGGACAATCCTGACATATCATTTCTGGGATCTGAAGATGAAGCTGAGTCCACCCCTGTTGAACATCAAAAGGACCCGCTGAGGATGTTCTCCCAGAGACGAGTCAGTCGAGTTTTAAAGTTGCTCGTCAAACTTTCAACTTCGATGATAAACCAAGCCCCCAGGTTTCATCATCTTCCGATGATGCTGATGATGCAGCCGAGGACCAGGTAATTCACTTAGAAAAATCTCGAGGTCGAAGAAAGTTCGCTAAGACATCCGAGGCTCGGTCGGTGCCACCGGCCAACCCACTCAAAAAGGCCCGGTGGAAATCGAGTCATCTGCGAGCTCCACAGCTGCAAAGAATACCGACTCCACCAGGATCATCACAGGCACAGACTAAAATTTCAATCCCTTATGTGCGAGATGACACTTTTGAGCAATTATTTCCCTTTTCACTTGAGCTGCCAGAGCTAGAGGAAGAAACGACTAAAGAGCGACATTGATACACCATTCGAGAAGATCCGATTATCCCTACCGACTCCATTGCACCCAGACTTTGATTTCGATGTTGAATGGCCGCCAACCGAATCAGGTGTGACGGTGAGATCCGTGAAGTCTTCAAGAAAATCGTGGAGAGATTGAGAAGCTAGAACGACACGAGGCTTCATTATATCTGCGTCCGGACAATAGAGATGCCAACCTCACATGAGACTTAAGAGGGATTGTGGTAAGGATCGGGAGTGGTGTCGGAGATAATGCGATCGATTCGAACAAGTTCGATATTTTAAGGCATTGTACAATAAGATGCTTGTTTGGAGGCTTGACAATGCTAATATGAAGAAGAGGATGCGGCGTATATGGAAAGATTGCATGCCTCCCATACAATCGAAATGGAGTTGCGTGAATTTCATCGAAAAGAAACTCGCATGTTGAGGAGAACATGAATACGAAGTTCAACCTTCTCATGGCTGAAATGAAACTCGGTGGCGGTGAATCAAAGGCCACTCGCTCGAATTTCGACAAAGACATGCCGCGGCGAGACTCAAGCGTAACTCGGCTCAGATGGACTTCATGCTCGCAGGAATGCTCCTGGGGTTCCTCTCTCCTTTGATGATGCCAAAAAGAGGGAAGAGGAATACGAAGAAATTGAAGGAAGAAACAATTTGAGAAGAAAAAGGAAGAAGCATTTGTTGGGAAGAAGAAGGTAAAAACAGTTGAGGGGGAAAGGTCAACGAATTTGACCTTAATGATTCTTTGAAACCCCTCGGAAGGTCATGTCACATCATCCATCATGAGTAAACTTCCGGTGACTCGCCAATCCAACACTGCTTTGTGCCCATGTCGAGAAGAGAAAAATTGTGGAAGCAGGGATGAAAAAGATTAAAAAAAGACGGATGCCCGTGTTCAAGAAGTATTAAAAACTTACGGAGGCATTACGGTAGGGAAAGATCTAGATGCCATTCTAGATGATGGAAACGAGCAAGATCGGTTGAAGAATTTAAAACTCGAATCGAAGGATATTTCAAGAATATGTCGTGTAGCCCAAGCCAGGATCGATCTTTGGGAGAAAGGGTGCGAAGTTATGCGAAGAAGCTCATAAAGCAGACTACCAAAGATCCATTCGGTAAGGCGAAGAAGACTCTGTACAAAGATATACACCCGGAGGAGGAGGAAGAGGTTTTCAACCTAGACCTCTACCCAAAAATATCGAATATGTAGATCCGAGGTAAGAAGGGAAGGATCTCTTTTGGGGTGGATATGACGAAGTAGCTAATTGGAAGTGGCTAGAAATAATGCCGATTATGTGAAAAGAATAGAAGAGAGAAAGCGAGAAGACAAGACCAGCTATGGGGAAGAAAGGAAGAGAAAAAGATCTTTGTTGCGAAGAGAGCTTATGAAAGGAAGAAAGCAGCTGACGATGAAAGAAAAAGAAAGAGAGCTGATGATGACAGAGCTGAAAAGGAAAGAAGGAGGCAGTGAAGGTGATGAAGTGTTGCTGCGAACCCTTCATGTATTTTACTCTTGTAAATACATCTTTGTGTAAGTCATCTGTATATTCAATAAAGTGTTTTGTAATTTCTCTCTTTAAATTTGTATCTTAGCATAGACGCTTGTAATTTGCTTAGATTTAAATATGCTCTGATACACTTTGTAAACACCGAGTGTTCTAAAACTCGCTAGGCGGTTGCAGGCGCAGGACAAGAGCCAGGGCCTAGAGCGCCTAGGCGGGGACTAGCGGCGCGCTGGCGGGGCCTAGAATTAAGGCATAATTATATGGTTTTTATTTTTATTAAAATTAAAACCTTATTAACAAAATTAAACCATTAGAAAATATGATCAAATAAACTAAAAAAGTAAAAATATTGGATAGGAAATAATCATAATCCATATGTATTGTATATTTTAACCATTGATGGCTCTCACATATTCTTTTTATTTTTCCAATCAGAAAAATACAATTTTTATTGCGAGAAAAAGTTTTTAGAAAAAAAAATCAAAAATTTTAAAAAAACAACTCATGTATGATAAATTAATAATGAGATTGAGAGTGATCAAGATAATCATACCATTTCCATAGTGGATTGAGATTGATCTCCTAAACTTGAAATTGAGATTGATCTCCTAAACTTGAAATGATTCAAATGAATACCCTTTCAACAAAAAAAAGTCTCATTCGCGATTTGGGTGGTAGGGTTTTAGGTTTTAGCTTACGGGAGGTTGGGGATTGGGCTTTGAAAGATTAGGCCTATTATTAAAAAACAGATTTTTTTAAAAAAAGGAACCAAAACGACGTCGTTTTGATAAGCAATTTTTAAAAAAAAAAAACACATCTCGGCGCCTAGCGGCGACTTGAGCGCCTAGCGCGCCGACTTGAGCGCCCGCCCGATTTATTGGCCGTTTTGCAAGTTTTCTCCTCGGTTAGGTGGCGCCTAGCGCTAGGCGCCCGCTGGCGCCCGCCTAGCCCGAGTTTTAGAACACTGGTAAACACTGTGTAAAGGACAAGAATGCTATGATCAATAAAATGATTGATTCTACGCATATATTCTTTATTCTTGCATTATCGTATGTATCTTTGTTGTTTACATGTTGTTTAGTATTTTTAAGTTTTGGCATCATCAAAAAGGAGAAATTGTTGGGAAATTTATTTTGTAGATTTTGATGAATGACATGTAAAACTTAAACTAGAAAGTTGGCACCCCATTTTCCTTGTAATTTGTATTGTAATAGATAGAAATTTGGAAAAACTGAGTCAAGTCGATTATGCCTAGAAATACAAGAAGTCAATCAAGAAGTGAAGACTCATTTGCAAGACAACCGAGTATGGCAAGGAAGAAAAGTCAAGAACTCGATTGAAGGTGTATCATTTGTGAAATAGTTGTATGAAGAGTCGTCGAGTCAACTCAAGAAGCAAGTCTCAAGTTGAAGTGACATATTAGTCATCCAAAGATTGAAAGCTAACTCAAGTCACCTGGGAATAAAAGATGATTAAGTCAAGACAATCGAACAAGATCCGTTGATGAAAGTCAAGAATGTTACTCGGAATAGTAACTGTTAAAGTTGTCGAGAGATAAAGTGTTAGTTCGATTGTGTGCAAAAGGAACAAACCAATGGGAAACACCGCACAAGTGTCGATACGCCGCAATCTTCAAAGCAAGACATTAAATACGAGGAAATGTCAACATCAAGGATCGCAACAAGACAAGCTAACGAACACAAGTGACTTTTGAAAATCAGCCTATCTCTTGGGCGATTTTTGAAAGTTCACTATAAAAGGCCGAGGAAACTCATTGAGAAAAGGTTACCTTGCACACATGAGAAATCAAGCATTATTCAAACGTAAACTGCAAAATATTCTCAAGATATTCAAGCAAAATCCTCAAGCCAAAATCTCGAAGGAAATCAATCCAACACAAAATCGTGAAGGAAAGACAACTTCAAACTGTTGAAGAGGAAACTTTTGAAGAATCAAAAGGGTCTACTTTCCAAGGAGGATTGTAGGAAGGTTCAAGGTCAAACCAGTCTCAAGTTATTGGAGGGCTTCGTGATCAAATCCAAGAAGCTTGAGAAATGAGTCAAGTAGCAAATGTTACGCCTGTGAAGAAGTCCGAGTCGGACGAGAAGCCAACCGTGTGTGACCAAGGCATCTCTAGATCGAGTCCAAGGAGCAAGTCATTTGTGTGATCAAGACTTGTCTCTAGATCGATAACCACTTTGTGAACTGATCATTACTTAGTGGATTCCTCCAGGAGTTGGAGAAGAGAGGATTAGAAGAATTACCCCATCTTGAACATCTATAAAAATCATTTGTGTCATTTACATTCCAACACTTTTATTTTCGCATACTTACTTATATATCGATAATTTGCTATCCAACTAATAATTAACCAAGTGCTAAAATCAAGTGTTAAAACAAGTTTAAATCAAATTCAAGAGTGTTAAGTCTTATTTGATAAAACTCAACACAACCAAGTCAAGGTTTAGGTTAAACGGTTGAGTTATTCTATCAACAACTCTATCAGTCGTTGAGTGACTAACTCTATTTGAATAACCAACCGAGCCGTCCCTTAAGGACTTAGTTTGTTTGTGTTAACTCGTAATTTCTTTAAAATGACTAAATCGAAAATTTGGTAAGGTTTATTCAACCCCTCTTGAAACCTTTCTCACACCCCTTGGGACCTACACACCATTCATTTTTTTGTTGCTCAGCAAAGATGTTTTTTCTTGTTATTAATTGTAACTCAAGCTTCCGTAACAACTTCTTTTCCCTTAGAAATATTTCTTCCATGCTTGTTGTTATTCCTCACAATTGGTCGTCCTCTATTCCCGCCATCATCTTTAGACTCTTTGGATTGCAGAATTTTAACCTCATGAGTAGTGGAATGTCGATAATTGGTAATGTAATGCCCCACAACTCGATAGTGCATACAAAAATCCGGTAAATTTTCGTAACCAAGGGAAACAAATGAGCAATGCCCCACCCTTTTGACCATAATTGATTATTGAATCGGACTATTGAAATCTATTTCACCAATACTCTAACAAAGTGACCGATCTCACCCAATAAATAACGTTCATCTACTTGAAGCGAGGTTCGATCGCACCACCCAATTTCATAATTAATGATTTATGCCAATATTCGATGCTCAACTCATAAATTCTAACCCATACTTGAGCCATATAAGTGTTTACCTTATATGCGTTGAAACCGGATCCGATTTGATAGACGGATTGAATCTGGGCTGTAAACTCCATGCATGCTTCGAAAAAAGTATAATTTCGGTCCTCCATAGAATTGAACTGGATGTTGTAATAGCCTCTACCAAGAGTTATTAACTTCCAGTTCTTCGACACTTTCCACATTGGAGCCAATTTCACCTTGAGCTCGAAGTTGAAACGGTTTCTAATCTTCCAATTCACATAGAATTTGATCTCTAATAAGACATGCATGGAACATGCGAACTTTGTCTATTTTTATGCTTCCTTACTTTAACAATAAATTCCTACATCTTGGTAGTACTTAAATTTACACATATTTTTTTCATCTTATCATGATTGCTTTGTCGATTGATATCTACTACCATATCATAAAAAAATATAATTCTTATAAAATTTTCATACATATATATGGGACAATTAAATAATTTTAAAAAATTCTAAAAGTTTAAAAAATAAAAACATATCTTGAATCAAGTTTACGAAGATAAGTTTGAGTTGGATAATATTATTCATGCAACATAGTGACCTATGTCACAATAAAAATTTATAGTTTTTATTTATTTTTATGCGATCTTATATATAGTTAAAAATACAACCCCCCCCAAAAAAAAATAATACAATAAAATAAAAGTGTACATGAATGAAACCTAAAACTTAACTTAAAATATCATGTTGTAAAGGCATAATAAAAATAAGAATTGATAATTTTTCGCAAAAATAGAACCGATAAATATGATTTTCCTATCAAAATCCCTAAGACCATCTCCATGTAGTTTGCACTATTTTGACGTAGAATTTGCACTATTTTAGTGCAAAATCGCATTCATTCTCCAAAGCGGTTTGCACTACTTTCTCGCACTAAAAAAGAATATTCTATAAGATTTTTTTATTCATTTAATATTGATTTTTATTACACTATAATTGATAAAATTATTACATAAGTAATTTTATTTAGAGATAAATACACTTACCCATCCGAACTATACCGATTTTTACACTTTACCCTCCAAACTTTAATTCGTGGCACTTTGCCTCATTGAACTATGAGAATCGTTACACTTTACCATATATGGACAATTTTTCCCCTAGGTTTTATTCTTTTAAAACAATAGTTCAAGTTATCCCTTTAAACTCTATTTTGTGGCAATCTACTACATAATAATAAATTTATTGCATTAATCATTAAACATGAAAATTTTACTCGTAATCAATTTGTTTTTCTGATTTGAGAAATGAGAATTCTTATTTTTCATGTCACTTGTTTTGTTCGTGGCGTTGTTACACCTACTTAGATCCAGTCTCTATTCGGAGGTTTTAAAAGGATCATGTCGGGTTTCACTTATAAACTCAACAGGACATAATTTGATCAAAATTCTCATTTCAAGTTTAAACCGTATACAAATTAGGTCTATAGATCGAAAATGAACATAGTCCATTATGACCATATCAGGCCCAACATGCTTAGTAAAATTAATAAATCCCTTAAAATTCATACCTTCTTTGACCAAAACAAAGATAGGGTGAGATGACTCGCAACACCACCAAATCGGAAAATTATTGCCCCGGATCGTTTGACAAACGACTCCTCACTTTGTTCAACCTCACCCTTAGGGAAGATGATCCGCAAGTTATCCAACTCCTTCAAAGAATCGCTCAAAGACAACCTTGGTTCGTTTCCTACTACCAGGCATATAAGTAATTCTTAAACGGGATGAATTAATAGAACATTATGAACACATGTTGAAGCAGAAAGCCTCTTTTTATTAAGAACTTATAGAAAATTTATTACATCAGTAATCTCCTTATGGGAGGAGAAAAACCTGTTTAACCTCTCATAAAGGCTATCACACTCTTATATATAAAATTAAAAAGCGAAAACTAAAACTGGAAAAACACTGAAATTCTAAACACTCCACAAATTTTACATAGGAAATTTATTGATAGAAGACTAAGGGAGATGTTCGATATTTTTAGCCTTCAGAGATCTTGACATTTATAGAGGTAGGAGACCTCTATGTTTCAGATATTGCCCTTAAGTGGAGGTCTCTTCATTCTTGAATTATTGCTCCACTTGCGTAATTAGTTGGCATCCAACTCATCTTCACATGGGTTGGTCTCTCTCTTGTCCGGTATCCGAAGTTTTTATGAAAGCTTTCAAATCATCGACTCGCCCTTCGTCTTTTAGTAACTTGACGGCATCTTTCATGGACCCACTTTTCATGTTTTTTTGAGTGGGTTGTTACCTGCCCCGGAGTCACATGTCTCCACCGACTTTGTTGGGGAATCTCTTGTAAGTCCAAGCGGCTACGATAATCTAGAAGAGGGGTGAATAGATTATCTCCATCTTTTAGATTTTGCCATCTTTTTCAAACCGAATGCTCAAAGACAATAATAAAGGTGCGGAAAGTAAACAACACACGTCGATTTGAGAGGTTCAACCTACCTAGTGGCCTAATCCTCTACCACCCCAAAGATATCCGGGATGGATTTCAAAAAGAAAAAAAAAGATTTTATTAATTACCAAAATTAATATAACACCAACTTACAATAACACCTTGAAGAGCACCACACTCTTCTTCAACACCACCTTTGAGATTACCACAATCTCTTTCAAGATTACCACAATCTCCAACGGCACCTTGTGAAGATTACCACAATCTTCAACCTTGAAGAATATCAAATTCTTCAACACCTCGACAAGAAGATTACCACAATCTTCTCACACCTAACACCTAGATCACCCAAGTGTGTTCTTACCACAAGAACACTCACAAGGATATCTTGTGTTGAATGATGACCAAAAATCAAGATTACAACTCAATAATGAATAATACAATTTGAGTGCAAGTGTAATCAAGAAATGAAAGCCTAGACCTCAAGATGTGAAAGTGATAAGCTAGGCAAATTACAACAAGAATAATAACTATGAAGAACAAATATTGCTTGAAGTGTATCTTGTTGTGTTGTATCTCAATTGTTGTTTTTGGTTGCTCCAAAACTTCCTCTATTTATAGGAGATGATTGATCAAACATAGGCTCCTCTTGGGGATTGAAAATCTCTGAGAAAAATACAATTAAAATCAAGAATATAGTTAGAAATCAATCCCACATTTTAAGGAAAGTTTGTCTCATCGTCAAACGGTGAGAATTTTTTCATCAAAAGATAGGCGACCGGTCGCATAGAAATAGATGTTTGAAAAATACACAAAGCAAAATAACACAGGGACGATCGGTCGACGTACACCTCGACCGGTCGACCTCCTCCACAACCGGTCCCCCTGGGTTTTTAAAGGAATTCAAGTTCTGTTTTAAAGATACGCCTGTGTATTTGTCGACACCTCGTCGGTCGACCGGTCGACCTGGTCTATTTCAAGTCCGTCTCATTTTTCTGTTCCAAAAATTCATCTTCGTCGGGTTGCCCTCTACGGCGACGGTTGACCTTGAGACAGAAATGTTGTCCAATTTTTGTCGAAAATAAAACTCAATAAATACTCCAAAAATTTAGTAAAAATATTTTAAACCAATCGGGAGTATTTAGACAACATTTAGAACCTTGTTTTGAAGTAAAAACTTATAAACATAAAATCATTAAAAGTGTTGTCCAATTTTATCTAAAATAAAACTTGAAGAAATACTCAGAAAAATATTAAAACCATTTTAAATCATTTAGGAGTATTTGGACAACAATTAAAAACATTGTTTTGGTGTAAAAATAAAATCATCAAAATTAAGATAAAAACATGTATCAAACATCTACTTTTTTGGTGGTCCCCAAACTTTGGATACTTACGTGACTTTTCTTCTCCATCGCCGAGTCTTCTCCAATCGACTTTTGGCCGGAATCCTTTGCCAAATTCCTGTTCTTCTGGTTTTGACATTCGGGACGGACCCAAAGTTCCCAATGGCCTATGTGAGCCATATTGCAATATTTCCATGAGTTTCTTTACTCCCGAAAGCTTGTTTTCCCACGAGAAAATTTCTTTTTTTTTCGAATAAGTCTTCTGCGAATCTTGTAGTTTTTCTGTCATAGTATTCACAGAATGATCCGTTCACCGAATTTTGATAAAACTTGAACGGAAACTTGACTTTGTCCATCTCGTTAGACAGACCCACAATCCCCATGCCCTTCTTGTAGTAATCGATCTTCGGTGAAGGTCATGGCCAATTGTACTTTTTCCGAACTAGCCTCCTTGATATTTTTAAGGCTCTTTCATCCGGGTCGTCGAAGCCTAATGTAATGGAAGGCTTCATGTCCACCTTTTCCGACAGCTCTGTTCTCGCACTTATGAAATACTGACTCCAATGTATCCCCTCGTTTTAAAATTTTGTCATTGTTGGACCAAAGACTCGTAAACCGCTTCCTCGGATCCATTTTGGTAATCTTGTGATCTCCGGAAGCCTGGTGAAGTAGTATTGATTGAGGCCAAAGCCCCAAACTCGTACCACCTCTTCACTTCTTCAGGGCTGGAATTTGGTAACATCCATATCCTTGGATATTTTCGAGAAATATCGATCATTATTTTTCCGGAGATATCCCTTGCCTGGTTATGAGTTTCTCCCACCCGCCTGGTATTCCGCCAAGAAGAATAAACTTTAATCTCGTTAGTATCAATCTTAGAATTGCCCATCATAGGCCTAAGATTGATCTCTTTGTCCTTTACCCGGACGTCTTTGGGTTGATGTGATAACTCGGGATTTGACTCCGGAGTATCAGTTTTTCCTTGGGCCAATATTTCTGCCAGCTTAGGACTTGTGCTAGAGGTAATTGAATCCTCTGCTACTAGGTTGGGGAGCCCTGCGCTCTAAACGCTCTGTTTGCTTATTAGCGGCCCGGAAGAGTGGCCCTTGAAATGTCGTTCTCGAGTAGCATTTCAAGTGGTCTCCAAGATGTCTTGAGGTTGTGAGGATGGAATCATCTTCAATTCCTCCATCTCTTGTTAAAAATCTGCAAGAACATTTTCATGAGATTTTATAATGACAATATCATAATCATAATATTGACATTCAACTTATCATCTAAGTATTCTAGCTTTTTCCGGCTTTGATTCGGTTTTGTTTTTGAAAAGCTTTAACACTTGAATTATCAATTTTTAAGATAAATTTTTAGCGCAGTAAAAATAAAGGCCATTTTTGAAAGCCTTTTCTCGCAAAGAATTCTTTTCGTTGATATGCCACCGAGTTGCTTCACTGCATGTCGTAAATAGACCCCAACAATATCTCGCATGGCACTTCTCCGTTTGGTGTGGCTTTTGTAAGAACTGCTGCCCACCAATAATCACTGGCATCTGTGTAAAGAACAGTTCATCTTCATCCCGTGGAATTGCAAGTTTTGGAAACGTTTTGCAAACTTCTTTAAGCCGCTTAATTCCTTCTTGATGTTCATCCTCCCATTTGAATCTTTGCATCTTTTTTAAGCAATGGGCTAAACACCTCCTGTAATGTGCTAGATTGTTAATAAACATCCCAGCAAAGTTAACAACTCCAAGAAAACTTTGAAGTTGCTTCTTGTCTTTCAGTGTATCCGGAAATCCTGTATCTTTTCTACAATATGACTTTGTAGGATGATTCGAGAATCATCGATTTCAATTTCGAGGAATTCAACTGTCTTGTTGCAATCACGCCTTCTTTTCCAAAAGCACTAATCCTTCCTTGTGACAAACATCCGGAAATATTTCCAAATGTTTAAGATGCTCCTTTATGTTCTTTGATGCAATCAAAATATCATCAATATACACGAACATGAAATGAAATAATCTTTGAAGAGATTATCCATCTTCCTTTGATATATCCTGGGGTGCGTTAGCCAATCCCATAGGCATCATGTTCCAAATATAATGTCCTTGTGGTGTAGAGAAAGCTATGAACTTTTTACTTTCTTCATCCATCTTAATCGGTAAAATCCAAATTTGCAATCGAACTTTGAGAATATCTTGGCACCTTTGATACTGATTAACGAGATGTTCTCTACTTGGGATATAGTATCCATAGAACTCCAAAATGTTATTAATCCCCTTGTAATTAATAACAAGTCATGGCTTTCCTCTTTTGATTTCTCCATGGTTTTCGACTAAGAATCCTCGGATGATATATGACGAAACTCCTGGTGAAATTAACTTAAGGTCAAGATGTTCCTTAAGTATCTTCTCGCATATCCTCACGATCCTCCCGGTTCATAAGGATTGGTTTGAATCTTACGAACTCGTACTCCTTTCCAGGTTTAACCTTTAAGGATGCTTTGAGCTCATTCTTGTCCCACCATGCCAAAGGATCTTCATTGTAATTCCTTTGGATCTTCTTCTTGATATCCTCGAGTGATATTTGTTCCTCTAAGGTCACGTCACTCTACGAACTCTCCATTAGGCTCAACATTAATTCGCAATAACCTCGGAGTAACTCGTTTTCTCCTTGCACTCGAATGAATACAAGTTACAATCCCAAAACTTCTTATCCTTTCGAGAACCGAATTGTCTATAGGATAATAAATCTTCACCATATTTCCTTCGATCCGCCATTTTTGGATTTTGAGTTTGGCTTCATCACCACGCTTGCTGCGAAAATTAATAGGCATTTTTTCAGTAAAATGCTTCCCGCATGATCTACGGACAATGATCTTATGATCACATAATGTTGTGAAAATAAGTCTTCTTGTCTCATTCTCTGTGTGAATCGCTTGAATGTTTGTAGGAAATTGTTTCCTAGAAAAATATCTGCACTTTGTATCATGGAAATAGATTGGTGGCGTCTTTACTTTGTACCATGGGGTACCGCCCGCGCCTCGATCATGATTTCGCTTGTTTAATTCCTGTTAAGGATAAGAATCCTTTTAGAGAAATCTCTTCCTGCAATAGCTGGTAAATCTTCTCCAATTTCTTTAGGAAAAGCATCCGGCTTTATAAAGTACATATTCCCAAGCACCGAATCAATATAGGCGGCGAAATACTCGGTCTTGTATTGACATATAACATTTCGATAGAAATGTATATGGAGAATAGACTAGTGGTCATCCGATTCTCGTATCTTTTATCACCCACCGTGAACTCCATTCCTTCTTGTAATCTTTCCCAAGGTTTATGATCCTCGAGAAATTCAATTCCCAAAGATAATTGTTCGAGATTTTCCCCGCAACTCCCTGTGATAGTAAGCTCAATTTCTCATATCTTGAGGATTCCTTGATACCTTCCAACTATTGGTTGTTGGAGATAATATAGAACATCACAAGGAAAAATATTATCCTTTTGAGTGATGTCGAATATTACTTCAACTTCTCGCCATCTTCTCGACATTTCAGCTCTCTTCTTTGTTTTGAAAACATCCGGAATGCTTTGAATCGCATTTCTTGGTCTTTTTTTTTCTTCCAACGGCCATCGCTCACCATTCTCGTCTGTTGGAAAGACATCCTTCAGGCTCAACTCGAGACTTCGACTTTTGTTGAAGAGGCTGGTTGATCTTGTATTTTTATATCGATCTCCTTGATAGTCGGAGACTCAATAATCTCTCGGTAAAACCACCCTGGCAAAGTCCTCAAAGATTCTTGTGACTTCAATAAATTCCTTTCTCAAGAATACCTCGAATGATGTGTATTCGAGAGAGCATATGATATCTTGTATGTGATCGAGTAGGTCTGTTCCTTCTTTCATCAAATCTTCTCTTTTGAAATCTTGATGAAGGGTTAGGACTCTGTTGAAATCTCGATCTCCCAAATTGTATGCAATTCTAGGATAGACATTAAATGCTAATTTCCCAAAGATATAAATTTCTCAGAATCGCTAGCCAAGGCATGAATCCTTGAGATTTGAGATTTGCTTATCAAAGATAGCCAGATTGAGTGGCGAATCTATTCTTCTTTGAATGTTGCTTTAATAATGACTCTTATGGCTCGATATGAATCCATGAGAGTGTATTTTCTTGTAGGTCCCAAGGGGTGTGAGTGTAAGGTTTAGAAGGGGGGTTGAATAAACCTTACCAAATTTTCGATTTAGTCCTTTTAAAAGTTGAGTTGATACTACACGAGTTGTGTCCTTGGTGACATGACTAATTTAGTTAATCAAGAGAGTTAGTCACTCAAAGCACTGATCGAGTGTTGATAGAATAACTCATTTGTTAAGACCGAATTAGCTCAAGCGTGGTTTGTTTGCGGCGGAAGACTTAACACCCTTAAGTTTGGTTTAGTTATGATTTAATCTTCGGGTTTTAGTACTTAGAGATTATCAAATGGATAGCAAATATGTCGAGAATTAAACAAATAAGATGCGCAGGATTTAAAGTGTTAAAATGTAAATGACACGATAAATTTTTATAGAGGTTCAAGATGGGGTAATTCTTCTACTCCTCTCTTCTCCAACTCCTGGAGGAATCCACTAGGTATTGATCAAGATACAAAGTGGTAACAGTCCGGATACAAGTCTTGATCACACAACCGACTTGATCTTTGGGACTCGATCCCGGAGATGCCTTGATCACTCGGTGGCTTCTCGTGACGACTCGCTTCTTCACAGGCACGCGCTTTGCTACTACAGCCCACTTGCTCAAGTTCTTTGGATTTGATAACGAAGCCCTCAAAAACTTGAGGCGGTTCGACCTTGAACCTTCCTACAATCCTTTGTGGAGTGTAGACCCCTTGATTCTTGATAATTTCCTCTTCAACCGATTGAAATTATCTTTCCTTCACAGTGAGTGTTGGATTGATTTTCTTCGTAGTGTAGGCTTGAGGATTAATCTTGAATGATTTGAGAATATTTCTCAGTTACGGTTCAAATAATTTCTTGAATGTTTGTAGTTCAGTCGTCAAGGTAACCGCTCTCGTAGTCATTCCTCGGCCTTTTATAGTGATCTTTCAAAAATTTGCCCGTTGAAGAGATAGGCTTATTTTTTAAAGTCACTTGTGCTCATTGGCTTGTCTTGTTGCGATCCTTGGAATTGCCACTTCCTCGTATGAATTATTCTTGACTTTTCGAGTTCGACACGGTGTAGTGCTTCCTTTGGTTTATTACTCTTGCACGCTTCGGGGTGAGCACTTCGAGAAAGGTAGCATGGAGATATTACTTGTTTAAGTAATTCTCTTGATTTCGGCAACGGATCTCTTTCGATTATCTCGACTTGACCGCATTTCCTTGCTTTCCCGGATGACTTAGAGTCGGCTTCCAATCATTGGATGACTCTCCTGTTACTTTCGACTTGAGACTTGGCTATATTTAGTCGACTTGACCGATACTCCACTCGATTTGCATCTTAGTTGTTCCTTGATCGAGTCCCCTGTCTTCTCTTCTTTGCCATACTCATTGTCTTGCGTGAGTCTTCCTTCCAGTCTTGATTTGTCTTCTTGCATGTTTGAGCATATCGACTTAACTCGGCTTGACCAAATTGACCTATTTATTACAATGCGGTTTACAACAAAAATGGGGTGCCAACTTCCTATTCTAAATTTTACATGGCATTCATCAAAATCTAGACAATAAATTTCCCAACATTTGCAACTTCTCTTTTAACTCGCTTTTGATCTCCTGGATTTCTCTAATAGGGACCAACTACATCTCGATCGGGTTCGGTAAACTCCATCGAATGGCAAATTCTCGGTTGTTACCCCCGTGGATAATTTGGTGTTTTCTATTACGAAAACCAATCTTATCCAAAGCTTTTTCCATCGCTCCAATTGTAAATCCATCATAGATTTGAAGCTTTAGATCTTCCTTCATGATTCTCATAAGAGTTTTATGAGAAACCGTCGTGTGAGAGAAGAATCGACACATCCTCTCCGATCGTGAAGAATTTCTTCTTCACTTTGATTCTCGAGTGAAGTTACTTCCATCGCCGAATATATCTTTTCTTCATAGATGATTTCATCGAGGGTATATCCTCAAATTGATACACCTGTATAAGATCTTGATAATAGACAACTTCTTTGATTTTTCGGTGTAGCCTCGAAGCCTCGACTCCTCGTTTTTGATTGTCCGGGCAATCATTTGAGATATGCCCTCTTGCTCCGCATGTCTAGCAATTACGATCTTTGAAACTTTCATTTGCTCGGTGTGAGCACGCCCGAAAGTTCTCCTTCTTGGTGTTCTCTATGGTACTCTCTTGATTAGACCACGATGAAGAGGCTCTACTCTCCGCTTGGTGCTTTGGTCTTTGCCCCGTTTTGTAACCGGGCTTTTTGTTTTGACCAAAACCTTCTAGGTCTCCATGAAGACCGCTTCTTTTGTTGTTGCTTCCTCGACGGTATGGATGGCTTTGCTCATTCTTCTTTTCGTGCGCGCTTGGTTGACCTCCCACAATTGTTGGGATGTCATTATCCACGCAACATAGAGGAACCGCTTTGTTAATTCCTCTTAATCTTTTGTAATTCTTTGACAGTTGTTTGGTAACACCATTCGTAACTTGGCCTTTAGGAAAGACATTTTTCTGCGCACGTTTCTACTTCCGCTCCATCCTTGTATTCCCCGATAAGCATTTCTCTCCAAGTACTCGGAATCTTGGCAAAGAATAGTTGTGCATCCTCCTTTTCTTCAATCTTGGATTTCCACCAGGTATTCGGTGAACAACTTGATATATTCGTCAATATGACAAATATTATGTAACTCAAGGCTATAGAGGGCTTGTTTATATCTCTTTCTTTTTCATCCTCTAATCCTCGAAATAACCTCGCGCCGATGAACTGGATTTTGAATAGTTTTTCCATGCCATCGACAATTCCTTTAATCGATTCTCCGATGTGGCGAACCTTTTGTCGGCATCGGTCATATCCCTGCAATCTTCACCGCTCCTTCAAGACTCATTTCAAGGAGTAAAATGAATGAATCTTTTGTAAGATCAAGGGTTTTGCTGAAATTCTCATAGTCAAGCCCATTCATCAATGAGAACTTCTCTATTTTTAAAATCGGGATGTCCAGATTTAACATTAACCCATATGGATGTATTGGGTCAAGGTGCGATCTTCCATAAGGCGTCGATAAACATATCGCCTTCCGAGAGGTTGTCGAGTTCCGCAAGAGGTTTCAACCTCCGTCCCTCGAAAGTGGATCACTCCCGGCCGTGAAATCCCTAGCGTGTGGCATCCTCTCATCCCGAGCTCCATGATTCGAACTCGTACTTTCTTCGACGTTAGGATTAACTAGTGGTGGTGGTGGAATCGGTCTTTCCCTTTGGATCATAGGTGACCAATGTTCCATCTCCTGTGTTTATCTTTAAATCTACAATTCCTAATCCTGCGAAGGATTCTACAAGGTCATGTAGATCTTTAAAATTCATCTTTTCCATATCCATCTTTTTTAATTTTTGATGGATTTTCCTTTGATTAGAGCAATGAGCTTCTCCTCATCTGTCATTTTTCATATAACTTCGGTTGGTTTCCTTTTTGGTGTAAATAGGGTATTGTCCCAAAATCTATACGCTTCTTTTTCCAGGAAGAACTCGGCTGTCCTCCAGGTTCTTGACTCGTTTCGAATATCATGAAGGAGTTCAAGAGTTTCTTTTCGATTTTTCACCATCGTCTCCCTCTGGTTCGAATCGATGAACTTGTCTTTGGTAGATGAATATGGCGGTTGCCATAATTCGCACCGTCTTCGGACTTCTCTAAGATCTTCGGAGAACTTAGATTTGTCGGAAGTATCTCGTTCCACTCAGGTCCTCCATCGGGAATCATTGTTCGATGGGAATTTTCATGAACCGTTTCTTGAAGGTTCATCAAGTGAACATATAGGATGCAGTTAAGCATCCGGAATCGCTTATAATATTCTCGCCGCATTTTGCATTGCTTTAAGGTTTCCCCGTCGGCTCCTGCCTGTTTTTTTCTTCATGTTAGTATTCCCGATATGAAACCTGGTCAAGGTGTTCTTGTGCATACATCGTCAATATTTGACGATATGTCTGTAAGGGTACAACTCGGACATCGGTCCGGATCCATAATCTCGGAATAATTTCTCATCACCAATTGTTAATCACATAAATATAATAAATTTAACTAAAAGTTCTAAATAAACCTAGGCTCGATACCATTTTCGAGGATCGCAAGACCATGAGGAGTAAAAATAGAAATTGCAATAAAATTTATAGTCTAGGTGGTAAAGTGCAACAACTTTAAAGTTTAAAGGGTAAACTAAAAACCAACTATCATGAAACTAGGGGTAAATTTGGAATTTTAGGCAAAATGTAAAATTTCGCGAAGTTGAGGGGGTTAAGTGTAACGTTTTAAAGTTCGTATGGCAAAGTGTAAAAGTTCGAATAGTTTGGGGGGTTAAAGGTATTTATCCCTTTTATTTAATATAATATTTATTAAATATTTTATTATTAAAATTAAACAAATTCAAAAACTATTAATTTTAATGAAATTAATGCAAAATTAAAATAACAATTCATAAAATTATATATTATATTATTTTAAAAATATCACTTATAACAAAACTAAATTTGATATTATTTCTATAAGAACAACTGAAATAAAAAATAATATAATATTGTAAATTAATAACAATATTCAAACTTAACAAGAAATAAATTTAAACAAAAAGAAAAAGAAAAAGAATAGCGCATGAACCGTGCATCGCGAGAACTAAAATGGCGCCCCAAAGTGGCGCATCTTCTTTGGAGGGAAATGAATAGCGCCGAGCGCTATTATAGGTCTCTATTTGGAGAAGCCCTAACAACTTATTAAAACTGAATAATAGTTGAAGTTAATTATTATACTTCACCACACAAAAAAGCAAAATGAAAAAAAAAAAAACAAAAGGAAAAAATAATACGAAATGGGTTTTTGGAAGGTTAATACATTAAAAAAAAAAAAAAAAAAAAAAGGATATAGAAGAAGCTAATATTCTTGGAACTTAACCCAAATGTCTTTGTGCAAATCTTGGCATAATCACTTCTTTATATTTTCCTCAAACCGTGGGAGCAGCTCCCTCTGTTTTAGCTTCACCGGAATTGCTAGGCGACGGTTTTTCCATTTTCTCCTTTGTCTTGTATTTTAATTGTTAATTTTAAGTATTAATATTACAATTAGTATTACCATAATATAGAACCTTACTAACTTATTGCATGATATATTTATATTAGTTTAATTGAATAAGCACTTGAAACATGTGAAGACATTAAATGGAAAAAAAAATTGAGGGATCGAGTCCCTCTTTTTGCTTTAATCAACGGTAAATTGTTTCAATGAGAAAATCAATATTTTCTTAGCCTAAAATAGTATCAATAGTTCCATAGACATACACGGTAAATTGTTTCAATGAGAAAATCAATATTTTCTTAGCCTAAAATAGTATCAATAGTTCCATAGACATAAATGTTAAAAGAAATCAATAAAATCGTTAGACTTATGAAATTTAAACATCCTACGTACTTAAACGTTTTAATAAAAACAAAAAAGTCTAAAATTACAAATATGAAGGCCTTAAAACTAAACGAGTATAAACTATTAGCATATCTCAAGTTCAAATGAATACTCCTTGATACGAGTATAAACTATCAAAAATCTAAAATCAAATAGATACTTCTAGCCCACATGAATATAAACTATATACAACACCCACAAAAAGATGTGTTCTTTGAACTACGTTTTGACTTGATCTCTTGTTATGGTACGTAGGCAACTTAGAATTTTTAATTTGGTGATAAATGATGTTCATTATTGCGAAGAGAAAATAGAGTTAGGAAACAACCTCTTCAATAATGTTTTTCGTTGTAATGTGCAATATCATCAACATTTGCTTCTCGTGGCTCCGGAGATTTGGGACTCCTTTTAATCTCTTCCAATGGTTCTCTGGTGCTACAAGTTTGCTACAAAAACAGGGGGCATATTCTCTCTTGCTGCTGATCTAACTTTTAATAATGCAATTATCGACTATTGGTAATGAAGGCGAGTCCATTCAATTGTTGGTGATGAGTTGGTTGCTAATCCCACAACTTTGATGCCATCTCCTTCTTAGATTGACCTTGGTGATGCGAAGATGTGGCAATTGAGTCGACTCATTTGATTGTTGTTGACGAGTTGGTTACGTGATCCATCTTGTTGGTGACCAATTGCTTGATGGCATATCCGACTTGACGAGCCTATTATTGGTCACGGTTGCTTGATGGTGTATCCCCGCTTGGCGAGCCTATTATTGGTGACAATTGCTTGATAACATATTCCCACTTGGTGAGTGTCGTTGCAAAATCCACATCTTTGATAGCATTTCCGCTTGACGAGCCTATTGTTGGGGGCAAGTAGATTGTGAAGTCCACATCTTTGATGGCGTCTCCCATGTGGGTTTGCCTTTGATGATGTGACACCCATGGAAGTCGTGATTTATGGAATCATACGAGACTATTCCCTTAAGTGAAGTCGATCCGTCAACTTCGTCATTACTTTGTGTATCAAGCAACAAGTAGATCATGAATCGCCAAAATCGTGACCTTCTCTATAGTTTGATTTCGTCATCAATACCAAGTGTTGAGTGCCGAATGAGAAAGGAATATATTTGAAGTACACCATGATTAATCTGTCAAGAAAAAAATTATTCATCACCTAATGAAGCTTGAAGAAAGAAATACTAGTCCGAGGTACCCAAGAAAATTTGGATTCAAGCCTCAAAACTATTCACCTAATGAAAGTAGCGAATATAATGCTCCTATCAACGAATCAGAGAGCAATTCAACAATTTGAAGGAAATAGAGCTTTGTTCAGATCTGATATGACAGCAACGTATTGAAGACTTCAATTGGAATTCCGACAATAGATCAGGTTGTTTGCATCCAATGTTAATTTCGCTATACCGCGGGGTTTAACGCAACGGAATTTAAAAAATTAAAATCATGCATACGATTATACATAAATTAAAAGTTTTGAGTTCTTGTAGCGATTTAACGATCGCACGTTTATGCAAGCGGTAAAAATTAGGATCTAATATTTTTTACCTTAATAGCTTCCTTTTGAAGAGAAGATGTAGAAAGAATTCAAATCCTCACAAGCAGGTAAATCCTCGAATCATGATCTCGCAGAGGTCCAAATGTCCCTCCTCTAAAGCCAGCCCACACGATGGATGGTAGCACCGGATTATAAACTTCGCTAGTAATTTATAACTTTGTTTCTATGTTCAATCTCAATTTGGAGTGAACACCAATCCTTAATTCAACTGGTGAAATTAAGAATTGTTGTTATGTAGTTAAACCAAGAAAGGTTCTTGATTTTTCCTACGAAGAAGAAAGAAGAAGAACTTCGAGAGTAAAGAGAAGGAGAGACGTTTCTTTTTAAGAGAAGACTATTCTTCTCTCGATTGTTAAAGATACTTATATGATTCATTCAATGTTCATAAAAGTGTCCAGGTTCAAAACCTAAAATCGGTAGGAGAATATTATAGGATAATCTCTATTGATCCTACGAGATCTTGCCATATCCAGGATATTCACAAGAAAGTCCCTCCATCATTTTTCTTTCTTTCAAATTAGTCGATGTACCTATCCTTATGGGCTTAATTAAATATTGGGTTGGACATTTAATTAAAAAGGTCCATCAATTAATTTCAATTAATTGATCCAACCCATATTTAATTAATTTGATTTAATAAATTTCATCTAGCCCAAATAAATAATCCAATTATTTATTTGGCTATATTTAACTATTAAATATAGTATTTCATAAATTAATTAATCATATCAATTAAATTATTTTTTCACTCAAAAGACTTCCTAATCTAATTAGGTCTAAATAATATAATTATGTAATTCAATCATTGAGTTAAAATCAAGCCACAATTAATTAATCTCTATCAATTAATTGTATCGAACCTTTGGACTATTTTCGATTGAAGAAATGATACCAACCATTTTGTGTGTGACCCTTTAGGTTTACAACTAATGCTTGCAATAGGCTTACAACTTTTGTAACTTGCGAATAATAGTTATTCAATTAATTAATCCAATTAATTAACATGTTTTGAAATTAACTCTTTAATTCCAAAACCTACAAATCATGGGAACATCTACCAAGTAGCATGATCGTCTAGCAATAGGTGAAATAGCGAGTAAACTTATTTCAATTGCGGTTGAATACACGTCACGGTCCTTTCGACATCTAATCTCCCGATTAAATATTGGGCATGGATTATAAGTCGAAAACTACTTGATTTAGTAATTGTGATTCCATTTCAAGTTCTAGTAATTTCTTTACGAATCAATATCCATCATGCCTTGGCAAGATTTTTAAATCACGAACTATGAAAATAGGGAGATTTGCTTGTCAATAAACAAGTGTCGGATTCTATGTTGGCAATCGATTAACCTCCATGTACACCAGTGCAACATCCAAATTATCCCATTCATTATTGTCAAGCAATCGAAGATAAATCAAAATATTACAGGATGTATACAAATCTACTATCATGCATCAAGTCTAAGGACTAATTATGTACTATCGCAACGTGGTAATTATTAATTCGACAATAAATATTCCATTAAGAATTTCCATTGGGTCATGTTCAGTGTACTTATTCTCTAACAAGCACCCGCATATATGCATTTGCGTCCACAATGCTAATTTTAATGGAATGCAACATCCTCGTCATACGAGCATGCATCATGTGCACAAATCTTGTTGGACTATTCAATGTCCTATCTTGAAAAGCCCATTGACTTGGAACTAAATTAAGACCAAAGTCTTAGAGATATGTTCCATGATCTCCATCGATGCGCGACCATGTCCCATAACATAATATGGTCTAAGGACTTTATCAAACTCACAATTAATAAAATTAAATGCAAAAACAAATGATAAAGAAATGGTTTTATTAATATGATTCTCAATAAAATTGTCTTTACAAGTAGAATAACTCCAATTTAATTGGAGCGTCGGGCACCCTACTCGACATCAAAATCACATAGAGTTGGTCTCGTCGGGCGGTCTAACGAATCTAAGTCATTGACGGATACCAACACCCGACCCGGATTTTTAAAAAAATGCAACCACCCATTGATTTACCCCCATACCTTTACCTTCGCCTTCCCCACATATTCTTATTCAAAACCCTATAAAAAAAAACCTCAATCCCCAATTATCATGTTAATCTAACTCCAAATCTATCAACACGGTCCATTCGGAAGACAAAAAGGTACATATAGACACCCATATTAAACCTATTTTCGTATGGGGAAACCCATATCATTTAGTATTTGTTTTCCATCGAGGCCGCAGTAACAATTGGAAAATCTCACCATGAGTCGATTGAGTCCGTTATTTAAAATCTTCACTTTTAGGCTATAATCATTTGGTGAATGTATCTAAACCAAACGAGATTATTGTTTTCTACCATTATGATTTGAGAAGCGAGTTAGTAGGTCGCGCTATAGCCTTTATTTCAAAACAAAATCAACAATGGGACGCAAGCCATATTTAATGGCTAAACCAGAAAGAATGGGATGCAAGCCATATTAATGGCTAAATTTATTTAGGTGGTGGAATTTGTTCTTGTTTATGTATATAAGGTAACACCATCACTCCAAGCTTACACCAAAGCCGTTTGAAAAAATGTTTGCTATGAATACATAATAAATTTATAGGGAAACTAATACTTTTCAAGTAACAACTATACTTTTAGCGGGGCTACTAATATTTTTTATTGGAAAAACTTATACTATTCAGGGAATTACTAAAAATATTTCAGGGAAAAAACTAATATTTTTCAGGGAACTACTAATACATTTTATGGGACTACTAATACTTTTTTTGAGAACAAACTAACACTTTTAGAAAAGCTAATAAAAATCTTTGTTCAAGGAACTACTAATACTTTTTCGAGGATTTGCTAATACTTTTCGGGAGAAAAAGTTAATTATATTCAGGAGAACTACTAAAATACTCTCTAGGGAACTACTAATACTTTTTTGAGGGACTGCTAATACTTTTTGGGAGGAAAAATTAGTTATATTCGGAGAACTACTAAAATACTCTCCAGGGAACTACTAATACTTTTTCAAGGAACTACTAATACTTTTTTGAGGGACTCGCTAATACTTTTCGGGAGAAAAAGTTAATTATATTCAGGAGAACTACTAAAATACTCTCCAGTGAACTACTAATACTTTTTCGATGAATCGCTAATACTTTTCGGGAAGAACTACTAAAATACTCTCCATGGAACTACTAATACTTTTTCGAGGAACTACTAATACTTTTTCGGATGCCTTTGTCCTACAATATTACAAACATGCCACCGGTGCATAAAATTACGAAAAAAACCGATCGGGTTGGTGTTGGGTTCGCTATACCGCGGGGCTTAACGCAGCGGAAATTAAAAATTTAAAAACATGCATACAAGTTATACATAATAAAAGCCTCGGGTTCACGAGCGATTTAACGATCGCGCGAATTATACAAGTGGTAAAAATTAGGGTTTAACAATTTTTACCTAAATAGCTTCCTTTTGAAGAAGATGTAGAAGGAATCCAAATTCCTCGCGGCAGGTAAATCCTCGAATTACGATCTCGCAGAGGTCCAAGCGTCCCTCCTCTAAAGCCAGTCCACACGATGGATGATAGCACCGAATTATAAATTTCGCTAGTAATTTATAACCCGTTTCTATATTCAATCTCAAAATTTGTAGTGAACACCAATCCTTAATTCAACCTAGGTGAAATTAAGAATTGTTGTTATGTAGTTAAACCAAGAAGAGTTCTTGATTTTTCCTACGAAGAAGAAAGAAGAAGAAAAACTTAGAGAGAAAGAGGGGTTAGGCGTTTTTCTTAAGAGATAAGACGCCTAAGAATATTTATCTGTTTTGTATCTCTTATCCTTCTATCTTGATTGTTAAAGATACTTATATGATTCATCCTATGTTCATAAAAGTGTCAGGTTCAAAACCTAAAATCGGTAGGAGAATATTATAGGATAATCTCAATTGATCCAACGATATCTTGCCATATCCAGGATAACCCTTATCCGGATATTCACAAGAAAATCCCTCCATCTTTCTCTTTCTTTCAAATTAACAGAGATGGGCCTATCCTTATGGGCTTAATTAAATATTGGGTTGGACATTTACCTAAAAAAGTCCATCAATTAATTTCAATTAATTGATCCAGCCCATATTTAATTAATTTGATCAAATCAATTCCATCAAGCCCAAATAAATAATCCAATTATTTATTTGGCTATATTTAACTATTAAATATAGTCTTTTCATAAAATTAAATGATCTTATCAATTAAATTATTTTTCACTCTAAAGACTTCCTAATCTAATTAGGTCTAATTAAATAATCTAATTATTTAATTAAATATTTAATTCAATCATTGAATTAAAATCAAGCCACAATTAATTAATATCTATCAATTAATTGTATCCAACCTTTTGGACTAATTTTCGATTGAAGAAATGACACCAACCATTTTGTGTGTGACCCTTTAGGTTCACAACTAATGCTAGCGATGAGCTTACAACTTTTGTAACTTACTTAATAATAATTATTCAATTAATTAATCCAATTAATTAATACGTTTTGAAATTAACTCTTTAATTCCAAAAACCTACAAATCATGGGAACATCTAGCAAGTAGCATGACCGTCTAGCAATAGGTGAAATAGCGAGTAAACCTATTTCAATTGCGATTTGCATATATGTACGGTCCTTTCAACATCTAATCTCCCGATTAAATCTTGGGCATTGATTATAAGTCGAAACCCACTTGATTTAATAATCGTGATTCCATTTCAAGTCTAGTGATTTCTTTATGAATCAATATTCATCATGCCTTGGCCAAGGTCTTTAAATCACAAACTACGAAAATACAAGAGATTTGCTTGTCAATAAACAAGTGTTGAATTCTATGTTGACCAGCGATTAACCTCCATATACACCAAAGGCAACATCCAAAATATCCCTTTTATGATTGTCAAGCAATTAGAAGATAAATCAAAAATATTACGGGATGTACATAAGGCTACTATCGTGCCTCAAGTCTAAGGACTAATCATGTACTATCGCAATGTGGAAATTATTAATTCGACAATAAATATTCCGAGTTAAGAATTTCCATTGGGTCATGTTCAAGTGTACTTGTTCTCTAACAAGCACCACATATATGCATTTGCGTCACGACGCTAATGTTAATGGAATACAACATCCTCGTCATACGAGCATGCATCATATGCACAAGTCTTGCGGGGCTATTCAATTCCCTATCTTGAAAAGCCCATTGACTTGGAACTAATTTAAGATCAAAGCCTTAGAGACATGTTCCATGATCGCCATCAAATGCGCGACCATGTCCCATAGCTTAATATGATCTAAGGACTTTATCAAACTCACAATTAATAATATTAAATGCAAAAGAAATGATAAATAAATGCCTTTATTAATATGATTCTCAATAAAATTGTCTTTACAAGTAGAATAAACTCCAATCTAATTGGAGCGCTGGGCACTCTACTTCAGCAGTTGGATCCAAGACCCATTAAATAGTCGACAGGAGTTTTTGTGAATCACATAATATGTTGGAATCCTAATGCAAGTCAATGTATATTCTTGGTGGAATAATCACAAAAGAATAGGTGCTTTTATGTTTTGCAGGGATTTACTTAGGCTCATTTTAATTAACCTTCACGGGCCAAGTAAAATTCAAGTGGCTTTGAATGTGTGCATGTTTTCTGTATCTCACGAAGGATGTCAAGATCTAGGCTTCGTCAGGTCCATTTTGATCAAATGCAGCCCTCAAATTTGAAGATCCAAAAAACAAATTATTATGTATCATATCTCGAAATATATATATATATATATATATATATATGATTTGTGTGCTTAAATTTCAAAGGAGCCCAACCAAAGAAAGAAGATGGTGAACCGATTGTCGCGGCTTATTCGGTCCAAGATACGTCGTCCAGTAAATAAGTCTCGAGGGGCATTTGTAGACAAATTAAATTTGCACCAATCAAATGATGACACACAGGATCGATCCTATCGTTTTTTGTCCGAATTGAATTTTAAAGCGGGCCCCTTTTTCTCTATACAATTTTTTTGGAGAATTTTTTTTTCTATACAAACTTAAAAGCAACATAAAACATAAAAGAAAAATAATATGCAATATATAATGAAATTCTATTATAGTTAAAATAATATGACATCCATGTTCAAAAATCAAAATAATAATTTCAATACGAATCGTCTTACGTTTTAGTGACAAAAATATTAACGAAGTCTATATAATCAAGTTGTTCAATAATATCTTGTGAACTTACTTTGACAACAATATAATGATTGTTTAATTTCTTGCCTTATCAATTTGAGTTATTTTAAATTTAGGGCCTTAAAAAAATTAGATGTAATAATTTAAAAAGAAAATATGTTACAAGATTTGAACTCGAGTTACCTTTCCGTTGGTCCTCTCCTTGCGGGGTTGCTACTCGTGCATCTCCTCGATTTACATCCCGCCTGGCTAAGGGGCCTCCGGTTCGTGGGGGTTTTCGGAAAAACCTTTTAAAAAAAGAGTGGCAAAGATTCAACTACTATAATGGATTTATTTTTGAGCAAATTGTGGGAAATACCCACTTGGGATAAGACAAAGACTTTTATGACATGTGAGATAAAAAACTAAGGGCGCGATTGGATATGTTTTCATTTTAAAATTTTTTTTATTTTGCTAGAGAATAGTGGTGAAAAAAATTTAAAAGGAAAAAATGAATTTTGAGAGTGTGAAAGTAATGATGAAAGTTGATTTGATTTAAAAATAGTAAAATAATGATTGAATATGATTGATAGTTAGAAATGTGCGAGTGAGTGAATAGTAAAATTTGTGGGAGAATGTGTAATAATGATTAGTTTTTTTGTGAAAAAATGTGTAGATGTGATTGATAAGAGAAAAAATGAGAAAGAGTGAAAGTGAGAGAATAGTATATTTTCCGAAATTTTTCATAAACAATCGCATGTTTGGTAAAAAAAAATCTCCAAGGAACAAAAATAGAATATCCTCATATCCAATCGCGCCCTAAGTTTTCTACCCACTTTTATGGTTATTTTACCAAATACCCTTGATACTTGAATACAAAAGCAAAAAGTACGTGGGGTCATATTTCTCTCTCACATAAATATACTTTCTATATTTTGATTTTTAACACAAGTTTTAGTTTTTTTAAAAAATCAGATTTTTATAAAATCGTTTAGTATAAAAAAATAACTTTTTGAAAATAATTTTGACTTTTTATTATTTTATAATTTTAAGATATTTTAAATAAATGGAAAATATTTAAGAAAAGTGTATAGTTTTTTTTTTAAAAAAATTCATATTTATTTTTTTGTAATTTTTGATATTAAAATAGCTTCTATTCTTTTTTGTTTTTTAAATAAGTTATCATGTTTTTTATATTTTAATATTTAGAATTTAAAATAATTTTGTGGATTTTTTAATATTTTTTTAATAAATTGCAAATACTTTTAAATTTTATTGAAACAATTTTCAAAATTAATAGACAATTTTAAGATTTTTCAAATAATTGTTTTACGTTGTTTTTTTAATTAGTTTTTGGATAAATGCATTTTTGGGACCAAAAATACAATTTCTTCTATGAATATGTATTCTTGTATTCTTTTTTGTATATGTATATGTACATAAAAGTTGACACGATATGGCACGATTTGGGCACGATTGGGGCATGATATGTATCTGTATATGTATATAGGGGTTGTCACGATATGGGCACGATATATATATGTATATGTACATGGGGTTGGTACGATATGCAACGATATGGCACGATATGGGTACACGATTTTGTATATAGGGCGTGTATATTTGAGGGGGTGTACACGATTTCCAAGGAAAATATTGATTGCATCGGTTTCAAAATTCAAAATCCTCAAATTAAAGGAGGGGCATTTTGGTCAAATTTGGTAGAAAATAGTTTTCTTATGTTGATGGGTAGAAAATAGTACACACTATCCATAGTGGGTACATAAAAAATTTCCTTTTACTTTTGGTGTCATATTTTATTTATATTATATATACAAAATATATATTGAAAATTGAGCCCCTAAATTTTGAAAAAATTTTGGCCCGAGTCGATCGACTCTTTGGACTAAAGGAAGGAGCGGCCATGATGACACATGTGAAATTCGATATTAAATATGGATTTTATATTCTCTATTTATATTTGGGAATTAATTAAATTTTATTCCTAATTTGAATAGTTAATTTATCGATATTTTAATATATATTTTTTGGTCAATTAAAGATTATCAGTTGTCAAATTCTTAAAGAACAATAACACATTGATGAATTATGGAAAAATGACTCTCTTTTGATATTATTATCACATCATGTCATTAAAGAGATAATAGTAAATCTTGAATGACAAACCAAATCAAGGTATTTTATCATAATATGGGTCATATTCTCAATAAATTAAACTCGAATTGGTGGAGAAAAAGTCCAAGCAAGAAATTGACGTTTGATTCGAGATTACATTGTTAATCCTCGAGTTAACATTATCAAAGATCAAAATAAAGCTAAGAAGATCAAAGGCGTGAATGGAGGAAGTGGCTCGCGCACACAAAGAGTTGAACCAAATTTACATATTATAGTATAAAATCGCCGATTTGTCCCCTGTGCGCTGTGGCAATACGGGCTCGACATGACTCCATTTTGTTGCCTTATAGTTCTTATTTTATCTTGACATGTTATCTTTATCCTTATTTTTAATTTTGAATGAGAGCACATATGAATTTGACTAATTCGACTTATTCGATTTTTTCAAATAGAATCGGAAAATATTGCTTCTTCTCTTTTTAATTTTTCTTTTCGTACAAAATCATAACCCCTATTGATGCTAAGATAACTCTCTAATCAATGCAAGATTTAGTTTATCTAATGACTATAATTCATCCACTAGAATTGTCGACAAAATATATCATACTCTAGAATTTTCAACGAATATATATTCTTAAAAGACTTTTAGAAATTAAGCTTGGGCTCTAATATTTAGCGGACTCTTCTTTAATTTTCTACTATTAAACATTCTTCAAGCTATGAGTGGCCATGGTTCCGAGAACCGCCGGTCCGGTTCCTCATTTTGGAGAAACCGGAACCGAAATCGTTGTCTCACGATTATGGTTCTAAAACCGAGAAGCGGTTTTGGTTCCGATTTGGAACCCGATGTTTCCATTAGATTCCAATTCGGTTTTAACGTAACCGTTTATTTATCTTTAAATAATTTTTTTTTTATTTTTTTTTAAAATGACTTTCAATCTCAATTACAAAAGAAAGGGGAAAAGGAAGAAAAGACTTGAACTTAATATTCAATTAAGTTTTGTATTTTATATTATAATAATATTAAATTGTCTATATATACTATTAGAGTGTAGATGAATCAAAGTTCGTGTAGTTGGCTTACAATATTTGGTTTAAAACGTGTCTCATTTAGTTACGAATATAAAACATTACAATAAACATTTAACATTTCTTCTAGCACATTTTAACAGAAAAAATAAAAACATTGGTTTTTACCTTGAAACCTAGGTGGTTTTAATTGTCAATTCCACCATGGTTCCATATATGGTTCTAATCGATGGTTAAAACGTGAGTTTCATGGTTTTTGAGACCAAAGAACCGGAACGAACCGCCCTACACGGATTTGGTTCGGTTTTGGAACCATTGGCGGTCATTGGTTCCTGGAACCATTGACCATGGTTCCGGTTCCAATTTGGAATCCAGTTTGGTTCCAATTTTGGAACCATTAGCGATAAACGGTTCCCGAGAACCATTGACTATGGTCCGGTTCGATTTGGAACCCAGTTTGTTCCATTTGGTCACCCTACTTCAAGCTCCAACATGTTTATTAAATAAAAATAATTTTCATAAACAATTGATCGCACTCGTATGGGATTGAACCCGAGTCAATTACCCCGACAACACAAGTCTTAACCATTTAGAGCACAAGGTTGATCCCATATTTAAATAATCTTTTAAATATTCTTATTTTGATTCCTATTCTAGTTTTTTTTTTAATTCAAATGTTAATATACGACGAATTCGAATACCGAATCAAATCGGATTTGATTTTATTTTTTACCTATTCTTTAATATACGATTATCGGATTATACATTTGACCTTTTTACACCCATATTTTATTCTAAAATCGTGTTTCGTCTCATTTTTCACCGTACGGATGATTGCCACATATATAACACTTACCATATTAATCTTGGAATATGAGATGAAACACGATTTTGGAATAGACAATCTGATCCCAAATAAAAGACAAAGGTACATTACAAATTCTACAAGACCAAAAATATATTTTTGCTACATTATCATTCTAGGTTTTAATTGCAAGACTCTTTTTCCAACTAAACTATGCCATAGATAATAGTGAATGAGGCTCCCTAAATAAATAAGTCAGATTAATGAAGTATTAAACAAAAGTAAAAAATTACAGCAGTCACATAGAAAATGCATTTCTTCAATAGGTATTACATATAAAAAAATGCCCACCAAAAATCCTTTGAATGAATTTGGATTCTAAATAGCATAGGTTGAAAACAGAAAGTATAAAAATCAGCATAGGCAACATAGATACAACAGAGAGATTAAGTATAAAAGGAATGTATGCAACAGAAACTATTAAATTTGCAACTTTAGATAACATGTATACCGCAAAAGAACAGAAAAACCCTATTCTTTTCAGTAATGTTTACATGAAGCAGGTTGTTTTGATCTTGAGACAACATTTGCAGTAAAAAGAAAAGACGATGCATAATAAAATTCAATGAACTTCATTCACCATTCAGTTGATGTATGCAATATTCTATAAGGAAAATTTTTAAGTACCCACTATGGATAGTGGATACTCTTTTATATCCATCAACATTACAAAACTTTTTTCTACCCAAATTGACGAAATTGCCCCTCCTTTAGGTTGAGGTTTTTGAATTTTGAACCTGAAGTAATGATTATACACATTGAAAACCGTATAACCCCATTGGAAACCGTATACAACCCCACCGCATGTACATATACACACACTCCAAGACATAATGCATAAAGCAAAAAGGAAAAAAACAAAAGAAAAAGAGAAGACATATCGTGCAAAGAGAAACCCCATATTGTGCAAAAGAAAGAAAAAAGGAAACTCATGGCTTCCAACGAAGAGTCGTCCCGCCCCGCGCCTTCCGCCGTCCCTCGCCATCGAAACACCCGACGCCCCCTCCTCCTCCACTCCCATACAGGTTAGAGTTTATTAATCATTTTTAGTAGTTTCAAAATCTTTGGATATAATGTTGGATTTTAGTTCGAAATGTTTGTTCATGGCTATATATAGTTGTTCTTGGTGTATTTTACTTGATAATGAGCATGAATGGTGTTTTGTTGAAGTTTGTGTGTAAGAGGTGTTTTGGTTAAGTGTTGAAAATGGGTTTGCTTTGTTTGGTTCATGTTCCAACGATATGATGAAGAAGGCGAACAACCACGATATTGGCACGATATGCATGATATTGTGCCAATAGCGTGCGAATATCATGCTTTTTGGGCATGATTGTGGTTTAAAATCAGCCACATCATTATGCACATATCGTGCCTTATTGTGCTATATCGTGTCATTATTCACACGATATAGATTTTAACGTGGCATATATTTCAAATCTATATCGTGCACCTTGAACATGATCCGCACGATATAGGTTTATACACGTATCTTTTGTATATCGTGCCACTATGTACACGATATAGGTTTATTACGCCACAAATATTAACACGATATAGTATTGCTGCCACATATTGTGCCATGTCGTGCCATATCATGCCCCTTAATCCATATCGTGCCACTTACTTATCGTTCTGCGGTTGCTTAATTGTTGTCATGTGAGTTTATTACTACATTTCTTCACTTTTTCACCAATTCCTCTTGTTAAATTGCTATTAATCCTTGTTATAGGTTGGTCCACAGTGGAAGAGACTCTCTTATCATCGAGAAAGGGCCCAAATTGTACAAAGTATGTTCGATAGGGTATAATTCAATATATCAAAGAACAGTTAAAAGAGACCGGTGGTGGTGTATACGAGGAGTTTAGAGACTCGGTTTTGGATATTTTTGGATTTTGCATGACGGACGGATATAGTTATAATGCTGCCCTCCATGCATTGTTAGCGATGGAGGTGCGTATGTCGGATGCTTCGGAACCGAGTGTTGGTTCCACATCGGAGAGTAGAGTATTAGATTCTCCCCGTGAGTTTGCCATGGTCTGGATTGAGGTTTTGGGGTCCACATTTGACCCTAACCTTGTTGTTGAGCCACCCGAGAGAGCGTGATTTATCGACGATACTAGCACGAGGGTGATCGTGTTACCGTTGTGGATCTACGCAGTTTATTTACCGATGGCACCTTCCATGAGTCACCACCGATGCCCTAAAGATGGCGAAGGTGTTATTTGCATTTTCCATGCTTCTATGTTTCAATGGCCAGCAGATCACGGTGGAGGGTTGGATATGGTTTTTGATCGAGGACACCGACAGGTGGGAAACTTTCCTGGGGAAGTACTCATTTTGATTCTCGATACATTATCTTGAGAATCAATGATGTTCTCGCCGCTGGTCGGACTCTTGGTAGGCGGTAGCGATATCACCCACCTAGTTATCATTTATATGGTCCCACGTGTGTCTTCTTGGTACATATATTTATTTTCTTTATTGTATATGTAATTAGTTTTTTTTAATATTTAAAAAAATCTTATTTTGTCATTTATCAATGTTTTGACAGATTTGGGCATTCGAGGTGATACCTCATCTGGGTGATGTTTGTGCGACTCGAGTATCCAACACCCGGACACCTAGGTGCCTCCGTTGAAGGTTTCAGAAGACCATGGTTAATTTTTTATTTGACCCGGTATGCATTTGAACGTTGTTTATTTTTTTAAATTTTTTTCTAAGTTTTAGATATATTTATTTATTTACAGGGTTTAGTGTCTTATGAGATGTTAGATCCGAGTGAAGAGGAGCTCCAACAGATATATATGGAGCGAGTCGATGAGGCTGTTATTTTGTTAGGTCCTCTTCGATTCATCCCGAAGGAGAACCAGTCTTTGGGCAGTGGTGCTGGGAGGGGCAGAGGCAGATGTAGAGGTATGTGTACAGATTCGACGGCCCCTATTGGCGGGGCATAGGTAGAGTATCGGAGACGGAGTTTCGACTCTGCTAAGGGCAGGGGTAGGGGAGAGACAGAGCGATTCAGATGCCCCCACTACTAGTCCTATGATTCGAGGACGAAAGCGGCGTAGGACAAACGACCCATCGTCCCACCAGGCAGATGATCCCTTAGATGGCCGCACATATGATTTATCACCGTGGGCGGACATATGATTTATCGGTGGCGGACATATGATTATTAGGGCCATCATCACGATGCCGATGATGATCCATCGGCCCGTGGGTATACACGTGATGATGAGCCACCGATTGGGCGATATGTTGGTGCTATTGAGGGAGTTATACGGGAGGAGGTTGGCCTTTTGGGGAGATGCATAGAGTATCGGTTCTCTCAATCGATTCACGATCGATCGAAATGTTTCTCGGTTGGATGACCATATGACTCGATTAGAGAGTCTCATTTCGAGGAGGAGGGTTCTCGATTAGATAGACGTCTAGATCGGGAGATAAGGCGGATTCGAACCTTATTCAGGAGAAGATTAGGCGTATGTTCCCGAATATTGATCAAGATGATAACGCGTCATGCATGATCGTGGCAATCGAGAGATTTCCTAGTAAGTCATTTTAGCAGACGCCGTCATCGATGCCGCGTGAGACAAGCGGTGATCACCCCTCAGAGAGAGACGACTCCTCTACCGACATCGTCGATTCCTCTTCTGATATTGTCGACTACTCTTCCGCCTGTGTCGACTACTCTTCCGCCATCTTCGACTCCTCTTCCGCCATCATGTACCCCTCCTCCGCGAGCATGGTACATTCTCTTCCTCCACGAGTGTTGGTCACTATTCCGAGGTCATTGGTCCCTCCACGAGTGCCCTCTACGACACCATTGGTCCTCGGTCGAGCCCTCTCCACGAGCGCCCTCACCAATACACATCCGACATATTTGCTGCGAGGGTTGCTGCCACACATCCACTTCATCGCATCCCCCCAGCGGTAGTGGTGCACGCCGGCTTTTATGACGCCCTTCCAGATCTTCACCCGTCCGTCGTGAGTGGGAGCTTGTTCAAACACGGAGAAAGAATGTTATGAGCGTAAAGACATCACCGAGTTGTGGCTTATTTGCATTGTTACTTGTATAACAAAGAAGCTTAGTAGGAATCGGGTGCGGGGATAGGATCCCGAATTGAGGAGGATGGTGGCTCGTCGATTTATCGATATTATACAAATAGTAGACGCTTGACTTGTAGTACATGTCGTTTATTATATATCTTGTAAATATTTTGAATTATGTAAATATTCATTTTGCATGGTTTTATGTCCTATTATTAGTAAATCGAGGTTATTACACTTGCAATTGGTAAAAGAATCAAGTAATCTTGTAACAAAACTAAGTAGAACAAAATGTAATACGATATGGCAATTGAATGCACGATATGGCATGATATTGCACGATATGACACGATATCTAGCATATATTGTGCCCTACATTGTGCCACAATGAGAAACGCGATATGACACGATATATGCTAGATATCGTGCCATATCATGCAAGATCGTTCCATATCGTGCATTCAATTGTGAAACATAACATATTAGAAAATTTGCTCTTAGTGTTATTTCGTAACATAATATTACAGCTTGAAATAAATTTTGCCTAATTTTCAATATACGGACGTCTTGGGCATCTTCTACGGGTATGATCATATGTTCGGCATATTCCACATTTCTTTTTACCATAAACCTATCTTGAAGGACCTTTGTGTCACCGAGGCACTTCGTGCTCATCAAGCGGCGATGACATAGTGCATTTGATGCAACCGCCGCCACACCTCCGCACCTTGAACAAATTTGACTCTTACGTGAACAATTACTTGATGATTCAATAGCAGAATGAACCCTACTTTGTCAGGACGATCGGCTTGTCTTGGGTTATTTGGAGGATTGCATACTAATTCTTGCACCTCTTGTGGTGGAATCCATTCACTCGGATCGGGAACTCGGTAGAACTTCACCCGCCCATATTTGTTGAAGATTTTTATTTTTATAATAATGTGCAACCAATGAATAGATATTGAGGTTCGTCGCACACACAAAAAAAACAATTATGTGAAAATATTGAACGAATTATGTGAAATATTGATATAAATGTATTTATACCTAATGTTTGAGATGCATGGGAGCAAGTCATCAATTCATATTCAAATTCTCGACAATTGCATGTTCTTTGGGATAAGTCAACCAAACAAGTCTTTGTTCCATCTTTCACTTTGTACTTTACATTACTAAGACATTGAACATCCATTCTACGACCTATCTCAACTACATCACTTAATATTCTGGTTGCTTCATGTGTTAACTCTTGATCTCTTTCATTAGTAGCGGTCGTTGTTCGAAAAACCACTTTTCAATAATAGTCCGAGTGCACTCAAGCCACGTAACAAACATGCAACTTTCTCGGCCCATAATAACCGACTATTAAAGCTCTCGGATGAGTTTGATGTCATGAACCCATAACGTCAGAGGATACTTACATTGAGACCATATGTCTTCCCCTGTACATTCTAACTTCTTAAATGCACCCGTCTCATTAGAAACTTGTATGTTTTCAAAATACTTGTCATAATCTTCGCAGCGGTATGAATATCTTTGCATTCCTAAACATTGCTACTATATCCGACCGTATTAAGCCAAATTACTTTGCAAATGATAAGTGCAAAGCCCATGTGATGCTTCCGGGTATACTACTTTTATGGCATTATTGATACTCTTGTGTTGATCGAAACAATCAGTAGATCACGAGGACACGTATAAGCATCTCTCAACTATCTCAAAAACCATGTCCATGATTCGACATTCTCAACATCCCCAATTCCAATCGCAAGTGAGAAAATCTATTCATTACCATCTTTTGTTACGGCAACAAACAATATTCCCGTACTTGCCTTTAAGGTGTATTCCATCAATCACAAAAACAGGCCGGGCATGGTTTTGGAATCCGTGATTGATGCATGCAAAGCAAAAACACGATTGAATCGTTAACATTATCCGACTTCCATCTAGTTACCGATCCGGATTCGTTAAATTCAACATGTGTAACGCGGAAGTAGATTGAATGACTTGTTGTTATCTCCATATATCAACCCAAAAGCATGATGCTTAGCACTCAACGCAACATTATAACTCATTTTAAGTCCATGTCGCAATTCTAACTCCGCCATCATATCTCTTGGCACAAGCGTAGAATGTTCCACTAGTAACCTAGATGCAAAATACGCACCTACTACTTTAGAATGCATCCGCCCGGATGCATTGTCATTCAAATTTAACCCACATCCATGGTGCTTGTCAAACTTTCCTACTCTCCAAATACCATCCTTTCCATATGCACACATTCAAAAAGGGCATTGTCCATACTTTCATATCGCATAATAACGAGTCTAATCTGAGAGTTCAACTCAATACTCGACTTGATTTTCAAGGTGATACATGCCTAGTGCCATCTCCAATTCGGTTTTTCTCATGTATGTTGCTCCTTGGCGCAATGTCCCTCCGCAGATGCTTCCAATCTAGCAGTTCTTCGGGAGAAAGTGAAACGTGGGAGAGTGCACCAGGAATTACCCAACTTCGTCCTATGGGCACTATTGTTTCATCCCTATTGTAATTCAATTCATTGTCTTTATGGATATCCGGATGTATGTTAGCGCCTCATTCTTCTCGATGCATCCTGGTTTTGGTTTTTCAAAATACTTATCTCCGCTTCACGTCTCCACTCACAAAATTCCTCAAATTCAAAGACGTTGTCTGGTCATTTTCAAACTCATTATTAGCTTCAACATCAATACCAACATCGCCAAGCAGTGTAGTTCTCACCAAACTCATCCGCATTATTATCACAACCAAAGACATCGAGATCAAGATTATCACAATTAACATCAAGATTATCACAACTCAGATCGGGATAATAGTCATCTTGATGCTTGGCCTTATACTAGGTCCCAGGCAATCGATATTTGGAACATTAATCGTAGGTGAGCATGGAACCGAATGATCAATACTTGGAACATTGTTCATATGCATAGAAGGTGCTCTACTAGGTCTTACTACATGACTATGTAGATTGATATGCAAAGATACACCAAATTGTTGAAAACCAAGATGGTGCATGTAGTTGTAATTAAGCCCAAGGATCTGTTGAAAAATCATTCGAGTAGCCATTAGTTGCATAAAACTTCCACCAACATCTTGTTGACTTTCAACATTCTCAACTTGATTATTCCTGCATCGACTTCCCAATACATGATGTGAACTTGTTTCAACAAGTTTTCTTTTAAGTGTTACAATAACAATTGGTTACTCGGTGTTTTCAAATGCATGTTCAATGTCACAATCATTTTTCAACTTTAACTTCTCAATTTTATTTCTAGAATATCTACAATAGCATGCATTACACAATCATACATGCCCATATCGACTTCAATAATACATAAATCTCCTCTAAGATTTTAAAATAATTCATTTTGTCCGGTTCAACACATACAACTTCTTTCTTCACCATTTTTATATTCTAACGCCTTTCTCAGTGACCCCCAAATCGAACAACAATATAACCAGAGTTCATCTGTAGAAATAAAATATAGAAAATATTAAAGAAATGCCACAATATGCAAGCATAAAAAGGCAAGAAACTGCACGATATTGTGGCATGAAATGGCACGATATGAAATGACACTACAAAATATGGTATGCGAAATGGCACGATATTGCACGATAAAGACATGATATGTCACAAAATTGTGCATAATATCGTGTCTATATATCGTGCCTCATTGTAATAAGCCACGATATCATGCACAATATCGTGCCTATATATGTGCCTATATAATGGCACAATATCTTGCCTCATTAAATTTAATGGCACGATATATTGCCTCACTTAAATATATATCGTGCACAACTCCGATGTAGTAGTAAATGTATGTGCATATCATGCGATCTCGTGTACATATCGTGCAAAGTACAATCTTGTTTTAAAATTCAAAAATTTCACATATCGTGTAAGTATATTCTTGTACAATTTAAAACAAGGATAAGTAACTAAGAGGAGAGCAACATTATCTTATTTTTCCCTTTGTCCTGGGAAAATTTTGTGCGATGAAAGACCCTAAAACAAACTTCATGTGATTTTGTGAAGACGAGAGAGTAAAGAGAGAAAAAAATAGAAAGTTGGATGAAAGTACAAGTATGTATGTATTTAACATGAGAGAGAAATACTCATTTTACCTACTTTAAGGCTTGCATTTAAAGCATCAAGGGTATTGTGGTAAAAGACCCACAAAAGTGGGTAGAAAACTTACTTTTTTATCTCACATGTCAAAAAGTCATTGTCTATCCCAAGTGGGTATTTCCCACAATTTGCTCTATTTTATATCTATACTAATATAAATAATATAAATAAATACTAATTTTTTATATTATATTTTTATTTTATATTATTATATTATATTATATTATAATTATTTAATAAATATAAAAAGTGTGAATAGGTGGAATAGTTTCTTGAAACATTTAATTGGACAAAAATATTCCTTCAACATAATTACATTTAGGGACAATTAAGTAGTTTTGTATTTATTTTAGCTTTTGTTTAGTTTACAAGACAAGTGAGAGACCTTTTATATCCCAAAATCTTCTTATGTTTTCTTTTAGTTGTAACTTCTACAATATTTTAAATTTTTATATATTATCAATTTTATATTTGCTTCATTCGAAAGCTTTCCAACCATATATTATAAGCTTATACGAAGACTTCGTATGAGATTATTTTAGTATTTAAATTTTATTGTTATGCAAAGTATTATAATTATATATATATATATATAGGAAGGAGATTATGTGAGACCATAGCCTTAGGTGAGACCGTAGGGACAGATCTACACCATTAAAAATGCAAGGCCAAAATCTAGCAAATATTTGTAGCATTGAAAGTAAGAAACAAGCGCCCAGGGGTATGATAGGCAACCCATGATCACACCAAAATAAGCGCCAAAGATATTATGTGCTATTTATAAGGAACGTGATCTGTTATTGATCACGTTCCTACAATCATGCATACAACCTCCTCTCTCTTCTACCACGCAAAAACTCTGCATAAACGATCAAATCATCGTAGTCCATTGAAGTCTGCAATTTCTTCCATTGACTCAAAATCGATATCGAAACAATCACATCAAATCGAACTTTGAAGAAACATCATCATATATTGAAGTAAAATCTATTCTACATGACAAAAAAACCAGAAATTCAACGCAATTGATAATTTGATTCAAGGTAATCTCGTCACGAAATATTCTTTGCAAAATTTAGGCAAAACGATTGAACTAATGAAGAACAAATTTCTACACCGACGAGCAATTGAATTAAATGCATATTTATCGTCCTTTATTTGCATATTTAAGATACATATATTGCACGATTAGAAAGAATTACGCAACATACATAGTTATCATATTTAAATGCATATATTATGCAGATGTTTATGATAAACATGCAGATATCTAAATGTAAATGTGCGAGATGTTTAAAACTACGTATGCAAAAAAAAATTTGGATATGTGTGGGCTCGTGCTAAATATACACTTTGAATTAATGATAAATGTGCGAGATAGTATATATAAATATGCAAAATAAATGGCCAAATTAAAATATTAAAATTCAAAGAAAATTTGAGAAAAAAATATCACATGCGAGATGTTTATGATAAATATGCAGATATCTAAATGTAAATATGCATATGTTTAAAACTACGATGCAAAACAAATTTGGATATGTGTGGGCTCGTGGTAAACATACACTCGGATTAATGATAAATGTGCGAGATAGTATAATATAAATATGCAAAATAAATGGCCAAATTAAAATATTAAAATTCAAAGAAAATTTCAAAAAAATATCACATGCAGATGGTTATGGTAAATATGCAGATATCTATAACTAAATATGCATACGTTTAAAACTACGTATGCAAAGAAAAAAAATCTAGTGAAAAAAAGAGTTCAAGTTGGAAGAAAACTCGAACGATGAAAGGTTGATAGATTCTTCCTTCCCGAATCTCGTGAATCGACATGGTAAGATTTACTTGCCTTTGAAATAATTGTTAAATTGCATAAACACCCTCCCCTAAATTGGGATATTAGGAAAAATACAAAAATATCCTTACTAACCTAAAATAATCGAAAAGATCCAAATCATCCAAAAATTAAATCAACAGCTCGGAAGTGTCCCTATGGTCTCACGTAAAAGGATTCATCTCATTTGGACCAATTCATAAATATATTTAGGGAGGGGATCCTGTGAGACCACCCCCTAGGTTAGTCCATAAGACCAAATCCGGACCATTAAAAACATAAATCAACGGCTAGGATCTAAATGAATCTATACAACTTTACATAAGAAACTATACGGAGGGGGGTAAAATAGTAATCATGTCGAAATAAAAATGGTAACCGAATGCTAAAAATTAGGGGCGTGATCTTGAATTGATCACGCCCCATAATCGATGAAAATCTACCCGCGTTAACCCTTCTTCCTCACCACGACATTCTCTACCATCATTGACATCAATCTCTTAGACCTCGAAAATTATACAATATACATTTGCAGACGGAAAAAACATACAATATATTTCGTTAATTGACGAGGTTGTCATCAATTAGAGCAAAGGGATTGTACCTTTGGCGTAAGATCTTCCCTCCAACGCGATTGGTGAATGTTTCCAAGGTAATATCTTACGATATACTTGCAAAATTTTTAGGAGGAATTCTTGAAAAAACATTGAACGCAAAATCGAACCAATTGTATGTTTTTGTTCGTAATTTGTATGTTTAGTATACAAATGAGATGTATATTTAGTGTACAAATATTGTATACATATTTTACATTTTTTCAAATTTTGAAATTGTCTCGTGCATTGTATATTTCTTGTTAGTTTGTATATATAGTGAACAATGTTAGTATATTTAGTATATAAATCTTGTATTTGAATATTTATTTCTTAAATATTTACAATTAGTCTGGAGATTGTATATATGTTGTCAACTGTTTTACGTGTATATTTAACATATTTAACTTGTATACATAGTCATAAGTGTTGTATAATTATAATTTAAACTTGTATGATTGTTATATTAGTTTCCTAATTCCATTTAGTTGGATTGAATATAAATTCCTCTCAAAAAAATAAAATTTGTATGGTGGTTTATATGAACGTAGTTACTAAAAATAATAATATGTATGTATATGGTTGCATATTGTATAAATAATACATCCATTTTGTTTTTATAATGCTCTGTCTTGTTTAATGTAAAACATGACAGGACCAACCAACGATTTCAATGGATGTCAACGGCTCAAATCTCACCGGACTAAACTAAATATTGGATACCGTGAGGTAGAACAAGAAAAGATTCCTCGAGTGGGCATGCATTTCGCTACATTGGAAAGCGGTATAAAATTTTACAAAGAGTATGGAGCAATTAGCGAGTTTGACATCGAAGGAGCACGACGAAAGAAGTTCAAGAACGAAGTAATATATCATGTTTACTTAGTTAATGTGATTTGTATAATTATTTGTTCCGAATGGACAAGGAATGATGTTTTCTTTGTATATTTAATACATTGGGATATATAATTTTTCCTTTTAGTGTTGTGTACTTATTTTAGTTAAATTGTTCATATAATTGAGTGTCATTGCATGCCAAATGGATTTATCATAATGTGAATCGTGTGTATTGTTAAAAAATGAAACAACTTGTATTTTTACAAAGCGGCCGTGTTTATTTAGTTGATTGGATCGTATACATATTGGATTGAAATTGTACACTTAGTTATGTGTTCTGTATATTTAATACAATGCGATCATATAATTTATTAACTTACAATTGTATACTTAATTTTGTCATAGCATTATGTAACTTTTTGTTAATTTATCTTTAAGAATATTTTTGCTTCTCATACATGTATTGCATGTAAAATTACATTGAACTAAATATACAATAAAACATCACTAAGCATACAAAATTGTTTAACTATATATACGATTACACTGAACTAACTATATTATAAACATATTACTGAGTATGCAAAAATATTAAACTAAATTTATAATTACACTGAACTAAAAATACAAAACCACTTAACCACCTATATAACTAAGGATACAATTCCACTTAACCAAGAATACAATTCCACGTTACTAAGTAAACAAATACACTAAACTACTTATACAACAAATAATACAATTCAATTTATCCAATTAAACAAATCCAGCGTCTCTTTGAAGGTTGCTCGTCTCCTGAACTCTCCTCTTCGCGACTACCAACCTCTCTTTCCTGTTCTTCGCTTGACATTTTATTAACCACAACTCCTACATAAGAAAAACACACAATTCAGATATCAAAACTTTATACAACGTTATGTTTATATTCCACTTAATGTTGTATATTTATCATAACATATTTGTATATTTAGTATACAACATCTGCATACTTAGTATACTGGATGAGAAAAGATGGGTGTCGAAAAGAATAGAAGATGGATTTCAAGTATCAACTCCTTGTTTTTATATATAAACACACCAAGTTCATTTTTTTGAGTACAAACTGCAAATTTCTACAGGAGCATAATTGTAAAAAGAAGAAATAGAAGATGGGTTTCAAGTATCAACTCCTTGTTTACATTCCACTTAATGTTGTATATTTATCATAACATATTTGTATACTTAGTATACGTAAATGCATTACTTAGTATACTGAGAAAAAAAAAAAATATGAACTCCTTCAAAATCGAACTCCTTCAACCCCCAAAAGAAATTTACCCTCATTTGCTACGAAGTAAAACCCACTGATCAAATACGAACTAATCAGAGCAAATGCGTAAAAAGTCGTCAATATCTAGCAAAAAGAAGAAAAAAAATGCAGAAGAAAAAGAAAAAAAATACCTTCAAGGCACAAAAATCGGACGACGGTTCCCCACCCTACTTCCTTCTCCACAAAATCGAACTCCTTCAACCACCAAAATTACTTGAACGCGGCGAGAACAAACGGAAATTATGGTGTGATTTTGGCCAATAACTGAGAAAGTCGAACAGACGGGATTTTGGGCAAACTTGAGAACTCCTACAATACCTGGGTACCTTCGAATAGACGAGAACCGACTGAATTTTTTTTTGCACAAACTCTTGTTTCAATGGAGAAAACGGGAAAAATTTGGGGACTGTGAAAAGAGACCGTTTCAAGGGAGAAGAGGGTTTCTTTGATACCGTTTCTGAAAAGAGACCAAAAAGGAGAAGGATTTTGAAAATACACGACTTGAATGAAAATGGATTTTTGGCTCCTAAAAATTGGGTAGGTGATAAAAGGAAAGATTATATTTTCCTAAAAACCATGAATTAACGGTTGTCTTCTTAAAACGACTATATGTGAAAATATAATACTACCCTTATATTCCAAAAATAACAAAAAATTAATCCGCACCATTAAAAGATTTAAATCAAGGGTTTATAAGTGGTCTCATGGACTAACCTAAAGGGGTTGGTCTCATTTGAACCAATCCCTATATATGTATATATATATATATTGTATTTTTAGCAATTGAAATTAAATATATTTATAATAATTCTAGAGGAAAAAGTATGAAATTACAATTGAAACAAAAAGAAACAAAAATCTAATCTTAGGGGTTTTGATTAAATAGAAAATGGGATAAAATATATGATCCATGAATCTCACTTAAGATTGCAACACAAATAATCTTGAACTAACAAATCTTTATCTAAGTTTTTAATGGATGTATCCTTTAACATTTTAAATCTAAGTTTAGATTCAATTATATATTTAATAATTTTGATGATATTTTTATTAGAAATCCAATTGTTATCATAATATATTTAAAAAATATTTAAAACATATAAATATATCATGCTCGAATAAAAAAATTAAGAAATTAAGTAAACCTTGATGATATCGATATTTATAAACTAATAATTTTTATCGTGGATGTATAACAAAGAATGGATAAAATACTAGCGCTCTTTGTTTTATTTTAATTGTATTCTTGTGCGTTATGTGTTTTTATGGCCTGAAAAATAAGAGAAAAATATTTAAAAAAATAACAACAAAAAAAAGATGAAGAAAGATATAACATTTTTTTGTTTCAGCAAAATCGATGTCATTTAATTACAAAGTAAATATATTAAAAATAATATAAAAATCCCCCAATAAAAAGAAAAGAAGAGTAAACTAAACCTACATGATATCCATATTTTCTAACCTAACGAGATAAAGTTTTGGTTTTTGATGTAGAGATTTAAGAAAGAGTATTTTTGTTTTATTTTAAGTGTTTTATTGTGCATTTTGTTCTTTATGGCTTAAAAAAAAAGACGAAAATACTGAAATTAACAAAGAAAAAGAAAAAGACGGGACAAAAACTCGCATTAAGACAAATATTCTTTTAGACTCTAAATAAGGATAACAATATGAGTTTTACAAAATAATATTTTATATCACATCATAAACTTTAGTTTCAAAGTTATTGTTCTTTATTGAAATATATTTATGATTTCAATCTATATCATCAATAGAAAAAGTTTGACTTAATACACACAAAAAATGATATAAATTAACAATTAAAAGAAATATTATGTGTGATAGAGTTAAAATTGGTATATACGTCCTCAAGAAAATATTTAATCAGAAGTCATTTAATATAATATGAATTTGAGTTTTCAAGAACATGATTTGATTGTCGTTAAAAAATTACACCTCTATAAACTTATAAAAATTAAAAATCAATACGATACTTATAATTAAATTCATGAACCAAACAAATATATATAAACAACATTTTCTTCCATCTATATCTATATCAATATCTAAATATCTATACTAATACTTTTTCCCGCTATCTATCTACACTTATATTAAAAATGTGCATAGGTCGGATGATTTTTTTAAACTTTTGATTCGACAAAAGTATTATTTGACATAGTCAATGTCAAAATTATTTCTTTTTTCACAATTTATTATAAACTCAATCACTTCCATTCCTTTAGGAATATTTTATTTATATGATTTGATATAGTTCAATTTTCTCAATTTATGTTATTAATAATAGTTTCATTTAATCAAATAAAATATATAAAAAATTGAAAGATTAAAACTAAAGAGTTAAAAATGATATATGTGTCAAACATTCATATAGTGTGTATATATATATATAAATACAATATGCCATTATCTACATAAAAAATTAATTCACTTAAAAATCACATCTTTAAAGAGTTTATAAAGATTTAAGCATAAAAATAATATTTATTACAAAATCCAGGTATACAATATCTTAAATTTTGCAAAATAAAGAGTAAGAGAAACATTGTGCCAAGAATCACGAATGAAAAGTGGCGTATACTCATATGAAATTTTAATTAAAAAATTAATTTAATATGAAATAATTTGGTACATGTGTCAAACTTTGGTCTTTTTTAAATTACAAATTAATGTAGGCGATAATATAGTATAATAATTATATTCATATATTTTTAAATTGTATTCATATATTTTTGTATTATATTTTATTGAATAATGTAATGAAATTATAGTTATGTAGTAATATGCCACAAATTGGAGTTTAGAGGATAACGATATGTGTAAAATATACGTGTATTTAGGGTCTTAAAATGGTATATAATTGATGCATTTGCATGTATATTTAGTGTGTTTTACTTGGTTTCCTTTGATGGGTGTGATATGCGTACTCTTGTAAATTTTGCAGAAAATGGAGCTAAATTGGACAAAAGGTGATAGCATGTTTTAAATGATATGTCAAAAGACAAGGTACGAACAAAAATGTGAAGGAAAGAAGCATGGACGGTCGAACAAAAGGGAATTTCCTTAACGTCCAAACGCGCTAACACTTTCCAAAGACTTGGTAGGGTTTAGTATTTTGCCCATAACGTTCTCTACAAAATTGATATTAAGTGACTAAAGAGGCTATAGAAAGGTAAGAGAAAGGGCTACAACTTTCATGAAGACCCCAAAGAGCAAATTAGGGCAAAAACAAAGTCACATGGCCGTGTGACCCGCCGTGTGAAGATACATGTCCGTGTGAAGTGTTTGGGAGAAAACACGGACAAAACCAAGCCACATGGCCGGAACATGTGAGACCACACGGCCGTGTAGAGTGACCGTCTGAAACCACACAGCTGGTGCGATGGCTATGGCGTATTTTTGTGTCTTAATCCCGTCGAACTCTACCAGTGACCTCTCAAAGCACCTATATAAAGAGGACCAAGGCCGAACGAATTTTCATCATCTTACATCATCCATATTCATTCATACACCATACAACACACCAAAATACACAGGGAACACAAGATCAAAGGTCTTCTCGAGAGAGAAGGGTTAGGTTACGAAGAACACCACAAGACCTTTCACATCTACTAAGCACAAGAGCTTGAAGGCTTGGAAGGAAGATCCATCCCGAGAAGAAGGAGTTTTCTTTCTTAGTGTAGATCTCTTTGTCTGTACTTAAACGATATAACAATATTGATTTCAAGTTTGTCTATGAATTTGTTATCAATGTTTGGCTAATATTTTGGATCGTAGGGCATAATCAAAGTGTGGATTCATGTTAAATCTTGATTAATTATTTTCTTAATTAATTCATGTGTTCTATTTTATAATTTCGAGTGCTTATTCTTAATTGCTTTTTAAGTCCTGGGGGTTGTTAAGAATTTGTAATTTAGTATTGTTGCATCTTGCATGCATTTAGGATTGCATGTAGAGCATAAAAATTTGCATTAAAAGTTTTCGATTTTTTTAATTTTTTATTCTTATTTTATTTTTTATTTTTGCACGTTTATTGCTTTAACACGTTTAATCGCTTTTGTGTGTGATTTTTAATCAAGATTTTCGAAAGAGTACAAAGCTTCCGTATGATTTTACTATGAGCATTTGATTTTAGATATGACATATTTTTGTAAATAATGCGATGAGTGGTTGAGGAGATGTCTTTTATTTGTTTGCCATTAGTTAAGAAAATTGGGTATTTGAGCATGTTGCAAAAAATAAGCTGTGAGCTTTTGTGCCTTTAATCGCTTTCATATTATGTAGTCTTAATTTTCTTGAGTGTGTCATTCATGATTGATAGAACTCTAGAACTTGCTCGTATCTTCATTGAAGCCATGTGTGTGTGCAATTTTTGAAAATGATTTAAGACCATCTTTGTTTTAGCTTACTTAGCCTAGAAAGCCTACCTATGAACTCATGATTCCCTAGTTAGCCACTTTGAGCCTTAACTTTTTTATTTTTAGCCACATTTTGATCTTTAAAAATTGAAAAATGATTGTATCCCTAAAATTTCTTGAGCTTATAGAAAATGAACAAATTTGGGAGAGATGTGGTGAAAATTCTCAAAAAGAGAGAGTTGGCAAAAGAATGAGGGATGGGCAGATCTAGGTGAATGAAAGAAGAATGAAGCTCGAAAAATAAAGAAAAATCTCTGAAAAAAAGAAAAGAAAAATCAAGCAAAGAAAAAAAAATTCTAAAATTTTTGAAAAATTAAGAGCTTCAGCTAAAGAAAAAAAGGAAAAAAAGGCAAACGAGCCTAAGAATGAAAAAGGACAAAAAGGGTGGAGTTGAGTTGAAAAAAAAAGAAAAAAATATCTTGAAAGAATGATTTTAGATAAAAAAAAAAAAATTGGATTGTTGAATTGCAAGTTTGTGTGCTTAAATTCTATTTTCTCAAGTTAAGTCACTTAATCCAAATATTCCCTACCCTAACCAAAGAGCCTACATTACAACCAAATGAAAAGTCATTTTTGATTCTTAAGTTGCGCACACTAAAGTGGTACAGATGTTAGACGATTTACAAGCCTATGGTAGTTCTACATTCACAGAATTGATTTTGAGCGTAAACACTTTCCATACACTTTGAGAGATAAGGGATACACTACTACTACTTGTGAGTCGTGATGTCAACAACCCAAGAGAGTATTAATTATGCCAAACTTATGAATGATGACTTTTTGATAATGAATTGCATGGTTTACTTAAATATGAAGTCAAATGAGATTAAATGTTTATAGTGTTCTTGTGTGTTCTTTGTACCCCATGATTTTATTTTTCTTAATTTTCTCAAGGACGAGCAAAGTGCTTTAAGTTTGGGGATTTTAATACGTGTAAAATATACATGTATTTAGGAGCTTAAAATGGTATATGATTGATGCATTTGCATGTATATTTAGTGTGTTTGACTTGGTTTCCTTTGTTGAGCGTGATATCAGCGTGCTCTTGTAAATTTTGCAAAGCAAATAGAGCTAAATTGGACAAAAGGTGATAGCATGTTTCAATGATATGTCAAAAGACAAGGTACGAGCAAAAATGTGAAGGAAAGAAGAATGGACGGTCGAATAAAAGGGAATTTCCTTCAAAAATGTCCAAACGCACTAACAGTTTCAAAGACTGGCAAGGGTTTAGTATTGCAGCCATAACTTTCTCTACAAATTTGATATTAAGCTGATTCAAGTGGCTATGGAAAGCTAAGAGGAAGGGATACAACCTCATGAAGACACCAGGACCAAATTTGGACAAAAACCAATCACACGGCCGAACCGTGTGGGACCACATGGTCGTGTGACCTCGCACATCCGAAGATACATGTCCTGTTTGAAGTGTTTGAGAGAAAATAGGGACAAAACCAAGCCACACGGATGGATCGTGTGAGACCACACGGACATGTGGAGTGACCGTGTGAAACCACACAGCCGGTGCGACTAGTCTGTGGTGGATATTTGTGTTCTAACCCGTTAGAACTCTACTAGTAACCTCTCAAAGCACCTATATATGGGGGACCAAGGCCTAAATGAATTTTCATCATATTACATCATCCATATTCATTCATACACCATACAACACACCAAAATACACAGAACACAAGATCAAAGGTCTTTTGAGAGAGGAGAGCTAGGTTACGAAGAACACAAACAAGGCCTTCACATCTAAGGAAGCACAAGAGCTTGAATGCATGGAAGGAAGATCCATCCTGAAAAGGAGATTTGGGTACCTAAAACTTAATTTCCTTGATTGCGGTGTTTAGGGAACAATAGGGTGCCAAGGAACCCGATACATGGATAGTGGTTGTTCCGGACATATGACAAGAAACAAAAATAATTTATCAAATTTCAAGGAATTAAGAGGAGCGTAGAGTCATATTTGGAGGAAATAAAGCTACATGGGAAATAAACGACATTGGATCCATCAAGAAAAATAGACTAGAAGTCACGGATGTTGCTTATGTTGAAGGGTTGAATTTCAATCATTGAGTATCACCCAACTATGTGATAAAGGCTACAATGTTGGATTTAACATGGGTATTTGCCAAATCAAGGATGTTGAAACCAATGAAGTTGTGCTATCTCGAAATGAGAAAGAAGAATATGTATGTAGTGGATTGTTCCATCGCTACACCAAGCACATGTTTATTGGCAATGAGCACAATTTGAATTAAGGTGGTTGTGGTACAAGAAGTCGAGTCATCTGAATTTCGGACAATCAACAAGCTTGCAATGAGTCATTTAGTTGAAGGATTGTCAAGACTTAGTCTATAAGAAAGAAAGCATATGTGATGCATTCGAAAAAGAAAACAGATCAAGTCATCTTTCAAGGATAAGTCAAGTCCTTCAACAAGGATCTTGCATTTATCGCACATGGATCTTTTTGACCAGTTGAGCCAGCAAGCATAAGTGGAAAGAAATACACCCTAGTGATGGTGGATGATTTCTCAAGATACACATGGACCATTTTTATGTGTAAGAAAAAGGAAATTTTGCAAAAGCTTCCTCGGTGATGAAGAGAGTTCAAAATGTGAAGAGTCAAATCATTATCAAGATAAGGTCCGGTAGAGGAACCGAGTTTGTCAATGGGATTATAACTCAAGTATAGCATGGAAAATGGTATTCTCATTTGTTATCGTTTGCAAGAACCTCACAAAGAGAACAAGGTGGTGAAAGAAGAAATAGAACCCTCAAGGAAGCTCGCAAGGACCATGTTAGTCAAGCCGCTTGCTTGCCTAAGCGATTTCGGGGTCAAGCCATTAACATTGCTTGCTACACTCAGAATAAGTGTATGATCATTAGGCGAGTTGTCCAAAACCCCTATGAAATTTGGACATGAAGAAAGCTTATTGTGGGTTATTTTCACATTTTTGGAAGCAAGTGTTTCATTCATAATAATAGCAAGAAAATTTTGAAATTTTTGATGCTAAAGCGATGAAGATATCTTTCTTGGATGTTCAAATTTGAGAGTAAAGCTTTGAGTGCTAAGCAAAAGGACTACGGTGAGCAGAAGAGTCTATCTATGTGGTTTCGATGAACCTAATGTGAATGGAGAAGACATTGAAGAGATAGCTGAGAAGATGAATCAATCAACTATCCAAAAGAGTCCTTATGTGAAGCAAATCACATAAGACTCGATATTGATGAAGATGAGTTATTTGAATCTCAAAGACAATTTGGAAATTTGCGGTGAAAGAAGATGATACGCACTTGTTTCATTTCTCAAATCGAACCAAAGAATGTGTCACAAGCATTGGATGACACGCACTAGATTCAAGCTATGCATGAAGGTTGAATCGGTTTGCATGGAATAAAGTTTGGGAATTAGTTCAAAAGCCAACTCACCAAAATGCCATTGGTATAAAGTGGGTATTCAAGAAAAAGATGAATGAGGAATGATGTGTTATGAGAAACAAAGCAAGATTGGTAGCCAAAGGATATTGCCAAGAGGAATGTATAGATTTTAATGAGACTTTTGTATCTGTTGCTAGATTGGAAGCAATAAGGATGTTTCTTGCTTATGTTGCACACAAGAACTTCATAGTCTATCAAATGGATGTGAAGAACACAGACTTTTAGAAGGAGAAGTCTACGTGGAATAACCTCCAAGTTTTGAGCAGAAAACTATTGGAGAAAAAGTCTACAAGCTCAAGAAAGCATTGTATGGTTTGAAACAAGCACCAAGAGCATGGTATGATATGTTGTCTCAATTCTAATAGACAATGTATTTAGTAAAGAAAAAGTTGATGTAACACTCTTGAGAATTCAAGATGGAGAGAGTATTTTGCTTGTTCAAATATATGTGGATGACATCATCTTTGGATCTACAAACAAAGAGTTGTGTGACAAATTCTCAAACCTTAATGCAAGGAAGTTTGAGATGAGTATGATGGGAGAGCTGACTTTCTTCCTTAATCTTCAAGTCAAGCAAATGAAGGATGAGACTTTCATAAGTCAAACCTAGTATATCGAGATTTAATTAAGAAATTTGGTATTGAAGAAAAGTCATATGTGAAGATTCCTATGAATACTTTTATGAAGATGGATATGGATGCGAAGGAAATCCATCGATCGACAAGATATAGAGCACTCATTGGATTATTGCTCTACTTGACCGCCAAAGCAGACGACATCACCTTTGCAAGTAGATGACTTATGCGGCTTTTCTCAATATGGCATCTGCGCAGTACATTCTTATAGGTTAATCATCCTCGCCTTTATAAATGGGTCAAACATCGTACTTCACTTATTTCTAAGTATATCTTCCTTGGACACAGGTGCAATGGACTTCTTGAATTGACATTGGTCCTCGCCTATTTTACCCTTTGAGATCGATACTTGAATCTTCTAAGAGAGTCTTATGATGTACTCTGTTGCCAGTCTTTTGAAAGACTTGGTGACACACTCTCATCGAGAATCTTCCGACAACTTAGTTGTTAAATAGTGAATCTTCAAAAATTAGTCATTGTGAGTCTTCGATGTTTGCTTGACAAGTCTTCTCGCAATTCTACTTGGCCGCTTTTGAGTCACCCTAAATCCTATATTTTACAAGGAGGAGGTCTCTGTCGGATGGTCTAACGAATATAATTCGTTAGACGGATAGACGGATCTAATTCTAACTCGACCCAATGACCCACTCCTATACCCAGTTTAATTAATAAAAAATACACAAACAAATTTCACTCTCTCTCTCGATCCCCACATACCCAACCCACTTATTCTCGATTTATGAATTAGATTATATGACTTTTAAATCAACATGGTTCAAAACCAATCTTCTCGTGCATATCAAGTAAATGAGGTTTACGTGCGGATATTACATGTAGGGGTGTCAATTTGGGTTGGGTCCGGTTCATAGTCCGGGTTCACGAGGTTCGCGTGTCGAAACAAAGCGGACCTAGACTGGGCCGAGCATGTTTAATTATTCGTGTCGAATCTTGAACCCGGGACCGACTGCTTATTTAACAGTAACCCGGACCCAACCCGCGTGACCCTGCCTAATAAAATTATTTTCATATATATTTAATAGTTTTAACCGAATATTTTTTAAAAAAAAATCAATAACTATCATACACTATTCAATCAATAAAAAAATATCTCAATTCACAACATACAAAAAGAAATAATATAATTGCATAAATAACATAACACACTCGATCATATTTAAGGAAAACATTCAAAAAATATGCATAATAATAACAAATACATAATTAAGGAGGTTTTATCATTTAAGTATTAAGAATATGTCCGGTTTGTTGTTTTTTCCTACAATTAATTATTTACTTAATTTTCTTTTAAATTCACAAACGGGTTAAATGGATCGTAGTAGGTTGACCCAACCCGACCGCTTAATTGGCGGGTTATTGGGTTCGACCCATTTTCGACCCGGACCCAAGCCTGGACCCATATCCATTAATTTCGTGTTAGGTTTGTGTCGGGTTTGCGTGTCGGGTCCAAAATTGACACCCCTAATTACATGGATTCTTCACTTGGCATAGGTGAGCTCTTCGTTTGTCCTTCTCCATATTTTTCATGTATGTTAAGTTTGTATCCCAATTATTCAAAAGAGAAATGGTATAATATCTCTTCAATGAACACTTCATCGTTTTTACTCAAATTCTTTGATTTGAAAAGAGACCAATGATAGTGAAAATGATAAACTCATTCAACCATTATTCTCGAAAACATGCATTTATCCATGTCACGCAAGTGTTCGTTAATTTGATGAATCGACTCGGGAGCATTTCAAATGACTACTAATACTTTTGGGGAGACTACGAATACTTTTGGGAGGGCTATTAATAATATTTTTCAACAACTGAAGCATTTTAGATGATTACTAATACTTTTTAGAGAGACTGCTAATACTTTTTTGCGAGGATTACTAATATTTTTCAAGGAAAAAACTAATATTTTTAGGTGGACTACTAAATATTTATCGGGGACTACTAATGTTTTTTGGGGGAGATAACTAATACTTTTATGGGAATTACTAATACGTTTCATGAGAAAAACTAATACTTTGAGGAGGAATTGCTAAAATACTATTAATCGAAAAACTTATTAATTTTCAAAGAGACTACTAATACATTTTAGGGGATTACTAATACTTCGAGGAAAAATTTGATATTTTTATGAGGGCTACTAAAAATACTTGTTCAAGGAACTACTAATACTTTTTCGAATGATGCTAATACTTTTTAGGGGAAAAACTAATACTTTTTCGGGTTCTACACCATTATCAAATATTACTAAAATGCCACCCGGTTTGAGTTTAGGATCCATCTAACAAATTTTGGCCCAATAGACCGTCGATAGAAGTTTTGTCATGTACAAGTGTAGAAATTACATGAAAATAGGGGTGTCAACTTCCTAATACATAGTTTTCTAAGCATCATCAAAATCTATACAATAAATTTCCTAACATCCTCAAAACATAATTAGTATGTTATGTTATTCATATAATTATAGTTATTTTTGTATGTTGTGAGTAGTGATATTTTATTGATTGAATTGACTTGTGTCGGTGATTGATTTTAAAAAATATTAAGTTTATTCGTTGAAATTATTAAATGCACATAAAAAAATGTATTAGATAGATTAATCGAGATGGATTTGGTTTACATGCATATGAATAAATAGGTCGGGTTTGAGTTCAAAATTATGATATGAATAATTAAATAGGTCGGGGTTGGGTTGGCATATTCGACCCACGAACCGGATGTAGTCCGAATTGCCACCCCTATATTTGGTGCATTTTTTTCAATTTTATTTTTTAATTTGAACTAACTTACCAAGTATTGTATAATCAATCTATCAAGTCTATATCTTAAAAGAGTAAATGTGAAAGTGGATAAAGTTATGCATTTGTAAAATTAGGGAATCAATTTTGAGTTATAAAAATAAAAACGCGTGCTCGAAAAACACGACTTTATTTCCAAATAGCATTTCCCATATACATGCTAGATGTACGCTTTTTTTAGTTCTTCATCAACATACTAATTTTCACCTCCGTCCCTCTTCATTTCTTCAAAATTCCAACTTTTCCTCTATTCATTTTCTTCAATACTCGGATTTTATCTTAGACAAAGTTCAATGGCCTCTAACAGGCAAACCAAGAGTTGCATTGATGTCGTAGGGAAATGCCCCGAGTATGAGTTTTGTTTGGGTTGTTATCGGAACTATTAGTGCCATTGCAACGGGTAATTTAACAAACAGAGGATTTAGGCGATAGTTTGATGGCGCCTACTATTTTTATTTTTTTATTTTTGAAAATTAATTTTAAATATTAAATAAATACACAATTTCGGATAACTAGAATATAAAATATTCTTGAATGAAAACGCAATCAATCGTACGCGAACAATCGAAACACTCCACGATCAATCTTGGCATGAAGAAGAACTTCCTTGCTCAAAGATTAAGTCGTGAGGGCAAGTAGCATAGAGGGTGAGCCGACAAGTTGCTTGAGTTGGAGAAGTTCCGGTCATTCGCGTATTGGTATAAAGGAGTATAATTGGGAAATTTGGACCTGCTCCTTTTTTATTCTTATTAGTAATTATATTCGAATATAAATGAATCAATTTGAATATTTGTATTCAAAATTTGATATATCTTTATTCTTGGAAGATAATGTGTTTTCTTGATTCTTTTCAATTTTGGTTTACTACAAAATCATTGACATGTATTTATACAAAGACAACTCTCTAACCAATTGCTAGGATTTATTTGACCTAATAGTAATATTTCATTCACTAGAATAGTCTAACAAGATATGTAATACTCTAAAATTCTCTACAACTTTTCTTCTACAAATTTTCAAAGCAAACATACTTGAAAATGGTATATGTATGTATTTTATAATTTGTAAAAATAATTTTGAATATTCATAAAATAATTGGCGCTACACACATCCGACATTTTGTTTGCCAAAATGCTAAGTACGTCGGTTGTATATTGGGATCGTGAACACAATTTCGTGCACACAATGGAAAGGGGTTGGTCACTTGGTGTTGAGAGTTAAATATTCTTATTTTCATCATGCGAGTTGTATTATATACCATTATGTATTATAAGTATATTTAGTCATTCATTTTCTTTATTTTTTAGAATGATGACACCATATATCCATATGATTATATGATGGAGGGAGAGCCTTTCTAATTTCAAGTTTGTCCATGAATTTGTTATCAATGTTTGGCTAATTTTTCGGATCTTAGGGCATAATCAAAATTGTGGATTCATGTTAAATCTTGATTAATTATTTTCTTAATTAATTCATGTGTTCTATTTTATGAATTCGAGTGCTTATTCTTAATTGCTTTTTATTTGATCAATAATTATCATGTCATATTTGTTAGTGCGAAATTTGGAAGAGGAGTTTCAACAAAGACGGAAATCGAATTCAGACATAAACGGGTGTATCGAGTCGGGAGACCTACAACTGTTTGTGGGGAGTCATTCAATTCATAGATCTTTTGGGAGTTAATAATAGTTGTATCGAGTGGAGACCTACAATTGTTATTAATCTATGCGCGCCCGGGAGGAAAAATAGACTAACTTAAGAATTGAACCCATAGAATTGCATGAATTGTTTTTGTTAAACATTAATTGGATTTAATAATGAAGAAGCATTTTGAGATTATGCGCATAAGGTTGCTTTTGTAGGTGTTGAAAATACTTGTGGGGTTCGAAAATTTATTTCTTTTTATTTCTATTTTTCGATTTTTATAACTCTTGAGATTCGGTCGCTTCAATGAAATTGGAATACGATATTATTATAGCCAAAGTGTTTTGTAGTCAATCCCCGAGGAATACGACCTTGCTTGCCATTATCCAATAAACTACATTGTACACTTGTAGTTGTAAGATCCAAATATTTTTGGCGAACAATAACTACAACTATTGTTAGAAAAAAATAAAACTATGGGGGCAAAATTGTCCATATAGTATAAAGTGTAAAAAATTTCATAGTTCAATGCGGGCAAAGTGTCATAAATTAAAGTTTGGAGGGTGAAGTGAAAATATAAGTAAAGTTTGGAGGGTAAAAAATATTTTCTCTTACTTTATTGCAAATGACATATTCTTTATTTTTTAAAACTCGATGCAATTTTTAAAACAATCATTTCACGAAGATGTACGATTTGTTTTTCACTTTATCAATAATTCCTTTGAAACAATAATACATATCCTATAAATGAAATTAGTTAATATATTGCACAAGATACCTACGTATTGCGAAAGTACATGTGTAACATTGTTAATATGATTATTAGATTTACAAACCGAGTGGAGGAGCCACATATAAGGGGCCCCGCCCGCCCCTTAAACCCACCTCAACTCTTTTTTTTTTTCTTACAAAACCCACCTCCAATTCCAATTGAAAATCATTATCTATGTTTATGCTTTCATAATCATGTCAAACGACCCTCTTTGATTTTATTTATTTATTAATTTATTTTTATATATTCAAATTGATTTCTATTTAAGTTTTACTATAATCCAGCCAAGACGTTTTATTATTTTATATACGATTACACACATTAATTCTTCTATCTCCCCTCACCATTTTTTGATAATTTTCTCCCTATAGTTTAGTTCCTATTAATATTTTACTATTTTTGTGTGCTCCATTTCTTTATTGTTAATTAGTCACTTACTTATTATCTAACTATATTGTTTTTTTTTAGTTTGTATCATGAAAGAAGTGCATCGAGCATTACATATTTTAGTCCTTTTATTTATTTTCTTCACTTAATTATAAATCATCATTTTAGAATGTGTTAAAAATATAGTGAAATAATAATTGTCCATTTTTTACTTTAATTCTTTCTTTTTGGGTGAACTCGTTGAAGTAACTATTTGTGGCTTTTTTATTTATTTTATAGTGTTAATCTATTTTCTCTTTTAATAATTTATTAATTAGATACAAGTATTTTTCTTAGATTAAATTAAAGTGAGTATATTCTGCAATTATGTCTTTGGATGATCGGTTTGTAATTGACTTTTTAGTACATTTTATCAAATAAATTGCTAAAAAGTGTTGAACCTCACTTGTTAAATGATATTTTTGTAAATTTTAGTAAATTAAAAATGCTTTTTGGCACAAGTATAATAATTTAATTTTGTCATTATAAATAATAAATAATTAAATATTTAATCGGCGACTTTAACTTATATAAAAATATATATATTTTTAATATTATTTTATAGCATTTTATATTTTGCTTATCTCAAAACTAATAACAAGTTAAATTTTTTATTTTTTATTTTACTATAATTATCTATATATATATATCCTTATTATTTTCTCTAAATTCCTCCTTTAATTTCAAATTCATCCCTTGAAATGCAACTTAATTGAAATCGGATATAACAGCAACAAGATCACATAGCAAATAGGCTATAATTATAAAAATAATATTTAATTTTAATTATATTAGAATTATCTAAAACCTCATGTTGTTGGTCAAGGGACTTCAATAATTGAAATTGGTCTTATTTATTTTGTTTTTATAAATATATTATAGATAATTACTACCAATTTGAATTTAAAATATCATGTCTTTTCCCCAAAAATATGGAAATATGGATTTTGATCTTTTAACAAAATCGTCATATATTTTTTTCTAAATACGGCGTGGTTGATAAAGATTCAAACCTTAAGTTAAAAATAATCCTATACTTATTTTGCATAGTTCAACATAGTAAACTAATTTTGATAATAAGAATAGTGTATGATTTTTATCTTCTTTTTTAAATCAAAATATAATAAATATTACTCTTATTTAATTTACTACACCATGAAATTTAAAATTTCACTTCATTAATTTCAAACATATAATTCTCTGCCATTTTTTTCTTTTTTGTTTGAGGATATTCTTATGATATGTTTGTTTTCAAGTTTAGCTTTACATTACGATAATTTGATTGAATTTATTTTATCAAATGAATATACGAATTAAATATATTGATAATTAAATCCAAATCATGATAAATCGTTTATCCATTATTACTCGAAAAACATAGATAAAGATTAATGATCAAAGCTTGAAAAATAAAAATTATTTTTTTCAAAATTTTAGTAACAATTCATATTTCACTAATCTTAAAACTAAATATTTTTCTATGGGAAAACGCATAAACTCCCTAAAATTCTCAATAGTTGCAAACTCCTATCTTTCCCTACAAAAAAATGTGACATATTCTCCACTCGCGAATAAAATATTATCCTATAATTTAGTGAGAGATAGATGATAAATTTATGATTTTATATTTGCAACCAAAAGTGAAGTTTAAAAATATATTTGTCTTGTTATTTATTTAGAATCAAACTAAATGAAATAATTTTATTTATTTCTCTTCATTCCACTATAAATTTACACTATTTTTTCTTTTGTTGTAGATGCATTTAGTTAAAAGAAAAATATTGTAAATGTATATTTTTTGCATTGTACTCAACTTTAAATGGGTATATATGAAGTCTTTATATATGCTTATGACATATGGTTAGAAAGCTTTTAATATGCGAGTTTAATATGACGCGAACATTTTTTTTTAAATTCAAAATATTCGAGAATTATAATTGAAATAATGTAAATAAGAGCTTGGAATACAAAGAGACACTTATCATATTATTAAACAAATAAAAACAAATCATATAGAAAACTACGAATCGCACTTAAAGGTAACTTTACCATGAGGATATTATTGGCAAATCAAATTTTTCAATGATTAAGTTTCTTTCAACACAAGAGAGACAATCGAAGGGACTACCACGCAACTCTTTGGTGGAGTTGTCAAAGTGCCAATGAATCCTCACACGATTGAAACATGTATCGCGGTATATCCCGTAGAAGCTCTTTTTTCTCCGTTTTTCTTCCATTTTCGTGGTTCTTTGGCTCGAATACCTATTACAACTAAATATACATTTCAACATCATACATACAATAATTTTGACTTGATTTACTCAAAAAAAAAAAAAACACAATATCTAAGTTTAGGACATTTAATTTGTTGGTAAAAATCCAACTTAACATTATGTATTGCCCTATGTGAGGGTTCTTTACGTCCATATGTAACAAAGGTTATACAATTCATTTTAATTTGACATATTTATCTTCCAAGTCAAATTGCATTCTATAATATGACCAATATTATAATGTAATATAATTTATTTAATTTTAATAACTTAATTTTAACTAAATTAGAAATATTATATGGTTCACGCGTTATACGTGCACCTTACTAGTTGGAATAAAAGAAAAAAATCAAGAGGAGAACCTACATATACATACTACAAAAATTTTCTTTCATTTCAGATTTGCCCTAACATTCATCAAAATTATAAAAATGCCACTAGAAGACGATATCACACAGGTTTTGTGTTTGAACTTTGGTTAAATCACTTAATTAAATCCACTTGCTAATATAATTGCATCACTTTCAATATGTTGCCTACGTTAAAGTAGGAAATGAATCAATTTTTCCAATAACGAGCTATCAAGCATCTAATAGCATGTTCTGAAAACAGATAAGCTCAGCCACACACCCTCTAGGTATGGTGCTTATATAGCTAGCTACATGCAAAATAGTATTTCATTAGTCTCAACATTTACATGGCATACATAGCAGTTTGAAACCACCATTTTTTTCGTCTTCAAAAAAGAAAAACTAGGTCCAAAGCCAAAATCATAGAACATCAAAGCCTATAGCATGGGCTTATATAGTAACCTTGTCTTAGAGGCTAACAAACATTCTTATATTGCCAACATGGGAGGACATTTTTCGACAAAACTTTGAAAGTAAAACACCAATGAGATAAGGTGATCACTAGTTACATTTGCAGAAGACCAGAAACAGAAGTCAATTCCTGTGGTTCGACTACAGCTGAAGGTTTGCGGAAAGATTCTGGGGATGTTTCATTCAAGTTCGTAGTCTTCCCAGACGGAGGCAGACATCTTTTCCAGAATGTGGCAATGCTCTTCGTCTTTGTCTTCCCACAACTCTTTTCTGCAAATACACAAAGGAAATATTCTCATTTTAACCACATTAAATTGCAAAAACTACCCCTGAGGTTTAGTGTTTTGTAAAAAGACTAGTTATCGTTTGAAATTACAAGTGTTGCCCCTATGGTATTATGTTTTAATTAACAAATACCTCTCTCTTGAGAGTGCAATTTGTAAGATTAAAACAAATTTCAAGATACTTGTAATTTTGAAAGATAGTTGGATCTAACCTCAGGGGTATTTTTAATGCAACACTTTTAATCGAGTGGGTCTGATTATGCTTGGGGAAATTATTACTACTCAAGATCAGATGTTGAGTTCATTGATCCATGCAATAACTCAATACCTGGTGATATAGACAGGCCATACTTGCTCAGAATTTCTTTTTTAACCTGAATGATGAAAGCGTTAAATCAGAAAATTTAAGCATTGTCTCAGCAAAACAAGTTAAGAATTAAGCAACACACAATTGAAAACAATTCTGATACAGGTCAATGATTAAAAGAAAATAAAACAAGCAACAACGCCATTAGAATTTACTCTAAAATCCATCCACATCATATTCAGCATCAATTATGCAACTTAATCAATATATACTACATTAAAATATAAACATGGGTCAAGACCACTCACTTCATATGATATATGTTAAATGAGAAAATCCTATTTCCAAATAAATAGTTAACAAATGTTTGAATCTTAGTCCTTAAAAAAGTAAGCTTACTAACCTGCCAACGATTATCAGAGAACTCAGATATTTCCCGCACTTTATTTCTTAGTTGGCATTTCGGGACAGCCGGAAACTTAATACGCAGTGACTGCTCTATTTTTCCAATGCCATGTGGGCATGACTGAATGATAGATATCTACATATTTAGCCAAGGAAAAGGTTAGATATGGTAAATGTTGTAAGTTATTTCCACATAGTGATCGTCAGCTACATCAAAAGTAGCTATATCAGGCTAGACGAAGCATAGAAACAGCAAACGGATTGTGGGATTAGTCTGCAATAAAATGAAGGAATAATTACAAAAACTACCCTGTGGTTTAGCCTAATTACCAAAGACTCCACTTATCTTTCAAAATTACACAACCCCTTAAAGTGTTACAATAACTCCTTGAGGTTGTATTTTCCTAACAAATACCCTCTCTTGAGGTGGGTGAAATTTGTAAAAGAGAACAAATGCCAAGGGAATATTTATAATTTTAAAAGGTCGCTGTTTTTTTTTCGTAATTAGGCAAAACCACGGGTGTTTTTATTGTAATTAACCCTAAAATGAATCGCTTACAATATGAGGCAACTCTGAGTCCAGGATAGCTGCAGCAGTTGCAAGCGGTGTTGCGCTCGATTTGTTAGAGGAAGCTTCATTATCCTCATCTACCACATCATCATGAACTGATATTTCTATGTCTGAGAAACCAGGCAAATGACAAACAGAAAGCGCTTGCAAGCACATCCTTTCAAGCTTCTCTGTACCAGTGAGCTCTTCGGCTGATAATAAAGTGGTCTTCTCATGCATAAGATTCAATATGATCAATGGCTGGTTCTTTTTAAGAGCATGTTCTGTCAAATTATTCAGATATTTCTGTTGCCGGAGCAAGGTACAGAATTCTTCACTCTGGACTTGCTGTTCAGGATTAGGACAATTTCTCACTTCTTCAACCAAATCATCAGATTCCATTTCATCATTATTTACACCCTGTGCGCCAACAAAATTTCTGAGCTAAGATATGCATCTTCAGGAAAATGGAGAAACTAGTTTCTGTCCATTTTATAAGTTCAAGAACAAAGAAGCTTATAAAAGCACTAACGCTCCATATTGGGATGGACCAAAACTTATGGGCATATATTATCTTACTGTATACACAAACACATAACGATGAATATGAGAAACACTTAAAAAAATATAGTACCTCATTCTCGGACAGATATCCATCAGGCACAAAGAATCCATCTTCACTTTCATCTTCATCGTCATCCTTTAAATGTCCTTCCATACTTTCATCTTCATCATCCTTATCACAATCTGATAGGCTTTCACCAGGTTCATCCTGTGACCAATCATTTCAGTTGCAAATGTCATTATATGTATAACCAGTTAACCACTACTATAACAGGACTAGCATACCTCTTCCCACTCATCATCGCTATCAATCTCATAGTCTATATCTGGGTCTCTCACAAAAGGGTGACGTCCACGAACAACTTGACTGCAAAACCGCAACATACAATCAGAATGGCAATATTATTTTCAGTAGGTGAGCTGTATCATCCCCTGCAAACTATTTGATTCTGTATTTGTACTGTCATGTGCAAGTAAAATAGTGCTTATAAAAAAATGTGCAAGTAAAATAGTTTCTCACATGTATAACCACTTTACTTGCAGCATCCTAGCCCTACTTTCATTCAAACTCACAAGAGAGTAGAGACATAAAAGTTGCTCGATAAACAGCTAGCAGGTGTAATGCCAATCAATCCCCCTCTCCTTAGGGGGAGACAATCAGATTCTTAACCTAATTTAACAACCTCACGCAGCTCAGAAAAAAAAAAATCTTATTACATATAAAAATGATAATTGGGTCAACTACAAGAAATTTCATTTTCCACATTACGACCTTGCAGCTTGAAATTCAATGGATACCCTCCACCCAAGATCCATATCAAATTAAAGCAGACAAGACTAAAGATGATAGCGAACACATAGCTAGAGAGGATAGAAAATACAAAAATAAAATTTAGTAAGACAACTCACCTTTCCTTGGGCCAAACACCAAAAAAGGCAGGCCTGTGGCTCTTATCAAACTGCAACAGCTTCTTAGCTCGACCGCTTTCTACCACAGGGAAGAGGACTACTATCGGTGTTCATATGAGACAATGTTCTATCAGCATTGGAGTCAACCCATCCAACCTCAACCTTCTCTGCATTCAAGTCCTCATCACAGTTCAGTTCTTTATTTGTAGTAAGCTTTAGTTCCTTGACCAGTTCGGTCTTAGGCTTCTGACGAATGCCCCAATGCATTTTCCTATTTGAATGTATCGAGCGACCAATGCCGCGCCAAGCATTTAAGTGTGAACTGCAAAAGGTAACACAGAGAATCAAACACTTGCATACATCGGATGGTTCCATAAAATATTACACAAAAATGAAGGTGAGGGAGCCCAACCTCCGTATATCTTCCACCACAATTTCACCATTTTGTGCCAATATAGAATCCATTGCTAAAGTAACTGATTCGGACATTCTTTCATGCATGTTGGAACATGACCCTGATGTTGCTTTGTTCGTAGAACTGTCATTTTGAGATGGCAAATTAGTTTTGTTTCTCTTAAGGAAGCGCTCCATGATTGATGCTTGTTTCTGGAGAGCAAGACGCTTCCTCAATTCTGCTTCTTCCTTCTCCTTGCGTCTTTGATCTTTCTCTGCTTCCTCTTGCTGCCTTTTCAGCTGTTTCTGCATATCATTTTCTTCTTTCTCGTCGCCTCTCCTCCTTCTCTGCCTCATCATGCAACCGCTTCAGCTCTTTTTCCTGCAAGGATTTGGACACTTCAATTACGTCACATGAAACATATTTTGTAAAAGTAAATGGAAAATTTTAAAGTCAAACCTACAACTATCAATGAATAGGAAGTACAATATATCATCCTTGCATTTCAAGAATATTTAAAGTCTAAAGGTCCAATACACTGGTTCATGCTGTACACTGTGCTATTGTTAAAGTATACATAAAGATAACTCAACAATCTTTTTTAAATAGAAGAACAAAAAGTTATATTATTCGAACATTATTTAAAATATCACATACAAGGTTGAAATGTTACATACACTTTGCAACTTTTCCTTTTGAAGCTCCCTATCCATCTTCTTCCTCTCTTTCTCCATTTCTCTTTTGTTCTTCTCCATTTGCTTGATTAATAGTTTTTCTTCTCTCTTGGCTTCCTTCTCAGCCCTTCACCATTAAAATACTGATTAAGCCAATGGTACAAAAGCACCTAGCTAAACAATAACATTAATACATACATTTCAGCACCACTTTTATGTGTCATGTTATCCATTAACAACCGGATATCTGCCTCATTTAAAACTTTACTGAGCTTTTCTGAAGCTTTCAACAACTCTTGCATGCAGTTTGGATGATTTTCCAACTTTTCCAGTGCATTTATCATTGCTGAAAAATACAAAATTATCAATAATCAATAGAACTACAAAAAGAGCAAATATTAAAGGTTCCTACATTCCTACTAAAATGAATCAATTGAAAAGGCTTCAAAACAATGAATTAGTACTTTAATATTTTTGGACAAACAACAAAGGACAAATTAGAACAGCCACGCAATGTAATCCACTCATATACTCTTATAAAAAAAGGTGGGATTCTGGATTGTGCATTACAATGAACAAAGTTTACCATTGTCATGCAGTATATTATATAGCCCCTCAAGAGTCATTATCAATATCTTTCTTTAACTCACAAAGAAAACAAAAGAATCTGCCCAAACAAGTTTCATGATATTTAGTTTATGTACTACATTATAAAGTAACAGTTGTGAAAGATAGTGAATGTGGTTTGAGCTGTTGAATACCTACACCATTGGAGTCTCTGAAATGATGTTTGGACAGTTAAGGCTCCTCCCTTTTTGCCTCGTATGTTATATATATGTAGATCTTATGTTATGAAATAATTGGATTTTAATGATTGAACCCCTATGGATCGAGTATTACTTGACTTGTATCACTCATAAAAGGAATCGAGTAAATGAAAACCTTTTTTTCTCCCAAATATCAAACAAATTCTGTGTGCGCGTCAGCTCTAACTACAATATCTCCTTAAACTCCAAGTCAATAATATCCACTTCAGTTTCAACCCAGATATGGAGTATCTTATTCTATTGAAGTTGAAACTAATTAAGCTTCCAAAAACAGGTTTCTAATCAGAAAGGACATTTTATATCCAAATTTCTAGATTCATCATCTGCCTCTTTGCATCATCAAGGAACAATCAGCCAAATAACAGAATGGAAAGTTAGCTCAGTCCCTAATTATGTGGGTCACATAAATACAACATAGTGTGAGAGCCATTGGATACAATGACAGTTAAACATTAAATCATATGAACTCTGATATTGACAAATCAGAACTTACCCAAAAGAGCCATAATCCTTTCTTGGATCTTTTTCCGACAAGTGCGGCGAACTTTCAGAGATGCATGCGTTAATTTTGGCAACAACTTCAAATCTCTCGTCTATAATAAAGAACAGATCAGTAAGACGAGATGATCCTTATCAAAAACAAACAAAGCACAAACCAAGAGTAAGATAGAATAAAAAGTGATGTAACAAGGAGGGCTGTTATATGAGAATATGATAGAAGGTACAGACACGTGAAACAAATGTTAATCAATTTAAAAATTTGTAATTGAAAATGCAAGTAGTGGGTGATAGTTCATACATATGAAATGCCACATTACATAAAAGACTACACCCATGTGATGACCCATCACAACAAATAAGTCCCATATTGACTGAACTTGTAAATGAATTAAAAAAGTTAAGGTAAATTCAAAGAAATGTTCAATTAGAGCTTCGTCGCATAAATCCTTTTACTGAAAGAAAGATTCAAATCCAAATCTTATAACCCTCGGATTGTCCAAAGGGTCAACACTCATAGCTTCTTATTATTATTATCTAAAATACCTATCATTACCATACAAGGGTTATTACTATAGCAAGTCCAAAAGCCAATCAAAGTGCATATCCAACATGTACGCACTCAATTAAACGGCATGACTCATCAAACAAGTGAATGTAATACAAAACAAATGAAAGGGAACTTATAACAGGTTTTCCACACACAATCTAGCAGGATTGCTCCTAAATCTAGAAACAACATAATTCATCTAACAAGCCAATACAACGCAAAACAACAAACAAACAAATACCAAATATAATATACTACAAAAGTGAGAGAAAAATGAGAAGGAAAATTTAATTGACTGAAAATTATACCTCCCAACACCAAAGAGCACACTCGGCCTCATCCTCCAAAACATCAGCATCTGCATTAATCACACCATAACATAATCTCTGTCCGTTTAAAATAACAATACTCTTCACAGTAGCCTTACTAACACCATCACCATTTCCAGTTCTGCCCTTAACTTTCTCAAAAATCTCATCCACAAGTTTTGACAAAGGAAGGTCGCTCTCTTCCATTAAACATGAGATCACAGCATTCAGTGAAGCAGGAGAATTCCCAAATTTCTCCACATTTTCCAACAGTGCCCCTCTGTTTTCTGATGCTAAATCCTTACAGAATTTAACAAGACTGTTGATTTCATTGCGGAATGTAACAATTTTCGCATGTTTTTCTTCTGGGCTTGGTGAGAATAAACATGGCTCCACTCTCTTTCTCTTCAATTGCTTCTTTTTATGACCTGGCTCGTCGATTATCGGCTTCCTCTCACCCCCATCGTCGATTCTCATCGATTCAACTTCCGTCATTGCTGCATGCAATGAATCTAACTTTTTGCACACAAAAAAAAAAATGATTAAGCAAACAAGGGAAAAGGCCCAGATCTAAAATTTGTTGGGTTTCGAAGATTTTTCCCAACAAAATAACCCCACAAAGAACTGAAATGGTTATTTTTCTGGGGGATTAACTTTCAGCGAGAAATTTCACTACGATTCTGCAGATTATCCAGAAAAATGGAGCCCCGTTTAAAGAAAATGATTGAGAGGAAGAGTAAGAAAACCCTTTTATTGGAACTCGAGTTTCAAATTTCTTTCTTTCTTTTCTGGTGAGATTTCCAATTAGCCATTTTCATCCTCTGATTTTCCATTTATGAGAATTAAATTTTATTAATTTTCCCGCCAGTGAGAGAGAGAGGGAAAAAGAAAAAAATGAAAAAGAAAAAGTTGGCTCCAAAATGGGACAGCATTTTCAGTATTGGCGCCTCAAAATTTGATACATTTGTCCGCCACTTAGCATACGTGGCACTCCCAATTCTGGACATGCCAACTCTATGCCCTAGGGGCAAGTTTGGAACTTTTTGATTTAGTATTAGTATTGCAAATATAGTTCAAGAAAGGAAAAAAAAACATAAATGAAAAAAATTTTTCTTGATTATTATGTTAACTAGTGTTTTACACGTGCGATGCACGGGCGTATAGTTGTGAGGCTTCCGTTTTGTCTTTGTAACATATATATTTTCCTAATAATTATATGAATTATATCTTCGACATTATAATAACTTTAATATAGTTGTAACGTCCCAATTTTTAAAATATATAAATAGTTTAATCTAATAAGAAAGTGTATTTAAAGCGAACAAATAAGACGTATCTCAAAAGTAAGTGGAACCATTTCATTAATAATACAAATAATCCATCACATGACTTACTGCGCCATTTATGAATTTGTAATATATAGTCTAACTATAAAAATTCGCATCAAAAAGATAAAGTACTTTGATTCCAAACACAACTTTTAAAATTAAAATACTAGCATTCAATAAAAAAATTCAAAAGCATTGACAATAATAAAATATTTCTAAAAATCAATTTAATTAAATTTACTATTTTCACATCCACACCTCGGTCATCTCTCGTGCTCCTCAACCCGAAAAGAGTTAATAAATATGGGGTGAGCTTTCAACTCGCTTCGTGGGGACACGTTTGTCAAGATTAAATACAACAATATGCATAATCATAAATATTCAACATGTAATTTTACTCTGTCATTTTCCTTTCATCGACTAGTTACTTTATAAGCATCTGCTGTACACCCCGAGGATACATCCGATCTCGGATCTTCTTACAACCCCAGGACTAATATAGATCGTGGTTCACCTCAATGATACTTTTGATCTCGTACCTTCTTACGACCCCCTAGCTAACTTGATTTCTTTCACATTGCACATAAATGAATACACATATACGAAACATTTAATAATGACAAACAATAAGTGAATATAAATATCCCCACCTTAAAATAATTGCAGATATCTTGTGCCGAGAAAGTAAAAAGATGCAATAAATCATGTTTCTCGTTTCCGGGTTTGGCTTGAATATTTGATCAAATGGTTGATCAAAGGTTGGGTCCACTCACTCAAATAATAAGTAAATGGTTGACTTGTAGACAATTAGAAATTTGGAGGGGTCATTCTGAAATTTTCGAAAAAGTGGGTTAACTAAATCAAGTTATAATCCCCATTGATGTCCATTGTTCACCTTATCCTCAAAGTCTCCATTATCCTTAGAAACTTTTGCCAACTGTTCACCTTCTTTTTTCTTTTCTTTTTCTAAAATTTATAAAGTGCAATGGAATTTAGCTAAGTGGCTAGGTTAGTTCGTGTGTTTTCAAAGAGGGTTTGGGATGATTAGGGTTTGTCATTTGTAAGAAAAACAGATAGGAGATGAACAAATTAAAGATGGAATTTTTACGAATTAGATTTGTAGTGAAATGGGGTGAAGTTTTTAAGGGAATATTTCTAATTTATAGAGCGGAATTCTAGAATTAATTATTTAGAGTTAAGTTCTTGCATTAAAAATTATAACCCTTCACCTTTCATCTTATTTTGGGCTAGTAGATGCTACCTACTTGGGTAGCTTTTCATTAAGTTTGAGCCCTTCTAATTTTATAACTTAAATTTTCATTAAAAGAGGCTAATTAAAATTATATTTTTCTATTTTTTTAATTAAAAATTTGATTAGATAAAATTTAAGGTTAGAAACCCTAATTGAAATTTCGCACCAAATTATGAAATTAGGGTGTATTAAAAGAATTTGTATTTATAGGATGATTTTATGGAGTTTGAAGATAAGTAGGGTTTGTTAATGATAAGACAAACTATGATTTTTTCTAAATCTAATACGAGTGAAATTCTATCTTAATAGGGTTTTAATAAAAAGTTGAATTGTAAAATGTTAATGATTTGAATTATGAATATTAATATCCGATAAATAAATTTATAATTTATATAATAATAATTGAAAAATACGGGATATTACAATAGCATCAAACAAGAAACATGAAATATTATTAATGTTTTTTATTGATGAAGTCAAAAAGAAAAAGTATCATATTTCATAATTATAAATAATACATTCAATGATGTGTATTTGTGTTCCATCTTGAAAAGTGACTTTTCATAGAACCGCACATGCGTACTTGTGAGGCCCCGATTTTTTCCAACATATTTTACCGATGATGTATAGTGATAAAATCTTGGCTAAGTGTCACAATATCTATTATAGATGAGATATGATACTCAATTATTTATTTTTTCCAACGACGATTACTCTTTCCCTATTTCGAGCATTGTTATATTCTTCCTCAAGTATTAATTTGTGATCGATTCTGGATGACTTTAGAAATATTGGACCTCGATAAGTTAGGAGTACATTCCAAACCTTATCCAAATATTTCACCTTATTCTATAATTCATTCCCAACCACCTTCCAAATTATTATTTTTTGAAAATACACATTTGTTATTTCACATCCTTAATTTTAAATTTCTAAATATTTAATTATGGATATTTATACATTTTATTTTTCCTCAATTTTATAAAAGAAAAGAAAACCAATATTTTTATTTCTTTTCCTAATTTTTGATTTCATCACTTAAAATGGGAAAAATAACTCATTTTTTCTTCTATTACTATTTTTATTTTTTTATCTCTCCCAACTAGATTATTATGGGACAATTTTTTTTTTTTTTTTTTGACAAATTCCTCCCTTAAATTCGGCCAAGAGAAGAAAATGGGGAGGTTGTTTCATTTTTTTCATTTATAAAGCCTACATTAAAAATTACCCTACAAAACCCCACTACACTAAATAAATACCAAAAACAAAAAAAAAAAACAAAAATCTATCCTCCTACTACTCAAAAAAATCAGCCATAGCAATTGTAGTGGGAGAAATCAATTCTTTTTTTTTTTTTTTTTTGTAACCTATAAACAACCACACTCATTAATCCTATTACATTAATTAAACCCAAAAGACAAGAAAACAAAAAAATATAATCCCCTAACCCACCCATTCGGCTACAACATACATAGGAGAGAAATCACTCTCATTTTTTTTGGTAACCTACAACATTTAATTAATACACCTATAATTACAATACATTAATAAAAATCAAAAGCAAGAATTATCCTTCTAACTCACCTCAAACTTTGCTATAGTCTCCTTTTAGAGGGGGAATCATTCTATTTTTTAAAAAACTCCCAACACATTTTCTTCAATTATTACACCTCAAACAAAAATAATAATAATAACTTCACCTCCCAAGGAAATTTTTTGGCCATTAGCTCTAGTAGGGGAATCCAATTTTTTCTTCTATCTATTCAAACCATCTAACCTCCCTTCATTTCATCTTTGAGCAAGAGAAAACAAGATACACTTCCAAAAAAAGATCTAAGGGGCGAAAATTTGCTAAGTAATGTGAGAAATTTTTCTTCTAATTTTATTTTTATCTCATTGCAACTTCAAACCTATACCTTCAATTTCTAACTTGATGAATCCTTCTTGTTGAGGTACTCCTAGAGGAATTTTTCATGAAGAATTAAGAGACCTAGACTTGACTACAAGCTTGAAGAAGAAATTCAAGACTACACACTTTTTAGGTGATAAAATTGCGGTTTAGTATTTCTTTTCCTCTTCACAATTTGAGAAATTAATTTTTGACTCAATGATATGAATTTATGGAGCTTAAGGGCTGACCTACACCATCTAAAGTGAAGTTGGAAGCTTGAAGGAAAATTCCATTTTTAGAGACTACTTGAAGACATTAAGGTAAGTAGTAGCCATTTAATCCTATTAAATTCCTTTAAGTTCGAGACTTTAATTTTAACACCAAAATATGATTTGGATACCATATAGGGGCTGAAATTCAAGAGTTTGAGTCAAGAAGTTGATACAAAGGAGAAGACTTCGTTTTAGATCAACTCGAAAAAAAAAAAAATTACTACGAGGTGGGTGAAAAATCTTTCGAAAATTGGAAAATAATTTTGATAAAATGCATGTAGCACATTAAAATATTTTATTTACTATATTTATATTACATGTATATTTTTTTATATGTATCAAGTTCAAGAAGTTTCACAAAAATGAGCATGATTTTGATTTCTTGCACAATACGTGCATATTTATCTTAATTTCTTGCTCATATCTTGATTAATGTGTTAATAAATGTGTTATATGATAAAAATCATGTTTTATACTTGATATATATTCTGGAAAATATGACATTGTGCTCGAATTTGAATAAATATGCCATTTATGCGATTTTTGCAAAGTTGAGGACTAAACTATAATTTTGAAAACTGTCCAAGGACCAACCTATAAATTTTGAACTTTTGGACTGTATTAATTTTAATATTTAATAATTTAAATTTATAATAATATTTTAAATATTTTGAGATAAGAAAACCCATCCTTAGAATTTTAGGGACTCAAATGTGGAAAATTGAAAGTTTAAGGGGCAAAAGTTGAATTTTTAAAACTGTTCAGGGACCCATCTGGAAATTTCGGAATTTTGACTTACTCAAACTGAATAACTTATAATTTGAGAAATTTTAAAAGGTAAAAGTGGTTTGGGTTGAGAAAATCGACTTTTGAAACTTTAAGTACTAAAGTGTAAAAATTCCAATCTCTAAGGACCAAAATGAAATTTCTAGAAAATAAATGACCCAGTGTTAGTCCAAGTGGCTACGATAATCTAGAGAGGGTGAATAGATTATGCCGATTTTTTGCAACTCACCCTTTTTTCGAATGAACAAATAAATGACAAGAATGTAAGTGCGGAAAATAAACAACACTCGATGATTTATAGTAGTTCAACCCACCTAGGGCCTAATCTACTATCACCCCGGTATATCCGAAGTGGATTTCAAAAAGAAATAAAAGATTTATTAACAATTTCCACAATTGTTACAACACCACCTTTGAAGATTACCACAATCTTCTTACTACACCTTCAAGGAGATTACCACAATCTTCCTTCAACACCTATGAAGAGTACCACACTCTTCAACACCTAAGATCGCCCAAGTGTGTCCTTACCACAAGAACACTAACAAGGATATCTTGTTTTGGATGATAGAAAAATTCAAGATTACAACTCAATAAATGAAGTATACAAATTTTGAGTGCAAGTGTAATCAAGAATAAAAGCATATACCTCTATTTTGATTGTGCAAGTGCAAGAACTTAGCTATTACAACAAGAATGTAAAATATGAAAGCTTGGAGAATTTGCAAATTTCTTGTTGTGTGTTTTGCTTGTGTGTTGTATCTTGTGTCTTCAAAATCATCCTCTATTTATAGGAGAGTCTTCATAAATATAGCTACTCCTTCTTCATACATCTACAAAAGAAGATCACAAGATGTAGAAATAATGTACAAAATTATTAAAGTAAATCTTGTTGTAATGGATGTTCAACGGTTGGAATCTCTTTGTAAAAATAACATATAGCGACCGGTCGCTATATTAAAATTTTGAGTGTTATAAAGTAGATCGTGAGATGCGGATACGGATGTAGGGGGTGTCGACGGTCAGGGGTCCGACCGGTCGCCCTAGGGGTCGACCAGGTCGCCCGCCCATGCTTGGATCGGTCCTCTTCCTCAAATTTCAAAGCCAGAGTTCTCTATTTCAATTTTAACCCGTTTTTTGTGGGTCGACCTCTTTTTCGACTGGGTCGACCTCTGAAGTTTTTCAAACTCCTCGTTTCGTTTCAAAAATCATTTCCGGATACGGGATGCTCTATAGGCGCAGGTTGGCCTCAAAAGAAGTGTTGTCCAATTTTTGTCAAAAATAAACTTCAAAAAATACTCCAAAAATTAGTAAAAATATTTTAAATCATTTGAGAGTATTTGGACAACATTTATAAACATTGTTTTGGTGTAAAAACTCATTTAAACAAAATCATCAAAATCTTGATAAAAATATTTATCTAACAAACTCTCATTTTTGATGATTACAAACCAAAACAATTTTAGGAGATCGATTTTAAAACAAAACAAAATTTTCCGGTCTAAAAACATCAATCCATTACAAGCAATATTTATCATAAGTAATAACACAAGGATAGGAGCAAAGATTTTTCAAAAATATATTTACACAAGCTCCCCTATCAACATGCATATCAAGAACAAGTATAAAAGCAAACAACTAAAAGCTAAAAGCTCAGCTTTTAAAAATAAGCTTGAATTACTTGAGCTTAGAAGCTCTACTGTCACAAAGACATCATTAGTCAAGCATAAAAGTCCATAATACATCAAATGGACTAGGTGTCATTCATGACTTTTGGCTTAAACTAGCCACAACTTATAGCTTCTTCTTTTTGCGAGCTTCTTTAGCTTCTTTGAGCTAAAGTGCTTATTTCTGTTTCTCTCCCTTTGGAATCATCAAAAGAATGTTAGCACGATAAAAACATCATATAATCATATCAAAGTGTGCAATTTAATCGTTTCATCGAGCGTTTGAAAAATTGAAGCTTAAATTCCAAATGAAAGGGAAAAGTTGATCATTTGACTTGGAAAAGCACATTTGATTGATAAAACATGATCTCTCTAAACTTATAAGACTTTTCAAATCAAAAGAATCATGTGGGTGATGAATTTTTCATAGAAATATTTTGTCGAACACTTGACGTGTGTCGAATAAAACAAGAGATATATAACGCCTTTGTATTTCAATTAAGCCAAAAATTTCATCACCAATTACAATATTACAACATTTATCCATCAACAATCATCATATACATCACACTAATACACAAATTTCATCAAAATATCAAGATATGAGCACATTCTCAAGGGTTCAACCCAATTGAGATTAAAAAGAGAAATTCTTTCTAATTAATCGGAGAAGTCGGATAATAATAATGAAATATAAGTTATATAAACTCAAAAATATAGATTTTATAAGAAGAAAATCATTTTGAGTGAATTGTGTGTGAAGAATGCAAAGGAGTTCGATTTTGGAAGAAAATGACCAAAATGGCCAGTTTGAAGGACAAAATGTTTTTAACTCAAAACCATGTATCGGCATGTAGGGCGACCGATCCATGCACATGGTCGACCGTCGACCTCTCCATCGGCCGGTGCACGAACACCGATTAATTCCCCACCTTTGAAGATTACCACAATCTTCCTTCAACACCTATGAAGAGTACCACACTCTTCAATACCTAAGATCACCCAAGTGTGTTCTTACCACAAGAACACTAACAAGGATATCTTGTTTTGGATGATAGAAAAATTCAAGATTACAACTCAATAAATGAAGTATACAAACTTTGAGTGCAAGTGTAATCAAGAATAAAAAGCCTAGACCTCAAGATTGTGCAAGTGCAAGAACTTAGGCTATTACAACAAGAATGTAAAATATGAAAGCTTGGAGAATTTGCAGATTTCTTGTTGTGTGTTTGCTTGTGTGTTGTATCTTGTGTCTTCAAAATCATCCTCTATTTATAGGAGAGTCTTCACAAACATAGGTTCATCATTCTTCACTTTTGTCTACAAAAAGAAGATCACAAGATGTAGAAATAATGTACAAAATTGTTAAAGTAAATCTTGCTATAATGGATGTTCAACGGTTGGAATCTCTTTGTAAAAAAATAACATAAGCGCGACCGGTCGCTATATTGAAATTTTGAACGTTATAAAGTAGATCGTGAGATGCAAATACCGGATGTAGGGGTCGGCCAGGTCCGGGGGGTCCGACAGGTCACCCTAGGGATCGACCGATCGACCATGCTTAGACCGATCCCCTCCTCAAATTTCAAAGTCGAGTTCTCTGTTTCAATTTTAACTCATTTAAAACTGGTCGACCTCTTGTTCAATCGGTCGACCTCTGAAGTTTTTCAAACTCCTTGTTTCTATTTCAAAAATTATTTCCAGATACGGGATGCCCTATAGGGTGACCGATTGGCCTCAAAACAAGTATTGTCCAAGTCTTTGTCAAAAATAAACTTAAAAAAATACTCCAAAAATTAGTATAAATATTTTAAATCATTTGGGAGTATTTGAACAACATTTATAAACATTGTTTTGGTGTAAAAACTCATTTAAACAAAATCATCAAAATCTTGATAAAAACATTTATCTAACACTCGGACCACCCGAGAAATTACATGACTTAAATTTATAACATTTTGAACTCATGGTTCAAGTTTCATAACAAACGAACACCAAATAAACCTTTAAGGGTAGAAACCGAATTTTTGGACTAGAATTTGTAAAAATTAAGGGACTTAAATTGACCCTGTTTCATAATGGCTTTTGTCCCAACATCCTACTATTATACATGATATTTTAAAGTTATAATTACATCCAAAGCCATCCCGGTTTGTGAGATCCAAAATTTTTAAGTTCGGGTCCGAAAATGACAATTTTGACAAAAGAAGGGATCAAACTGAAATATTCTTTAAACTATATCCAAAACCTTTGAAAATATGAATCTTTGAACAATTTGGAGAATTTGAAAATTGATCTTACATTTTTTGAGGGTGATACCATGACTTATTCAATTTCAAACTCGATAAAAGCCATTTTCCCAAAAACGAGTCTACTTATAAGTTTTTTTATCTTTTATCAAGGTCCCCAAAATAAATTATATTTTTCTTCTACAATAATAAAACTAATGTAGCTATATTTGAATTGTACTTCAAAATTTTTCTTGAAAATCCCGACCATACGCACTACGCGTGGCGACTTCCTCGCCTTAAGATAATATAAACTTGACGTGTTTATATCTTGTGCTACTTTTTATATGTACCACCATGTATTTATTCGATTTGCCTTGTTGACATGATATGAACTTCATGAATCTAATTGCGCTTGAGTCAACTTGTGCATCGAGCTCACAATCGGATTTGGACTAGTCGTGTTTTGACCGAGCGCACGATCGTGATTCTTACCGGCCCCCCTCCTAATCCTACAAGCTGCGGATGGAGTGTCCAAGGAAGTGGGTTGTAGGATGGTTATAATCATGATTATGATACTCGGGCCTTGCTAGCCATAATCGTTGGAGTGTCTCGCCGGGTAGTAATAAGAAAGATATGGCTATGTGCCAAGCGTGCTTGGGAGTTATAAGCGAAGCAGGATGAATCGTTATCGATCTACATGGTTCCAATGTTATGTGGTTGGGTTGGCGTCACACTCGTGCACAACTATTACTTTCTTGGGTTGGCGTCACACTGCACGCAATCATTACTTGCTTGGGTTGGCGTTACACTCCGTGAGGAAACCATTATTTGCTTGGATTGGTGTACACTCCGTACACAACCACTACTTGAACTACTTGTAATGCATTCATAGTGCACGAATGATCACGAACTATTTTCATCAAATTATGTAAAAGCGTATTATTTTTAATACCATGTTGCTTGTGAGTCGCATGTGACGCATGCATCACGAACCATGCATTCTTCATATAATGTTTTCCCCGCATCTACATAAGCCACACTTACACACGATCACCCATCCATTGAGAATTTTTGTCTCAACCCCACCTTTTCAATAGACATTTGTTGATCCACCATATTATGAAGACACCAACGAAGAAGGCCAAGCAACGGAGTAATTCTAGACTTAGACTTAGTCCGTCGATGTAGCCTTAAAATTCATTTGTGCTGTTAACGGACAATTTATTTCGTTTGATGTAATATAGGGGCGTAGGACCTCCACGCATGGACGATTGGTTTGTATTAGTATTTTCACTGCGATAATTAACTCTGTTTTTCGAGAAGTTATGATGAACAATGTCTATTTGGGAATTAAAATTGCTAAAACACTTGGTGGATTATATTCTTAGAATACAGAACGACGTAAGTTATCCGTTATGTCGCGACTCCACTTTTGGGGCGTGATAGTACCTACATCGCCAATTTCGTTTTAGCCATGTATATATTTTTAAAAATTGTGAAAATTGGTGTCGACTTTTTTCAAGGTTATAGTAGTAAAATCGGATGAAATTTTATTTTTCAAGTTGTTTCTATGTGTAAATTGGTGGCAAAGCTTTTTGCAAAGCTCATTGTAAAATAAATGAAAATTTATGTCACGCCCAAACGGGAACGCGACGACGATCCACACCTTAAATACAATTAAACCAAATAGTCTAGACAAATATCAACATAACCCCAAAAGAAATAGAGTCTAAAGAAGCGGAAATAAACTACAAGTACCAGTACGAATTACAAATACATCCCAACAGAAAATATCCAAATAAGCTTATAGTCCAGTGCTATCCAAATCAACTTATCGTGCAACGAAAAGAAACAAAGTACACATCGAATCACCAACTTAATGTCAAAAGGATCCTACGCCCTTGGGTTACATCTTAAATGGAAAACAGAATAAAACAGTCCAACAGCAGCAATAACAAAGGAAAACAAATTCGAGAGGCGAAACGCTGGGGATCAATCCTGGCGGGTTCGGCATCAACGTACTCTTCATCTGGCCGTTAGAAAACAGGAGGGGATGAGACAAAAATTCTCAGTGGATGGGTTGATCGTGTGCGAGTGTGGCATATATAAAGTTAAATGCAAGAAAACTATTGTATGAAAAATGCGTGAATCATGATGTGGTTCACACCCGAGTTCACAAGCATCGTGATATATACAAAATAATATACTTATACAATTTTGATAAAGGAGTTCATGATCATACATGCACTATGTGATTCAAGCAAGACAAATAGGATTGCGTACAGAACGTAACGCCAACCCATGCAATACAAGTAGCGGTTGCATACCGATTTGTAGCGCCAACCAAACAGTTCGAGTAACTCCAAAATCATGTGGATCAGGCAACGATTCCGCCGTTCTTCCTTGTAACTCCCGAGCAAGATGGTCCAAGACGTCACCTTATCGCTCCATAAGCAAAGACAAATCCACAGTGGAGCTAGCTGGGCTCGGATTGTCATAATCATAATTATACCTCAAGTACTACGACCCGCTTCCCTTGGAAAAACTCCGTCCCTCGGCCGGGATTAGGGCGATGGGGAGGAGAGTGGAATAACAGCCGAGCTACCCGATTCCATCCCGACGTATCCATTCCGATCTGTGAGCTCGACACACCAAGTTGACTCGATACATGAATATAATCACAAGTACATGATGTTAACCAGCAATGGGAATATTGATTCAGGAAGCAAAGACAAAAAAGTTCTCAAAAATTGCAAGTGTTGGCATTGGTGGTGTAAATTGGATGAAGATAAATATCGAGAGGATAAGTAATCTTCGATGATTTGAAGAATTAGGTGGGACATAAGACCCGTTGTAGACTCGGAATCGCAAAGCGAGGAAGTCGCCCGCGAATGCGTATTAATCGGTGAAGACGATCCGATAAGTCAAGGAATTTTAAGAAAATAAAATATTATAAATAATAATTATAAGTCGAGGTTTGTGGCTATACTTAAAAGAAAATAATTTGAGTTAAGGTCCTTATTAAAAGAAAAATTTACAATTAGCTCTGTTTTGCAAAAACTAGTCCTTTTGGGTTAAAAATTGAATAAGTTTTTATCTCAACCTCGAACAATTATAAGGCCAGTTCTAAATTCTCTATATTGTTCGGAGATTTGGTTTTAAAGCTTTGGGTCGAGTTTTTATATTATCATTTTGGGCCCCGAGTTTAAAATAATCGGATCTCACAAAACGGAAGGGCTTTTAATGTGATTCTAATGGTAAAATATCACTAAGATTAGTAGTTTATTGGGACAAAATCAGTTTTTAAAAGATGTAAGTATAGGTCCCTTAACTTTTGAAAATCCCATTTTAGTCACATTTTTAAATAATTGCCTTTAAGGCTTTTTAGGGGTCCGATTGTTATGAAATTTGAACCTTGGGTCCAAAATATCATAAGGTTATAGTTAAAAGTGTATTTCCAGGTACATGGACTGTATAAGTCCTGGAATTTTATTTTGGCCCTCAAGTTTAATCTTTTATATATTGGTCCCTTAATTTTGTAAAATTACTCTCCAAGCTCTAAATACTTGGATTTTTGGAATACCTTTAAAATATGTTATTTACAGTCCCTTAAAAATTAAAATTTCAAAATTTTAAAAGCGGGGATGGCACAGTTTCGAAAATTACAATTTAGCCCTTAAACTTCCAAATTTTTACAAACTAGTCCTTGGGCTTTCAAGAGTTGATTTTATTTATCTCCAAACTTTTAAAACTTTATTAAAATGTCCAAATATAACTTTTGAACCTAAGTACAGTCCCAAAATTTTGAAAATTATAGAGGGGTCCTTAAAGTTCTATTTTCTTGCAATTAAGTCTACCAATTTGCCATTTTTGCATTTTAAGTCAAAAATTCAAATTTAATCAATTATGCTCGACTTGTCCAGGTTGTAAGGTAACTAAAACATGAATATCAAGGTTCATAAACATTCATATACATCTCATTCAATAATTCATCAAATAGAGCATTAAAATGTACTTGCATGCACCTAAATTGCAATAAATAGTTTTTTTTGAGCAACACTTGAGAATTTTTGAAACTTAATACTTGAAATCAACATGCATTGCATTATACATATATCTCAAGATCTCAAGAAAAATTACTACATGCATTTTTAAAGAAAGCACCTAGAAGTTGAAAGAATTTTTCCACCCACCTTATAAATTGAATTGTTGGTGAAAAAGGATAAAATCACAACTTTGTAACAAGGTCACTTAGGTCAGCCTCTAAGTCAAGAAATATAAAAAAATAGTTAGAAAAAGGAGTTAGAATTAAGAAAAAAAAAAAAGAAGGAGGTGAAAAGGATGGCAAATACCATACTTACCTTGTGTAGTGGGAAAAATGTGATAAGTAGAGGTCTCAAAAATGGATTTTCTTGCTCACCCTCAATATATCTTTTAAGGTCAGCCACAAAATCTCCAAAATAATAATAGGGTGTCAAAAATTCGAAATTAAGAGGGAGAAGAAGAGAAATATGCTACAACCCAAATTCTTACCTTGTAGTCAAATTTCTTCACAAATTCTTGAGGTCTTGTCGAGATGATATCAAGTCTCTAATATCTTCAAGTTGTCTCTAAGTATACCTCAAACAAAAAATTAAACGTAAATTAGAAGGTGAAAGAAATGAGCTAGAAGATATAGAGAATGGATTGAAGAATAAATTATTACCTTTGTGTAGTAGTAGGTTCAAATTTTATGAAGATTAAGAGGGGAATTCTTGTGTTTTTTGGTTAAATATTAATAGAATAAGAAGAAGAAGAATGTAGAGAGAAGTAGGGGAATTTTAGAGAGAAGGATGAGGAAGTTGGCAAATTAGAGTTGTGAAGAATGAAAATTGAAATAAAAATTGGTCATCAAAAAGGCCTTAGGGCCGATCACAAGAGAGAGGAGGAGAGGGAGATTATTTCTGTGTCAAGCCTTGCAATATGTTGTTTGTATGGGAGACATTTAGTGTAGTCAAAGTATGGTGTTGAATGTAGAAGTTAGTGAGGGATGGGTGTTGGGGAGTTTTTGATGAGAATGTTTGGGGTAGTGGGGTTGGGTATTGGGATTTGTAGGAAGAGTTGAATAAAAATGTGTGTAGGATTTTTGGGTATAATTGTGTAATATTGTGTATGTGTATAAGAATTGAGAGGTATTTCTATACCAAAATACACCATATGGCCGTCCACGTATGTATATGTGGTATCCATAATTTATTTTTGTCCCAAAATTGATGATAATAGGTGAATTATATCAATCTCCAAAATAAATAGTGATTTCCTTGATCACTTATAAGTCTCATGATTACTTATTCTAAATCAAATTCTTAATTCTATAAGGTATAAGTCTCTAAAATAAATGATCTCTTAAAATTCTAAGGTGACTAATAAACACACAAATAATAATAATTATCAATCAAATGATCATTAATGTGAAATAGAATTAATAAAGGATCACTAATCACAAGTAATTGATCAAATAAATAAAATAAAATTAAATGCGAATATATATATATATATATATATTAATATTTACCCATCAAAGTGACGCGGTAAAGTAGTCAAAATAGTACATATACGTTAAATAAAATAAATATACATTTGAAAAATCGAGGCTTCACAAATAATAGTCAACAAAACATAGTTTTGACAATATTATTGTTTTTATTAGATTTATTTTTTTGGAGATATTTTTAATTTTTGCCGATTTTACCATGTATTTATTTATTCATATTATTAAGTCAATTTTTAATTTTTTAAAGTTAGTCGTGGAGATTTGTATTGTACTATTTGGATTTTCTATTTATTATGTTTTATTCGAGTTCTCATAATTGGTATATTTTCAAGATGGGCGATGCACGAATTGTATTTGTACAAAATTAATTTTTCGTGATTGCAATTTTTTCAGAATTTTGATAAATAATTAAAATATAAATTTAATTAATTTGATTATAAACCATACAATTAAACAATATAAAATAAATTTTTATATTAAAAATTCCTATTTAAGGACAATAAATTTGGTTGATGATAAATTTTGTGAATATGAATTGTATCCATTTATTGAACATGTTTATCTATAAGAAAATAATAATTTGAAAACTAATACAATTTCTCAATGCTAAATATTAATGTATTATATTTTCAAGTACAATCAACAAATAAAGTCATTTCAATTCCAAAATTTTTCAGGGTTTAAAAAATTAAACAATTGTTAGAATTTTAAAAGGAATTAAACAAAAATCTATTTTGTTTTTCATATTTAGCAACATAATTTTAGGGGAAGATGAAACATTTCAAAAAATAAAAACTATTCTATTTTTATATATGTACATATATCAAACAAAAATATCAAACAAACAATTTCATATCTAATAGTCAAAATGTACAACTTTAAAGGTTGAATCTCAAAATACACTAATAAATATTAAGAAAATCTATTAACATGAAAAGTATGTTAATAAATAGAAGAAATAATTTTTATATACATGATTATGAATATAATTTCACATTAAATAAAATTTACATTCCTTCTTATATGAATATATATAATTATAATGCTATGTATGGATATATAATATATATAATATTTGGATACATATTTTGAGATATTTTTTTCAATTAAAATAAATATTTTTTGATTGAATTTAATCAACTTAAGTACAATTCTATATAATTATGAAGAAATGATATAAGCTCAAATATAAACTATACATGTATTTAGACAAAAAATACAGAATTTACAATTCAAAAAACAATTTTTTTTTTATTGTTTTTTAAACGAAAAATGTAAGGGGAAAAATAAGAGTTACTATTATATGAATAGTCTCTTATTATATATGTATATATAGATATAAAAATATATTTAAATTCTTGGCCTTTGGCAAGAGAGTTTTGATTCACATATTGACTTAACATTTGTCTCGAACATAAGAGAAACCTTTATAATTTCATGAAATTGGGACTAAGAGATTTTATTAATTTAGAGAATTCTTAATTACAATTAAACCTCTATAAATTAATAACACGACATAGTAAATATCTATTAATTTAGCAAAATATATTAAATAATTGATAAATTAATAATTTATTAGTCTATAGAAACATGACTTGCGAAAAAGTTTTTTTCATGTGAATATTTGTCATCTTATCTAAACACTATCGAAGGATTACAAAATATGGAGTTATTTCTCTTGCCAAACAAAACATCAAAATTTTCAACCTATTTAGTATTATACAACTAGAGAGATCTTTGGAGCTACGGAGTTGTAGACCGGCAAGCAATAATCGATAATGACATGCTCATAGTGAAGTAGAAGATAAAAATTATATTGTAGATCTCTTTTAAAAAAAAGCTCAACAAATGACATTGAATAAATATTTGTTAAGTGATAAGTGTTTTTTTTTGTACATGTTTTCATGTAACTTTTGGTTGTTTTTCAAAATATATTGTTCATTTCTCATAAAAATCTTGCATAAGTCACGAAAATATCACTTTGGTTTTCTATAAATGGTGTGGGACTTAGAGTTGTAGCAACTAGTCTTTATTTTGAATAACAAAAGGTCAATTTTTATGAACAAAATCAAAGAGAGACAAACTTGATCAAAATGCGTGAAAAGATTCATCAAAAATGAAGTTGTTGGCACGAAATATGCCTCGAGATGCGTTTTGAAACACGACCATGCCAAAAGACGGAAAAAATAGGGAAAAATTGTACAGAACATTGAGCTATGAGAAAACCACACCAAATTTTTTTACTACATTGACAAAAATCAGAGGTGAGATTCAAGATGACATCAAGTTCAACGAAACAAATAACAAATGAGCTATGAAATCTTGATAAGTTGATCATAATATATTGTATTAAAGAATTATTAATTTATATATTGCATTGGGCCTATATGAATTCTCGTAGATGTATGTCCAAGCGGCTACGATAATATAGAGGGGGTGAATAGATTATCTCTATTTTCTCGATTATGCCCTATTTTTGAAACAAACAAGCCAAGACAAGAATGAAGGTGCGAGAAGTAAACAACACGCGTCGATTTATAGAGGTTCAACCCACTTAGGGCCTAATCCTCCGCCACCGCGATGTATCTCCGGGATGAATTTCAAAAAGAAATATTTTTATTAATTACCACAAATAATACAACATCACCTTACAACACCTCTTTGAAGATTACCATAATCTCACTTGAAGATTACCACAATATTCAACGGCACCTTGTGAAGATTACCACAATCTTCGACTTGAAAAATACCAAATTCTTCAACACCTCAATGATCACCACACTCTTTAATAATAATATTACCACAATCTTCTTGCACTAACACCTAGATCACCCAAGTGTGTTCTTACCACAAGAACACTCACAAAGATATCTTGTATTGAATGATGACCACAAAAATTCAAGATTACAACTCAATGATGAATAATACATTTTGGAGTGCAAGTGTAATCAAGAATTAAGCCTAGGCCTCAAGATGTGAAAGTGAAATACTTAGACTATTACAACAAGAATGTTGACAATAAGAACTTAGACAATTTTGCAGATTTCTTGTTGTGTTGTGTTGTATGCTCTCTTGTTGTATTGCTTCAAATATTCCTCTATTTATAGAAGATGATTGATCATGGATAGGCTCCTCTTGGGGACTGATTTCTACAAAAAAAAAAAATGCAATTAAAATCAAGATTATAGTGTTAGAAATCAACCCCATAATTTAGGGAAAAGTTGTCTCTTTGCACAACGGTTAGAATTTCTTTGCCAAAACAATAGGCATCGGTCGCATTTAAAGAAGAAAATATTGAAATCATTGAAAATTTACAGGCGACCGATCACCATAGGGTTCGATCGATCGACATACCCTTGGACCATCCGCCTCTTCAAAAAAATAATACGAGAGAAGTTTGCAAATTTGAACCAAACTTAGTCACCGGCCGCCTGTATGGCGACGGGCCTAACCCCACCGGTCTCCGTATAGGGTGACCGGTCCAACCCCATTTTTTAGCAAACAGGATGTTCTCTGTTTTGCATAACTTTCAGATACGGGTTGCCCTATAGGGCGAGGTTGACCTCAAAACAGAGGAGATGTCCAATTTACGCTTCGAAAATGAACTTCAAGAAATATTCGAAAAATTAGTAAAAATATTTTATATCGAACGAGAGAGTATTTGGACAACATTTAGAAATATTGTTTTGGTGTAAAAATATATTAACACAAAATCATCAAAAATGTTGTCCAATTTTTGTCGAAAATAAACTTGAAGAAATACTCGAAAAATTAGTAGAAACATTTTAAATCATTTAGGAGTATTTGGACAAAGCATTTAAAAACATTATTTTGGTGTAAAAACAAAATCATCAAAATCATGATAAAAATATTTATCTAACAAACTCCCCCTTTTTGATGATTACAAACCAAAACAATTTAAAAATGTCGATTTTGAAAACAAAGCAATTTTATTGGTTAAAAAATAAACTATCCATTGAGAGCGACAACATTCCACGCATAATAATAACAAGAATGGGAGTAGAGATATTGAAACACATTTTACAAATGCTCCCCTATCAACATGCACAACAAGAGTAATTAGAAGCAATCAACCAAAAGCTAAAAGCTCGGCTTTTACATATTGAGCTTAAGTATCAAGAGCTTATAAGCTCCCCCTGTCAATAAAACATCATTAAATATGTAAATAAGTCCATAATACAACAAATGAACTAAGTATACTTCACAACTTTTGGCTTTAAGGAGCCATAGCTTATAGCTTCTTTCGCGAACTTATTTTAGCTTTTATGAGCTAATGAGATTATAACATTAGCTTATAACCTATTTCTCCCCATTTGGAATCATCAAAAAGAATGTTTGCACGATAAAAACATCATATATCCATATCAAAGTGCGCGCAATTTTACCGATTTATCGAGCTATTTGAACATTGAAGCTTATAATCCAAATAAGAGGGAAAAATTGATCATTTGATTTGCAAAAGCTCATTTGATTGACAAAACATGATCTCTATAAATATATAAGACTTTTGAAATCGAGAGAATCATGTAGGTGATGAATTTTTCATAGAAACATTTAAGTCGAACACTTGGCGGGCGTCAAATAATAAAGAAGATGTATATAGCCCTTGTAAAATTAGTCAAGCCAAAATTTTTATCACCAAAAGCAGTTTTACAAATATCATCCAACATCAATCATCATGCCCAACACAAATATATAAGAATTCCAACAAGATATTAAAGATGAAGCACATTCTCAAGGGTTCAACCCAATTGAGATAAAGAAGAAGCATTCTTACCAAGTAATCGGAGATGTCGGGTATCATGGATGATATACCAATAGTATAAACTCAAAAATATATAATTTACAATAAATAAATTATTTTGAGTGAATTGTGTGTGATATTTGCAAAGGGGGTGCGAAAGTAGTGAAAAAAGTATGAAAAAGACTAAGTCAGGACAAAACCAGTTTTATCCAAGTTTTACTCCGGTCGACCGGTCCGAGGGTAGGCCGACCGGTCCAGGTGATGGTCGATCGGTCACCCTCCCCTCTTCCATCCCCGGAGCCCCTTTTCTCGATTCTCGTCCGAATTTTGTACCAAAAATCCAATTTTTCACCCCTAAGTTTTAAAAATGCACGAAATGCAAACATAAACCTCATTCATATACATTATGTCTAAATAAGAGTGAGGTAAATACCTCGGCGATTAACGATTAAAAACAAATGTCCGCGAGTTATCTTTGAGACGGAAGTAAACACATCTCAATTTTTTGTTTTAGGAAACATAATCCCTTAAAAAAATATAGAATCTCAATATGTTTAGTTCGATTATAACAAACCGTATTTTGAGAAATAATTATCACCGGACTTGTTATCCCGAAAAATATGAGCGTTTTAAAACTTTGGATAAACAAACTATAAGAAGAAGTGCCTTTCAAATATTTTTAAAATTTCTTTTAACGACACTTTAATGAGATTCGTTGGGATAGTTTTGAAGTTGAGCATATATACATAAGGCATAAAAATGTCGAGTCTAAAGGAGTAGTAAACGTAGATAAACATACCTCGAATTGTTTGTCAACCAAATATGCCTTTCTCAAACTTTTGTCCATCTTGATATTGTTGCCATAGGAGTAGAGATTGTTCTTCCTTCTTCAAAGGATCTTTTGTATACTTTGATTGTGAAATATAACCACCTTCTTGGCATTGTTTAACTTGAAGTTCAAGGAAGAAATTGAGCTCTCGCATCATGCTCATCTCATATTCACCTTGCATCAACTTAGAAAATATCTTGTACAAAGATTCATTAGTAGCACCAAAAATAATATCATCAATATAAATTTGCACAAGTAACCAATATTGCCCTTTTTCAAAAAACAAGTAGAGTAGTATCAACTTTACCTCTTGTAAAACCATCTTGCAAAAAAGAATAGCTAAATCTATCATATCATACACGGGGTGCTTGTTTTAAACGTACAAGGCCTTTTATAAAAATCATTTGGCCCGTAAAATTTTTCAAACCCGGTTGTGTTACATAGACTTCTTCTTGAATAAAACCATTTAGAAAGGGTGGGTATAACATCCATTTGGCAAAACTTAATATTTTCTTAAAACAAGAGTAGGCAAGTAAAATGCAAATAGCTTCTAAACGTGCTACGAGTGTAAATGTTTTATCATAATCAATACATTCTTCTTGACAATACCATTGAGCTACTAACCTTGCCTTGGTCATCAAGCTTGTCCCAAAATACCAACATTTTCTGCAAAATCTTAACAAGATATCTTGCACAAGAGCATAGTAATATCGAATAATATAGACACTATAACAAGTAACACATATTATGCTTTACGAGAAAATCATCAAGAGTTCAATAGAATATGTAAGTTCAAATATGCTTATAAGACGCCATATAAGGTCTCTTTTGAAATTTGAAAATCCTAGAGCATATAGTTGAGACCTCATTTAAAAAAAGTATTTGAACAAGAGTTTTTGACAAGAATGAATATGTGCAATCAAATGCATAATTTTGAGAGGAGGATAAAAATATAATGTTTTATCAAAACAAATATAATCTTTTACAAGTCTCGAATAAAAAGAGCTTTATCGAATAGAGTCTTTCAAAAATCAAAAATCCTTTTATTGACACTTTTGAGAGATTCTTTGAATATGCTTAAAAATTGAGCACATAAACATACAACATGACAAATATCGAGTGAGAGAAAGAATAACACAAGTGAGCGTACCTCGATAGTTTATGTCTCTCTTGTCAAATAATGAGTAGATAACCATTGATGAAGATATATAAATCCTACACAATTCTTAAAACAAATTTTTGCCCAAAACATAGTAATGGAAGTGTAGGCTAAAGAAATAAAAGATATCACAAGTATATTATGTTATATAAATTCCAGATATAATAAAACACATATGTCTTAGTAAATTCACAAGAGTTTTTACAAACATCATGCAAGGTCTCATTTTCAAAAGATTTTAAAAACACAAATATTTCTTGAAGACCTTAATTTAAAAATAAATATTTGAAAACTCATTTTGACAATTAAGGCACAAATAAAAACATGCATAATAACAAAATAAAATGCATATTTAAATAGGGAGATACGGTTTACCAATTACGCCATTTCCATGGATTGTGTCCTTCCCATTATTGATCATATCTTTCTCTTGAAAACTCATTTTGTTGATGATAACTTCTCCAATTTCTCCATTTCCAAGATTTGTTACTTTCCCATTGTTGATAATATTTCCCTCTTGGAAATTCATTGTGGTGATGTCTTCTCCTTTGATCAAATGAACTGGTCATTTGATGTCTTCTTAGCGGTATGAGTTTTCTTTTGATTGTTATTCTGCCGGGTACCTAATATGATATTGTTTTGTGGTATTCTCAAGTGTTTGGGTACTTCGGGATTAGCTTTGAGACTTTTAGGTCTACAATAATAATTAGAGCTATTTCTAGCTCGACAAGTATTAGCCGTGTGACCCTTCTTACCACAATAAAAGCAAGTAATAATTTTAGGAGCATAATGACCAACATACTTAAAGACTTGATTCTTTTTCATATGATTAACGACATTAGGCTTATGATCAAGTCCTAGTTTCAAATTATCACAACTATGAACATCAACAATTTTGGTCATTTTATCGGTACTCAAATTGAATTTTAATAAATCATTTTTCATGCACTTAATATCCTCAACAAGAGTACTATTTCCTTTTTTAAGAGTTCTAACCTTATCAAGTGTGGTGGTGTTAGTACAAGAAAGTGATTCATAAGAAGAAAATAAATTATCCTTATCAATTTTCAAAACATGGAATTCCTTTTTCAAATTTTTGTATTTAACAAGCAAGCTTTGGAATTCATTTTGTAGTTCATCAAATCATTTTGCAAATCACCATAATCATTGTATCATTCATTATCATAGGAAGTAGAGGGTTTAGAGCATACCTCGTTTTCTTCTTGAAGCCCATAAGACATTGCTCGCTTCTTCATTATCGGAAGTTGTAAGAAACCCATCCCATGTTGTTGGATTTGATGTTGTATCCATTTGAGAGGTAGATGCTTTTGAGTTGCTCCTTTCATTTGCATATACTTCATGGATAGCTTCTAATATTTTCCATACCTCATGTGCCAATCTTATTCCTCGAATATGATCAGTATTGTGAAAATGTAAGTGAACAATGAAGAATATTTATAGCTTTACCATTTAAGGAGAGAATTTCCTTGTCTTCATCATTGAGCTCCTTGAGGACTTTGGAGGTGTGAGGTGTGTCTTTCATCGAATGGATTCTCCATTAATGACCGTGTTCTAAATATCGAACCCGCAACTTTGTAAATAACATTCCATTCTTTCTTTCTAAAAGTATAATTTTTGGAATCAAATAGAGGTGGCTTGTTGGTGGAGACGCCAGATGCGGTAGACTTCATTTGTAGCCATTGATCGTTCCTCTTTACTCGCGATGTGGAACGAGCTTGCCAAAGATTTTGGCTCGATACCACTTGTAAGCCCAAGCGTCTACGATAATCTAGAGGGGAGGTGAATAGATTATCTCCATTTTCTCAATTATGCCCCTTTTTTGAAACAAACAAGCAAAGACAAGAATGAAGGTGCGGGAAGTAAACAACACCCGTCGATTTATAGAGGTTCAACCCACCTAGGGCCTAATTCTCTACCACCCCAAGTATCTCAGGGATAGATTTCAAAAAGAAAAAAAGATTTTATTAATTACCACAATTAATACAACATCACCTTACAACACCTCTTTGGAGATTACCACAATCTCACTTGAAGATTACCACAATCTTCAACGGCACCTTGTGAAGATTACCACAATCTTACGACTTGAAGAATACCAAATTCTTCAACACCTCAAAGAGCACCACACTCTTCAATAAAAAGATTACCACAATCTTCTTGCACCTAACACCTAGATCACCCAAGTGTGTTCTTACCACAAGAACACTCACAAGGATATCTTGTGTTGAATGATGACCACAAAAATCCAAGATTACAACTCAATAATGAATAATACAATTTTGAGTGCAAGTGTAATCAATAATTAAGCCTAGACCTCAAGATGTGAAAGTGAAATACTTAGGCTATTACAACAAGAATGTTGACAATAAGAACTTAGACAATTTTGCGATTTGTTGTTGTGTTACTTCAAATCTTCCTCTATTTATAGGAGATGATTGATCATGGATAGGCACCTCTTGGGGACTGATTTCTACAAAAAAATGTAATTAAAATCAAGATTATAGCTGTTAGAAATCAACCCCATAATTTAGGGAAAAAGTCTGTCTGCACAACGGCTAGAATTTGTCAAAATAATAGGCGCCGGTCGTACGAAATATTCTAAAAAATTAGTAAAAACATTTTATATCGATCGAGAGTATTTGGACAACATTTAGAAATATTGTTTTGGTGTAAAAACACATTAACACAAAATCAACAAAAGTGTTGTCCAATTTTTGTCGAAAATAAACTTGAAGAAATACTCGAAAAATTAGTAAAAATATTTTAAATCATTTAGGAGTATTTGGACAACATTTAAAAACATTATTTTGGTGTAAAAACAGAATCATCAAAATCATGATAAAAATATTTATCTAACAAGAGGTGCATTGTTTTATAAATTAGCTAATTACTAAATTTAGCATGTTGTCCCCAAGTTGGGATCGGACAAAAATATTATTTGAGCGAGATTATTATTTAATTGAGTATTAAATTGTCGAAGTTCTCTTAATGTCGATAAATTAATATTTTATTAAGCTAAAGACTTTTTTATTGAGTGAATATAAATTTCATTACGAAAAATCATTGTTTTTTCGTTAATATACAATGTTTAAAAATTTATTTCACACAATATATATATATATATATATATATGTATAGGATCATATGTGGCAAGGGCCTTACCATGTGGCGGTGTGGACAAATCTAAGCCATTACTATGTTTAATCCAAAGGCCAATGTTTTTTCGAATTTATTTTTTTAAAATTGAATAAAGCCCATTTAAGGGCATAATGGACATTTTATACTTATAAGCACACGACATTTTTGGTAACCCCCATAACCTCCCTTTGTTTTTGGGATTTCACTTAATCTTTCCCACCTCTTTGCAATCTTATTTTTTCACACAAAATCAAAACCCATTTTTTCGTCTATTTCTTCTTCATTATCACAATCCACCGTTTATTTTCTTCTTCTTCATTCTACCGTTCGAGCGCCGAGAGCAAAAATTTTATGTCGGTTTCGACGCTTGGTTGGGTTCATTCGACATCAAAATCCAACACGTCCCGGTAGTATTGGTAAATGCCGATTCTTGTTCGATTTTTTAATTTTTCGGTTGTAGATTTTTGTGGAAAGGGTTTTCCTTATTTTCCCTCCTTTTATGTCCAAATCACTATGATTTTTTTCGGGTTTTGGAGTTAGTTGCGAGTAAGTAGAGCACGCAATTTTTTTTTTATTTTGAATTTACTAGGGTTTTATTCTTCGATTTTTACAGACCCCCTTTTTTTCTTGGGTTTATGGAATTATTTTTTGTGCAAAATATTGCATATACAATTGATGTTTAAATAGTATTAGTTTCGTATACGTTAGAGTACAATCAATGCACAATTAGTTTAGATGTTGTATTCTCTTTGCTACATCGCTTGAGAATTAGTATAGTTCATGCACATTGTATAATGTTTCATAGATGTTTCTCACTTCCAGGTTAAATGGCATGAGGAAACAATAAGAGACCTGTATCCCTAGGGCGAGCAAGCAAGGGTGCGAGTGATGGTAATCGAGCAGAGGTCAAAGACCACAAAATGCGCTTTGAAAGCCTCGATGCCCAAACGGGGAGAAGATCCGTGCCCAAACCGAGAAAATTGTAGCTTATATTTTTTTTTGGCCCATTTTGTTTTATTGTACCCATGGAAATAAATTGATGAAAACTTACCTATAAGTTGGTATACATTTAGTAAATAGTTGGAATACAATTAGTTCAGTTGTTTTTATTTTAATTGTGGATATGAATTGATGAAAACTTAGCTATAGAATGGTATATGTTGGGAAATTTATTGCTTAGATTTTGATGAATGCCATGCAAAACTTAGACTGGAAAGTTGGCACCCCATTTTCCTTGTAATTTGCATTGTAATAGATAGCATTTGTCTGGTGAGTCAAGTCGGCTATGCCTGGATATACAAGAAGTCAATCAAGATGAAATGAAGACTTATTTGTGAAACATTTGAGTATGGCAAAGGAGGAGAAGACAAGAACTCGATTGAAGGAGTATCGGTGAGATCTGACTATGTGAAGTGTCGGTCAAGTCAACTCAAGAAGCCAAGTCAAGTTGAAGTGACAGATGAGTCTTTCATCATTGGAGCAGACTAAAGTCACCCGGGAAAAAGGCAAACTGCAAAGAGGAGTTAAGCGAAAAGAATCATTTGCCAAGTCAAGAATATTACCTAAACAAGTAATACTTCCATGCTGCCACGTCTTAAAGTGCTCAATCCCGAAGCGTGCAAAAGGAATAAACCAATAGGAAGCATCGCACCTCATGTCGAGACTCGAAAAGTGAACAGTTATTTAATACGAGGAAATGTCAACATCAAGGACTCGCAATAAGACAAGCCAACGAACACAAGTGACTTTTGACAATCAACCTATCTCTTCAACGGGCAGATTTTTTGAAAGTTCACTATAAAAGGCCGAGGAATCACTTTGAGAAAAGGCAACCTTGAAAACCCGAACCACAAACTATCAAGCAATTATTCGAATAACAACCTGCAAAGTATTCTCAAGTTATTCAAGCAAATCCTCAAGCCTAAATTTGAAGGAAATCGATCCAACACCAAGTGTGAAGGAAAGACAACCTCAAACTGTTGAAGAGGAAACTTTTGAAGAATCAAAAGGGGTCTACATTCCAAAGAGGATTGTAGAAAGGTTCAAGGTCGAACCAGTCTCAACTTATTGGAGGGCTTCGTGATCAAATCCAAGAAGCTTGAGCAAGTGAGCTAAAGTAGCAAGGCATTGCCTGTGAAGAAGCCGAGTCGAGGCGAGAAAGCCACGTTGTGTGTGACCAAGGCATCTCCGATCGAGTCCCAAAGGATCAAGTGTTTGTGTGATCAAGACTTGTATCCGGACCGATAACCACTTTGTACTACGATCAATACTTAGTGGATTCCTCCGGGAGTTGGAGAAGAGAGGAGTAGAAGAATTACCCCATCTTCGAACCTCTATAAAAATTAATTGTATCATTTACATTTCAAAGCATTTAATTTCGCATATCATTTTATATCCGCTAATAATTTGCTATCCAACCGATAATTAACAAAGTGCTAAAACCAAGTGTTAAAAACAAACTTAAACCAAATTTAAAGGTGTTAAATCTTCCATAAAAATCTCATCACAACCAAGTTAAGGTTTAGACTAAACAACGAGTTATTCTATCAACATCTCAATCTAGTCGTTGAGTGGCTAACTCTATTTGGTTAACTAACCTAGTTGTCCCTCAAGGACTTATTTGTGTATTTAACTCGTATTATTTTAAAAGGACTAAAATCGAAAAGTTGGTAAGGTTTACTTAACCTCCCCTTCTAAACCTTACTCACACCCCTTGGGACCTACAAGAGGTATCGAGCGGTTGGTTCATTGAGCCTTCCGACCCATCGAACTAGATCTCCAATCTTTCAAAGAAGTTTTTTTAACACTTGTTCTTTCAAAAGCCATTTTTAAAACAACAAAGTTATTATTATGGAAGCAAATTTGACACGTATTTCTATGTTCACCATTGAAGAGTTTGATGATTAGAAAATACGTATGCAAGCTCATCTATCAACTTTTCAGGATGAGATGTGGATAGTGATAGAGGATGTGCCACCTGCAGAGATAATGAAGGTGAACACGATTTGCAAGGAGAGAGAGTTGTCAATTTGAAGGAGAAGAGGTCGTTGTTGCTCTAGACCACCTATGGTTGAAAAACCAAGAGAATGGACAAATGATGACGAAAAAGATACAACCTAGACAATGTGGCCAAGGATATACTTTACAAGACTTTGGACAAAGCCATGTTCAACAAAGTCAAATCTTGCAAGACAACCAAAGAAATCAGGATAAATTAACTTTAATTTGTGAAGGATCGAGCAAATTAAGGAAAATAAATTATCGTTGTTGTTCAAAAATTTGAAAACTTTAAAATGCTTGCAGGGTGAAACAATGGATCGGTGGATGCTAAATTCATTGAAATTACAAATCATCTCTCAACACTTGGGAAAGAATACACGAGAAGGAGATGTGTATGAAGATTCTAAGGAGTCTCCCAATTTGAATGGGAAATGAAGACCATGGCTCTAAGGCACTCTATGGACCTATAAAAACATCCAATCATGAATTATTCTCGGACCTCAAAGCTTATGAGTTTGAGTGAGAAGAAAGGATCAAGAGGAGTCACCCACTCCAAAACAAATTTGCACTTATAGTTAAGGATGAGAAGAGAGTCAAGTCAAGGAAGCCTTTGACCAGGAGGAAATTGCCTTGATGGTTAAAAGATTCAACAAGTTCTTCAACAAAAGAAATAAAGGTGAATCCTCCGGAAGACATTGACCCCTCCAAGTCAAGGGAAGATAGGCCACCAAAGAGAGGTGAGTATCAAAAGGTCGAATATCAAAGAGCCGACAACCTAAGAAATGAGAGAGTGACCAAAAAGTTGAAAACCTGTGTTGGAATTGCAGACAACCAGGACACTTTGCTATTGGCTGTCCATATCCTCGTAGCAATAAATACAGGAATGAAGAAGAAATAAGAATCTTGAGAGAAAAAAGACAAGAAAAGAAAAAGGCAATGTTGGCTGGCCGAGATCACAAAACAAACTTGACTAAGTCAAAAGAAGCGGCGGACTCGAGAGAGTAGTGAAACCGACTACTCAAGTGACTCGAAGAAGAAGCCTTAATCTTTCTAAGGGCCAAAAACAAGACCAACCCGACCAAGAAGATGAGGTACACTCTAACTCATCTCACTCAGATTCTAGTGATAGTGATTGTGACACACACACACACACTTCATCACCCCCGATCATTATGATTCATTAGGCAAAATGATGAAAGACTTTGAGCACATTAAGTCCTCACACACACTATTAAATGAGGAAAACAACCACTCAAAAGCAAAACTCACGGTGACTAAGGAACGAGTTCTCTAAGTCACATAGCCGATGAAAACAAAGAGTGAAAATTTGAAAATGCTAAACTAATAAGCGAAATAACTCGCTATAGAAAAGAGGGAAAATGATCTCAAAAATGTGATTGCTTCATTTACAAAGTCATCTAAATCATTGGATGACCTTATTATGAGCCAAAAAGAATGTGGAGATAAGACAGGCATATGATTCAATTCCTTTGTGCACAAGCAAACTCCAAGAGTGATTTTGGAAAAAAGGATCTTCAAGTAATGAAGCATCTCAAAAATCCAAGACACCAAATATTGCACACACATTCATTCCAAAGCACAATCACAAACAAACTAGCTTTAGATATAAAGGAAAAGGAAAACAGCCCGATTGAGTATCTTTGAGAGGGACAGTGAGAAGAAATCCGAGAGTGCCTCAAAGCAAACTCCAAACAGAAGTACTCTGTGAAAAAGAAACAGAGCTACCAAAATCCCCTTAAGTTCTATCAAAGGAATATAAATGATGGGAATGGTAGAAACTACCCAAGTCAAGTGATTGGAATAATGTAAAATATCAAAGAATACCTATGGAATATATGCCAAAATGGCAAAGGCCTAGAACTCAACAAAGGTCATTCCAAAGGCAAAAGAGCCATCATCGGCACACATATGCACCCAAGCACTACACTCGTAAATATCACAACTACCCAAGAAATGAAAATGCTAAAACACACACACAGGCATACAGACAAAAGAGACAGGTTGTATGAACCTAAAGCGCCCAAACAATTTGCCAAGGTCAATTATGATATGGCACGAGATAGATAGAAACCTCTTAGAGTCAAATCATTTGGCTATAGGTTGGTTGGATCATCTTACAATACTAACCCCTCAGGACCGGACAAGTATGGGTACCTAAAAACTAATTTCCTTGATTGCAGGTTCAAGGAACAGCTGAGTGCCAAGGAACCTGGTACATGGATAGTGGCTGTTCTAAACACATGACAAGAAACAGGAAAAATCTATCAGAATTCAAGGAGATTAGAGGCGCAAAAGTCATATTTTGAGGAAATGAAGCTCAGGGGAAATAAAAGGTATTGGATCCATCAAGAAAAATGGATTAGAAATCACAGATGTTGCATATGTTGAAGGACTCAACTTCAACTTGTTAAGCATCACCAACTCGCGTGACAAGGGCTATAATGTTGGATTCAATATGGGAGTATGCCAAATCAAAGACATGAATCAAATAAAGTAGTGTTGCAAGGATCCGACATAAAAGAACATGTATGTGGTAGATTGGTCGATCGCCACACCAAACACTTGTTTGTTAGCAAAGAGTACTGACCAAATCAAGTTGGTTGTGGCACAAAGGTTTGAGTCACTTGAACTTCAAGACAATTAACAAGCTTACAAGGAGTAATCTTGTAGAAGGACCGCTGCAGGACTCGAGGTGTACAAGAAGGAAAGTGTTTGTGATGCATGCGGATGGGAAAGCAGATCAAATCATCATTCAAAGAGAAGTCAAGCCCATCTTCAATAAGAATATTGCAGACATTGCATATGGACTTATTTGGTCCGATTGAGCATGCCATCATAAGTGGAAAGAAATACACTCTAGTAGTGGTGGATGATTATTCAAGATATACATGGACATTCTTCATGTGTAAAAAGAAGGAAACTTTGTAGAAGTTACCTCAACTAATGAGAAGAGTTCAAAATGAGAAGAGTCAAACCATTATAAAGATACGGTCGATAGAGGAACGGAGTATTGTATTGAAAATGGTATTTGTAGAACTCAATATTGTATTGAAAATGGTATAGCTCATGAATTATCTACTGACAAAGACTCACTGAGAATGGAGTAGCGAAAGAAGGAACAGAACTCTCAAGGAAGTCGCTGCGAGGACCATGTTAGTGGAAAGGTCGTGTCCGCTTTAAAAGTTTTTGGGTGAAGCCATCAACACGCATGCTATACTCAAAATAGATGCATAATAAATAGACGGTGACAAAGACTCCTATGAGATTTGGACAGAGAAAGCCAAATGTTGCATATTTTAGAATATTTGGATGTAAATGTTTTATCCACAACAATGGAAAGGATAATTTGAAGGCTTTTGATGCTAAAGTCGATGAAGGTATTTTCTTGGGATACTCGGCTAAAAGCAAAGCCTATAGAGTCTTGAACAAGAGGACTATGGTTCTGAGAAGAATCTATCCATGTGGTTTTTGATGAACCTAATGTAAATGGAGAAGACATTGAGGAGTTAGGCGATAAGTGAATCAACCAACTATGCAAAAGAGTCCCTATGTTGAAGTCAAGGCTCGAGCAATCAATCAAGATGAAGGTGAAATGTTTGCATCTCAAAGACACGGAAAATCTGCAGACTAAGCGATGATGAGAGATTTGCTCAAGGCAACACAATGCAAGACGAGTGAACCCGGTGACTTACTCTAACCTCATGTGAGATGGCCGAGAGACCACCCACCCACCGAGCTCCACAAGAAGCTAAGTTGACTTGTTTTATTTCCCAAATAGATCAAAAGAAGTGTCCCAAGCATTGGATGATACTCATTGGATTCAAGCCATGCAAGAAGAAGAGTGAATCAGTTTGAAAGAAATAAAGTATGGGAACTGGTACAAAGACCAACCCATCAAAATGTTATTGGCACAAAATGGGTATTCGAGAAACAAGATGAATGAGGAAGGTTCGTGGTAAGGAACAAAGCAAGATTGGTAGCCAAAGGGTATTGCCAAGAAGAAGGAATAAATTTTGATGAAACATTTGCTCTGTTGCAAGATTAGAAGCAATAAGGATGTTTCTTGCCTATCGCACACAAGAACTTCACCGTATATCAAATGGATGTGAAAAGTGCATTCTTAAATGGATTGTTGGAAGAAGAAGTCTATGTTGAGCAACCTCCAGGATTTGAGAAGACTCTTGGAGATAAGGTGTACAAGCTCAAAAAAGCTCTATATGGATTGAAACAAGCACCTAGAGCATGGTATGATACATTATCTCAATTTTCGACGAGATAATGCATTCACCAAAGGCAAAGTGGACAGAACACTCTTGAGAATTCAAGATGGAAAGAGCATCGCTTGTTCAAATATATGTGGATGATATCATTTTTGGATCTACAAACAAAGAGTGTGTGATAAGTTCTCAAACCTCATGCAAGGTAAATTTGAAATGAGCATGATGGGAGAACTCACATTCATTCTAGGACTTCAAGTAAAACATCCGAAAGATAGAACCTTCATAAGTCAAACAAAGTATACCAGAGATTTAATGAAGAAATTTGGTGTGGAAGAGAAGTCTTCTCGTGAAAATACCAATGAATACATCGGTCAAAATGGACATGGATGCGGATGGTAAACTTTTGTGGATCAAACTAGATACTGAGCACTTATTGGATCAACTTGCTCTATCTCACAAAGCAAGTAGGCGGACATCACCTTTCTTTGTAGGTGTATGCGCAAGATTCCAATCGCTCCAAAAGAAAGCCATATGACCGCAACTAAGAGAATCCTAAGATATTTGAAGGATGCCAAGAAGTTGGCCTATGGTATCCAAAGGAAGGTGGATTCAAGCTAATTGGCTACTCGGACTCGACTATCTTTGGATGTAGAGTTGATAGGAAAAAGTACTTGGTACATGTCAAATGCTTGGAAACAGGTTGGTTTCCTGGTTTAGCAAGAAGCAAAACTCAATAGCTATATCCACAGTGGAAGGCCGAGTACATAGATGCGGGCAATCTGTTGTGCCCAAGTCTTATGGATGAGACAACAAGCGAGAGATTATGAAATTGAAAAAAGGGATTCCAATTATGTGTGATAACACAAATGCTATTGCAATCACTCGAGAATGATGTGTTGCATTCTAGAACAAAGCAGATTGATGTGAGATATCATTTCATAAGAGATCATGTTGAAAAGAAAGACATCACCTTGGAATACATCTCAACTAATAAACAATTAGGTGTGATTCACAAAGCCATTATGTGAATCAAGATTTGAAGAGCTTAAGCATGAGCTAGGGTTAATGAAATGAGTTGACACTCGAAGACTCAATGAGAAGAGATGAAACATGATAAGATGAAAACGAAGGCGGATCTTATAAATTAGGCAAGTGAATCGGCCACCATATCGGAAAGTCACCAGTTGTTATCGTGTTACAACCGGTGAGTCACCATACGAAAGGAGAGAAGAAGAGTTAAGTCATACGTGTAATGGTGAGTCATTTATGAGCTAAGTGACAAAAATGCAATCGTTTTTAATAAGCGGGAATATTTTTAAGGATGACAAACATCATAATAATGACAGTACATCCAAAAGCCGCACAACAAGCATATGATTGGATATAAATCTTTGCCGCATTTTTTAAACAAGAAAGAGAGAAAGTTGAGGACATAAATGACTTTTCATTGTAAAAGTGGACAAAAAAGTTGTTTTTATCAAATTTGGTCAAAAAAGTGTTTTCTTAAACAAAAAAGGGTAAAAATATACATTTTCTGTCATATGTCCGCAACAACCACTATCCATTTTCTCTTAAAGTGTTTTTATTTAATTGCCATCAAAGCCTTAGAATTGTAATTGGACAAAATTAATTCATCATTAGTCTAATCGATTTCTCCTTTGTCAAGGGAAGGTAGGAGTAGACACCTCCCTTGACTTCTATATTTGATTTATAAAATATTCTCAACAATCTCCATGTTCACCACAAATAAAATTTGGATTTGGGGTGTCTAATGCATGTATGCTCGCAAACCATCATCTTATATCACTAACCCCTCAGGACCTGGACAAGTATGGGTACCTAAAAACTAATTTCCTTGATTGCGGGTTCAAGGAAGAATCGAGTGCCAAGGAACTGGTACATGGATAGTGGTCATTTGCAGGACATATGACAGAAACAAGAAAAATCTGTCAAGATTCAAGGAGATTAGAGGTGCAAAAGTCATATTTGGAGGAAATTAAATGCGGGCAATTAAATGCTAATCGGCGTGATAAATCTAAACCGTTGATTTTGATCAAAATTTCAAAACCGAAATCACATCCTTTCATAACCCTACCAATCTTGAGCAAGTTCGTCAAGTTTCGTTCGACAAAATCACTGAAATGGCACCAGCACATGATTTTACTAAACTCGCAAAGCAAATCCACACCGGATCAACTGTGGATTTTGAAGGAATGTTGAAGCAGGGTTCCGATGAAACCCTGGTGAAGAAGATAGCCGATAAGATCGAGAAATCCAGGTTGAAACCCTTTTTGACGATGGAATATCCTATGACGTACGTAGAAGAGGTCGCCCAGTTCTACGTGAATGCCGAGGTGCAGGACGAAGGGATTAAGTCCTCTGTCCACCGCAAGGACATCCTAATCACTGCAAAGGACCTTGCGGAGCACTGTTTATTGCCGTCGGAGGGCATGCCGGAGATTTATGAAGCAGACGTTGATTTGGTCGCTGCATGGAAGGAAGTGGCCAAACCAGAATGTGCTGCGAAAGTTGTCTACACAGCTGAGAAGAAGCTGCTGAAGGAGGACTATCATAAACTTATGGACATTGTTGCCAAATGTGTAGACATGAAATTTGGAAGCTTTAATTAGTGTCAAAAAACCCGATCGTCGTCATGGCTGCGATCATGGAGGAGAAAAAGGTCAATCGAGCTGAATTCGTCTACAACAGGACTCGCAGAATGTTGCAAATAAGTCCTTCAAAGAGGATGGATCCTTTGGAGGATCACTGGGCTATGGCCTAGTCATTGGCCATCTAATGGAGGTGAAGGGTGTTCCCCTTCGACATGGAAAATCATTCCATGTTAACAAGAAGACGTTTCGGGCCAACTTGTCTGGAGCCCAAAAGAGAGCATACGTCAGCGGGCGGACACGGTGAGGAGAATCGGTGACCCCAAGGAAACAACTGTTGCCTCCCCTCCGAAGAAGAAAGTCGCCCATGCAACTGGAAAAAACATTTTGCCTGTAGCGAAGAAGAAGAAAGATGCACTGCCCCTGCGCAGCCGTGTCTCCCCCCTGCGCGCAGCGGTGGAGAAGGAATCTTTAATACCTTCTCCAGGAATAAAGAAGAAGAGGACTGCCAAGGTGAGAAAGACAGCTGCCTCTAAGGCAATTCCAAAGGCCTTTACCTTCGAGGAACCGGAGGAAGTAGAACCAGACATTCCTCTCGGTGAAAACTAAGAGAAGGAGAAGACTTACCAAGCATTGAGCTTGAGAAGACGGTGAGTCGCCATTCAATTTGGAAAAGATCTCTCGAGATGGCTGAAGAAGTGTAGTCTCGAAGTGCTTGATGAAATCGCCAAGTCTCTTTGGGCCGATCAGCAGAGGCACATCGCGGCACCAGTACAGGATGGGTAAGAAACGGTGACGAACAAAAAGTTGTTGAGACAATGAGAATCCCCTGCCGATAGGGATCGTATATCCACATGCGACAGACTGCTGGCGAGGACGAAGAGCGCAGAGCTTGCTACCCTCCATTCCCGAAAAGGAAGGGCAACGAGGGAGAGGATGAGGATGGGGATGATGATGTAATCATATGCTCTCCACTGCACCCGGACATCCAAAATCGTCTAAGAGCATGGAGGACATGGAAGTTGAGTCACTCTATGGTGCGGTTTGAACACCCGAGTTCATTGATGAGGAAGAGGAACTCTTCAAGTTTCTCAAAGTTGATCAAAGATCTTGCAAGCTCTAGATGAGGATAAGCGTATTAATATACCGCAAATTCGAAAGGAAAACGAATGCAGGAGAGCATCCGAGGTAGCGAGAGACGCGTGAGAAAGCCAACATCTGTCCCTCTTACCGGGATCGGTGATCACACTCATCCGCATATAGATGTTCTTTAGGAAGTGATGAGGACTTGGATCCTCGCTGCGATGGAGAAGATAGAAATGCAAACAAGCCATGCGGGAATCCAGGATGATGTATGAGCAACGGTGACGGAAGGACCTGGAGAGTCTTCCAAATCTCATTTGAAATTGATCCATTGGGAGTGGTACAACAAATTGCCACCCTTATTGCGCAACCACTTCCCGGTTCACTCGTAAGACGGATCTAGGGAATTGGCGATGAAACCGGGAACTTGGGGACCCAAGTCGAGCCAACCACCTTGTTGAAGGTGTCTTACCACCCGCCCCACGGCTGAACACTCACGGGGAAAAAGCCAGGAGTCTAGAGCGAGTGACCCCAAAGATAAGTCACTCACCGGTGGTGTGCCGGTGAGGGGAAACTCCTCCTTGCGCAGCCTAGGCCGAGGAGGATCTTTGGTGACTCCACACGAATCTAGGAGGCGAAGTGGAGAAGGAATAAGAAAAAGAAACACAACAAGTTGTCTTTGTGAAGCTCGAGGCAGTTGAATCTGTCTCGGTGAAGTGCGCCTATTCTCGCAGCCGAGGACGCCGATGCGTCTTTGTCGATGCACAAGATGGTTCGCCCGGGAGTTAACACTGGGCAATGAAAGTGCAATCCACGGAGTTGAGACTCCTGTGGATGCCACTCAGAGAAGACCCTAAGACAGTGCGCTGTCGAAGGAATTACACAAGGCCCCGCCGAGTTGAGACTGCAGGAGGTAATGGAGGCCTACGGGAGATTGAGACTTCTCGCGACAGAAGTAGAAACACGAACATCCCTCCTATTCCCATTGATGATTCCGAGAAGGAGATAAGTGCCCTTCATGATTCCCAAGACAACCCTGACGACATAACTTTTCCGAATCGAAGTTGAAGATGGTTGAGTCCTCCCCTGCTGCGAATAAAAAGACACGGTGAGGATGTTCTTCCGAGCACGAGTAAGCCGGACTTCAAAGGTTGCTCAACAAACGTTTACTTTTAATGATAAGCCAAGCCTTCAAGACTCATCATCTTCCGATGACGCTGATGGTGCGGTGAGGAACAACAAATTCATTTAGCGAGAAAACACTAAGGCCGAAGAAGCTATTAAGATAGGCGAGGCTCGATCAATGGCCAACTCTCACACCAAGGGCCAGCAATCGAATCGTCTGCGTGAGCTCCCAGTCGAAAGACTCCACTCAACCAGGCACATCACAGGCATGAGTTACGGAGGAATCTATACCATATGTTCGTGATGATGCATTTGAAGAAACATTCCCCTTTTCTATTGAGTGCATTTGATCTTGATGAAGAAACATTTCGAGAGCGGCGACGTTTCAACGTAATAATACGACCGATTATTCCCGCAGATACTATCGTCCCAACAAGATTTGATATTGATGTAGCTTGGCCGCCACCGAGACCGAGGTGACGGTGAGGTATGGGAGGTCTTCAAAACAATCCTTAAAGAGGCGAGAAGATAGAACGGCACTAGGCCACATTGGATATGCTTTTGGACAACAGGGATGCAACTCTTACGGCCGATCTACGTGGAATAGTGATTAGAATCAGGGAATGGTGTCAACAAAGCAGCGTACAATGCGACTCGAACAAGTCGGATATTTCAAGGCATTGTACAACAAAATGTTGATCCGGGAGAGCACCGATAATCTTTGACATGAAGAGGAGGATGCAAGAAAATATTGATAGAATGTATGCCTCCCACAACACTGAAATGGGCTGCTGCAAGAATTTCACAAGAAAGAGCTTCTGCGAGTAGAAGAAAATATGAATAACAAATTCAGCCTTCTCATATTTGAAATGAAACCGTGGCAAAAGGTGAATCCAAAGCCACCCGCTCAGAATTTCAGACAAAGATACTCCACAAAGAGACTCAAGCAAAACTCGGCTATCAACCGCCTAGATTTCATGCTTTGGCATGTTCTCGGGGTTCTCTCTCCTTTGATGATGCCAAAAAGGGGGAAGAGGAATATCTCAAGACATTAAAGGGTCGAAGTGGAGAAAGAAGGTCACAAGCTGTTGAGAAGAAGAAGAAAACAAATTTGAAGAACGAGAAGAAAGAAAAGGGAAAAGCTTGAGTTGAGGGGAAGGTTCAAAAGAGACGACTCTAATGTTGTAGGTCCCAAGGGGTGTAAGTGTAAGGTTTAGAAGGGGGGTTGAATAAACCTTACCAAATTTTTGATTTAGTCCTTTTAAAAATTCGAGTTGATACTACATTTTGTGTCCTTGGTGGACAACCAATTTAGTTAATCAAGAGAGTTAGTCTCTCAATGAGACTCAACCGAGTGTTGATGGAATAACTCATTTGTTAAGTCTAAATTAACTCAACGTGGTTTGTTTTCGTGGAAGACTTAACACCCTTAAGTTTGGTTAAGTAGAGATTTAGAGCTTGATTTAGTACTTAGAGATTATCTAATGGATAGCAAATATGTCGTGAGAATTAAACAAATATGATGCAAGAATTAAAGTCTTTGAAATGTAAATGACACAATAAGATTTTTATAGAGGTTCGAAGATGGGGTAATTCTTCTACTCCTCTCTTCTCCAACTCCCGGGAGGAATCCACTAGGTATTGATCAAGATATACAAAGTGGTAACAGTCCGGATACAAGTCTTGATCACACACGGTGGCTTGATCCTTTGGGACTCGATCGGAGATGCCTTGATCACTCGGTGGCTTAAAGACGACTCAACTTCTTCACAGGGCATTTGTCTTGCTACTACATGACCCACTTGCTCAAGCTCTTTGGATTTGATCATGACGCCCTCCAAAAAGCTCAAGACTTGGTTCGACTTGAACCTTCCTACAATCCTTCGTGGAATGTAGACCCCTTGATTCTTCTTGATAATTTCCTCTTCAACCGATTGAAGTTATCTTTTCTTCACGGTGAGTGTTGGATTGATGTTCTTCGTAGTGTAGGCTTGAGGATTGAGCGTTTAATAACTTGAGAATATTTCAGGTTCTGATTCTAATAATTGCTTGAATGTTTGTGGTTACGGTCACCTACTCTCGAGTCATTCCTCGGCCTTTTATAGTGATCTTTCAAAAATCGCCCGTTGAAGAGATAGGCTTATTTTTTGAAAGTCACTTGTGGTCGTTGGCTTGTCTTGTTGCGATCCTTGGAATTGCCATTTCCTCGTATGAATTGTTCTTCACCTTTTCGAGTTACGACACGGTGTAGTGCTTCCCATTGGTTTATTCCTTTTGCACGCTTCGACTGAGCACTTGAGAAAGATAGCATGGAGATATTACTTGTTTAAGTAATTCTCTTGATTTCTCGCGGCAACGGATCTTTTCGATTATCTCGACTTGACCGCATTTCCTTGCTTTCCCAGGTGACTTAGAGTCGACTTCCAATCATGGATGACTCTTGTCATTTCAACTTGAGACTTAGCTTTTCTTGAGTTGACTTGACCGATACTCCACTCACCGCATCTGTTGCTCCTTGATAGAGTTCCGTCTTCTCTTCTTTGCCATACTCATTTTTGTCTTGCAATGAGTCTTCCTTCTAGTCTCCGGTTGTCTTCTTGCATGTTTGAGCATAGTGACTTAACTCGGCTTGACCAACCCTATTTATTACAATGCGAGTTTACAACAAAAATTGGGGTGCCAACTTCCTATTCTAAGTTTTACATGGCATTCATCAAAATCTAAACAATAAATTTCCCAACAATTTCCCCCTTTTTGATGATGCCAAAACTTAAAACATTCAAAAATGTAAATAGCAAAGATACATACTGAGATAGTGTATTCACATAGAATGTATGCGTAGAATCAATCCTTTTATTGATCATAACATTCTTGTTCTTTTACACATCTGTTTACAAGGTGTATCGAGCAAACATTTGTCTACACGAAAAAAAAATTTATAGCTTTATTGCGAGAAGACTTACATAGTATGTATTTACATAGTAAAATACATGAAGGGGTGGACAAAGCAACACTTCATCTCCTTTGTCTCCTTCTTTCATCTTGTTCAAGATCTTCGCTATTCTTCTCTTTTTCTCATCGTCACCGCCTTCTTCTCTTTTTCTCATCGTCACCGCCTTCTTCTTCTTTTCATATGCCTTCCGGCGACTTCATCTCTTCTTAATCTCTCTTGTCTTTCCTCCCATAGTGAGTTTGTCTCTTATTTTCTTCTTCTATTCTTTTCGCATACTCAAAGATTACTTTTAGCCACTTGCAAATTGGCTACTTGGTCAAGACCAGCCCAAAGAGATCCCTCCTTTCTTGCCTCGGATCTACGTACTCAATGTTTTTGGGCGAGGCCCAGTCCGAAACCTCTTCCTCCACCACGCTTCTTCCTCTACCTCCGGGCGTGTATTGTCTTGGGGTCTTCTTCTTTCGGTGAGTGACTAGCGGAGTGACCAAAGCAGAGGATCGCTTTGGTAGTCTGCCGCTGTCGCCTTCTTCACATAACGTGAGACCCTTTTCCCAAGACAAGTCCCAAGCTTGGGCCATAGACATTTTTGCAAAGTATCCTTCGGATGCGGCGTTTTAAATTCATCAAGCGATCGTGGCTCGGTCCCCGAGCATACGAGATGGCATAAGTGTCTCTGTCTCTTTGGAATGCCTCCATGTTGTTTCAAGATGTTCATAACTAGGGCATCCATTCTTCCTTCCACTTCCTCCATCCCCGCTTCAATTGTCTTTCTCTTTTCACCATAGATATAGCAGAGTGTTGGAGTGGCAGAGTCATCTGGGAGTTTGTGCGATAATGTCATTTGTGACAAGACCTTGTTGGGGGTTTGTGCAATCATCAAGGTCACATCTTTCGATCCTTCCCCCTCAACGGACTTTCCTTTCTTTTGTTTTGACACTTCCTCAATGTCTTTCCCTTTACAAATGCTTCCTCCTTTTCAGCCTTCAGATCTCTTTAGCGCTTTAAAGTATTCCTCTTCCCCTTTTTGGCATCATCAAAGGAGAGAGGAACACTGAAACATCTTGGCAAGCGGAAGTCGAGCTCTGCGATAGCCGAGTTCGCCTCGAGTCTGCTGCGGTGTATGCGGCACGAAATTCGAGCGAGTAGCGTTGGACTCTGCTGAAATTAGCTTCATCTCAGCCATGAGAAGATCGAATTTTCTATCCATGTTTTCTTCCATACGCTGGAGATCACTCTTATTTTGCTCACGCAGCAGCCTTTATCTCGGCAAGTGTGTGAGCTTCATGCATGTGCTCAATGTGTTCTCTCAATTTTGTTTTTGCATCAACATTCTCACTCTCCATACCAACAGCTTGTTGAACAATGTCTGAAGTATCTAACTTGTTCCACACGCATTGTTTCTTTCTTTGTTGCCACCATTCCCGATCCTGATTGTTATGCCTCTCAAGTCGCAGATAAGGTTGGCATCTCTCGTTGTCCATCGCATGTCCATAGAGGCCTGGTACCTCTCCATCCGTTCAATTTCAGCAAATAATGCCTTGAACACCTCCCGAACTTGATTGTTTCTTCCGTTGCGGTGATGGCCATGCGGCGTCAAAGTCATAGTCACTGGAACAATGGTACCGATGGAATGACAGGAGCTGGTGCGTGGAAGCGTGCAAGCTCATTCTCTCGACTCTTGGGGAGGTCGGGTACCTCCGGGGGAGAAAGGAAATGATTCTACAAAGGAATCATCACGGCCAACCGGGATTTGTTCAATGATGAGAGGTGCGCGTGAAGTTCCTTTTGGAGTCGAACCTGCTGCGGCTTGAGGAGCCTGTGTAGTAGTGGACTGTTTCACTGGGGTCTTTTGTGAAGTGGACCCAGCTTGCGAGCCTCACTGTCTCAACAGCTTCGTTGGTCTGTTGGTTTCTCCAATTGAGTGGACTAGTCCTCGGCCTTATCGAAGCGTCATTGGACGATGATGAGATTTCCATTGGTGGCTCATCATCAAAATTGAAAGTTTGACGAGTAGTCTTGAGATCGACTTGCTCGTGATGGGAACATCCACAATCGAGTCTTTTGGATCGGTCATGGGGGATGACTCAGCTTCTTCGTCGCCTTCCGATCCCAAAAAGGTTACATCGGGATTATCCTGGGAATCATGAAGCGCGCTTATCTCCTTTTTAGATGGATCAATGATAGCAGGAGGGATGTTCTCTACTTCAGCTTCTTTTCTTTACCCCGGAAGTCTCAACCTCCGTGGGCCTTCATTACCTCCTACAGTCTCAGTGCGGTGAGGCCTTGGACCTCCTTTCGACAGTGTCGGCTGTCTTAGGGTCTTCTGTGGTGGCATCCATTGAGTCTCAACCCCATGGATTGCACTTTCATCGCCAGTGTTAACTCCACGGCTACATTTTTCCGTGCCACGATCGCATCAGCGTCATTAGCCTTTCAGAGCGAGTTGGCACCTCAGTGAGACAATCTCAAGCCTCTCGAAGCTTCATTGATGATGACTTCTTTGTGTACTTTGTGGTTGTTCCTTCTTCACTTCGCCTCCTAGATTCGTCGTGGAGTCATCTGCAGCTTTCTCGGCCTTGCTGCGGTGGAGGAGTTTCCCCCCGGTGGCGCACCGGTGAGTGACTTGGAATGTGGTCACTCATCTCCAAACTCCCGGCCAGTATCTCGAGTGTTCAGCCGTTGGGGCGGTGGTAAGACACCTTCATTAGGGGTTGGCTCAAGGTGTCTTACCACCACCGCCCCCACGGTGAACACTCAAAGGACACAACCGAGTCGGAGAAGAGTGACCCCATCACAAGTCACTCGGTGGTGTGCCACCAGAGGGGGAAACTCCTCCACTGCGGTAGGACGGAGGATGCCGCAGATGACTCCACCATGAATCTAGGAGGCGAAGTGGAGAAGGAACAAGAAAAAGAAACACAACAAGTTGTCATTTGAAGAATCTCGGAAGTTGAGTGCTCGGTGAAGTGCCAATCGCTCGCAGCCGAGGACGCCGATGCGTCGAGGCACAAGATGGATCTACCCCGGGAGTTAACACTCACGGGCAATGAAAGTGCAATCCGCGGAGTTAAGACTCTGTGGATGCCATCGCAGAAGACCCTAAGACAGTGCGCCGTCGAAGGGATTATACAAGGCCCCGCTACAACCGAGACTTCCTAGGTAAAAATCAAGGCGATAAGAGCATTCCTCGGACCATAATTGCGATTGAGATGAGGAAATTAATGCTCTTCATGACTCCCAGGATGATCCTTACATGCCTTTCCCGGGATCCGCAGATGAAGCCGAGTCTACTCCAACCGAACATCACAAAGCACTCGGTGAGGATGCTCTACCAAGTACGAGTAAGCGTAATTCAAGGCCGCTCGTCAAAAGTTCAATTTTGATGATGAGCCTAGCCTTCAAGACTCATCCTCGTCCGATAACGCTGATGGTGCGGTGAGGAAACGCAAATTCATTTAGCAAAAACATTGAGGCCGAAGAAGTGTTAAGACAGTGAGGCTCATCACCGCCAATCATCTCACCAAGGCCCAATCGAGATCGAGTCATCCGCGCATGCTCCCAAAGCCGCCGCAGTTCGACTCAACCCGAATCATCACAAGCACGAACAATGAATCCTCAATTCCATATGTGCGTGATGGTGCATTTGAACAAACTTTTCCTTTCAGATTGAGCTGCCCGACCTTGAAGCGAGAAAATGCCCGTGAAGCAGTCTTTGTTTCAACGTTCGACAGATCCAGTCATCGAAAAAGAACTTGGCGTAGAGGAGAATATGAATGAAAAGTTCAGCCTTCTTATGGCTGAAATGAAGCGGTGACATTTGAATCAAAAGTTACCCGCCTCGAATTTGAACAAAGATACTCCGCAATGAATCCAAGCAAAACTCGGCCTACCAACCACGTAGATTTCATGCTTGCTAGCATGTTTCGTGGGTTCCTCTGCTTTGATGATGCCAAAAAGGGGAAGAGGAATACCTAAACGTTGAAAGGGTCGCTATGGAGAAAGAGAAAGGGTCAAGAATCGAGAAAGAAAAGGACGCTATTATTGAGAAGAAGAAAAAACAACAAGAGAAGAAGAAAGAGAAGGGAAAAGTAGTTGAGGGGGAATGTTCAAAGGATATGACTCTAATGCTTGCTAAAACCCCTCAACATGGACTTGTCACGGTGACATAATCAGCAAACTTCGGTGACTCGCCGCTCCAACACTCGATGTGCCTATGTCCGAGAAGAGAAAAATCATAGAAGCATAGATGAAGGAGGTCGAAAGAAAAATGGATGCCCATACGATGGACATATTGAAACAATACGGAGGCATTCCGGTAGGGAAGAGACACCGATGCTATTTGAGGCGTTGGAAACGAGCCTAGATCTGTTGATGAATTCAAAACGCTCGAATCCGAAGGATACTTCAAGGCATGTCCATGGCCCAAGCCGGGACTTGTATTGGGAAAAAAAGGCCTCAAGTTGTGCAAAAAGTCGACAGATAGTAGACTCTAGCATCACTCACTTTGGTCACTCTTTGGAAAGAAGAAGGCCCCAAAGACAATACACACCCGAGAGGAAGAGGTAGAAGCAAGTGGAGGAAGAGGTTTCGACCTAGACCTCTACCCAAAAACATAGAATACATAGATCGGGGAAAGAAATGAGGGATCTATTGGGTCAGTATATGATGTAGTATCCAACATGGAAGTGGCTAGGAAGAATTTGAATATGTAAAAAGGATTGAAGAAGAAAATAAGAGACAAGATCAATTTTGTGGGAAGAGAGTCAACAAAGAAAAGAAAGAAAAGAAAAGACGAAGTTTGCTAGAAGAGCCTATGAAAAAAAGAAGGCGGTGAAGAAGAAAAGAAGAGAAAGAGACAGGAGGACGATAGAGTCAAGAAGAAGGAAGGAGGCAAAAAAGACGATGAAGTGTTTGTCATCACCCTTTCATGTATTTTACTATTGTAAATACATATATATACGTAAGTCCTCGTACGATGAATAAAAGTTATGCAATTTCTATATTTTTGCTTAGATATAGAATACCGTGTTGCTCGATACACTTTGTAAACAGCTATGTAAAGGACAAGAATATTATGATCAATAAAAAGCTCGATTATATGCATACATTCTCTATTTCTACATTGTCTCAGTATGTATCTTTGCTATTTACTCTTTGTATGTATGTTTTAAGTTTTGGCATCATCAAAAAGGGGGAAGTTATTGAGAAATTTATTAGATTTTTATGAATGCCATGTAAAACTTAGACTAGAAAGTTGGCACCCCATTTTCCTTATAATTTGTATTGTAATAGATAGAACACATTTGTTTGAGTCAAGTAAGCTATGCCTGGAAATACAAGATGTCAATCAAGATTGGAATGAAGAATCATTTTGTGAAGCGATTGAGTATGGCAAGGAAGAGAAGTCAAGAACTCGATGAAGGAGTATCGGCTAAGATACAGTGTGTGTGAAGTGTCATCAAGTCAACTCAAGAAGCCAAGTCAAGTTGAAGTGACAGATGATCCATTCAATCATTGGAGCAGACTCAAGTCACCCGAGGAAGAGACAGTTGCAAAGAAGAGTTAATCAAACGAATCCATTATTTAAGTCAAGAATATTACCTAAACAAGTAATACTTCCATCTTTGTCATGTCTTAAAGTGCTCGATCCCTCGAAGCGTGCAAAAGGAATAAATCAATGGGATGTCTTGCACCAGGTCGACTATGAAAAGATGAATGTTCATTTAATACGAGGAAATGTCAATATCAAGGATCGCAACAAGACAAGCCAACGAACACAAGTGACTTTTGAAAATCAGCCTATCTCTTCAAGCGCGCAGATTTTTGAAAGTTCACTATAAAAGGCCGAGGAATCACTTTGAGAAAAGGTTAACCTTGACAACCTGAACCATTCAAGCTATTATTCGAATCAGTAACCCGCAAAATATTCTCAAGATATTCAAGCAAATCCTTAAGCCCAAATTTGAAGGAAATCGGTCCAACACCAAGTGTGAAGGAAAGACAACTTCTAACTTTTGAAGAGGAAACTTTTGAAGAATCAAAAGGGGTCTACATTCCAAGGAGGATTGTAGAGAGGTTCAAGGTCGAACCGGTCTCAAGTTATTGTAGGCTTCGTGATCAAATCCAAGAAGCTTGAGCAAGTGAGCTAAAAGTAGCAAAGCGCATCGCCCGTGAAGAAAGTTCTCCGAGTCGGACGAGAAGCCAACCGTGTGACAAGGCATCTCGCATCGAGTCCCAAAGGATCAAGTCATTTGTGTGATCAAGACTTGTATCCGGACCTGATAACCACTTTGTACTACGATCAACACTTAGTGGATTCCTCCGGGAGTTGGAGAAGAGAGGATTATAAGATTTACCCCATCTTCAAACCTCTATAAAAATTATTGTGTCATTTATATTTCAAAGCATTTACTTTTCTCGCATATCATTTTATATCTCACGATAATTTGCTATCCAATTGATAATTAACAAAGTGCAAAAACCAAGTGTTAAAACAAACTTAAACCAAATTCAAGGGTGTTAAGTCTTCCAATGAAAATTTTATCACAACCAAGTTAAGTATTAGACTAAACAATTTGAGTTATTCTATCAACACTCGGTCAGTCGTTGAGTGGCTAACTCTATTTGGTTAACTAACTTAGCTATCCATCAAGGACACATTTTGTGAAATTAACTCGAACTAATTTAAAAGGACTAAATTCGAAAAGTTGGTAAGGTTTATTCAACCCCCTTCTAAACCTTACTCACACCCTTTGGGACCTACACTCGAGGACTTAGTGTGTTTTAACTCGCATTATTTTAAAAGGACTAAAATCGAAAAGTTGGTAAGGTTTATTCAACCCCCTTCTAAACCTTACTCACACCCCCTTGGGACCTACAATATACTGATTAGGCAATTGTTGGTATACGATTAGTTTCTCAATTAAACATCTAACAATGCACTATCTTGAATACTTATATTATCACCAAATATTGGACAAGTATATACCAAAATATAATTTCAGGGTACCATAATGGAATTATTTTTATACCATATTTTTATGGTTATAAAGCATCAAGTCCGCATATGTGTACCCCAAAATATGCTTCCAATGTACAATATTGTCAATTTGTTTATACCAACTTAAGTACCAAGTGTTTAGTCCGAAATAAACATCCAAACACGCCATATTTCATGTTATATTAGCACCAAAATATGCATATATATACACGAAATAATGCGTCGAGCACAATATTATAAATATTTGTACACCAAAATATTGCGTCAATGAAGAGTGAGAATCCATTTTTTCCTCATTATTAGGCGTATCTGTTATGGAAATCGATATTGAATATATCCCTTGATTTTAGGAAAGTAAATATGGTATTATTTTTACACCATTTTGATAGTTACCGATTAGCACCAAAATATGCATATATCTATACACGAAATAATGTGTCAAGAGCATAATATTATAAATATTTGTACACCAAAATATTGCGTCAATGAAGAGTGAGAATCCATTTCTTTTCCTCATTATTAGATGTATCATTATGGAAATCGATATTGAATATATCCCTTGATTTTGGGAAAGTAAATATGGTATTATTTTTACACCATTTTGATAGTTATCGATTAGCAACAAAATATGCATATCTATACACGAAATAATGCGTCGAGCACAATATTATAAACATTTGTACTTCAAAATATTGAGTCAATGAAGAGCGAGAATCCATTTTTTCCTTATTATTAGGCGTATCTGTTATGGAAATCGATATTGAATATATCCTTGATTTTCGGAAAATAATTATAGTATTATTTTTACACCATTTTGATAGTTACCGTTTGCCCTTTTTACACATAAAATAAATGAAAAATGGTGTATTTTAGGCTAAATCAACAATTGATTGAATAGGGTGGATGCATGTGATCTATCCACACCGCCACATGGTAAGAAGAGCGACCACATGAGATCATATATATATATGTAAATAATTGGTGTTCACTGTTTTTAATACTTAAACAATATTCATTGTATTAATTAATTAAACATAGTTCAATCTAAGTCTTGCGATTATGGTTGGTTGTAATATAACCAAATAGACATTCAAAGTATAATGATGAAATGAACCACAATATGAAAAACATATAAAAAAATTTCTTAAAATCATACCCATTAATAGCTTCTCATCTAACTGTTTTACATTTTACTAAATTGTCACAATTATGTTTGTAAATCAAGAAAATTATTAATTTTATGTTATTAAAATAACTAGTGCTTTGCTCGTGCGATGCACGGGTATGTTGTGTCCGATCATATGAAATGGATTGTGTTGGACCATATTAGGTTTGTTGTGTCGAACCATAGAAATTTGATGTAAATAAAAATTATTTTTTGAGATATTATTAATAACTATTTGTGGTATTACCGGTTGAGTAACGAGAATTTTCTTTTTGGCGGGCCTTGCAAATTATTTTTGCATCTAATTTCGACATGTTATTTCCGTGGGATTTAAATTTTCTACGAATATTTGAATTAAATAAGATAAAAATAAATAAATAAAATAGATATAATAACCTTCTCGAGTTTACTTCCAAATAGATATAAAGTATGTTCGTTGCGAGTATCAAAATGCTTACATAATAATAAAAAAATCATATGATTTTTAATTCAAGTTTATATTTGAGCAACCATCGACCTTGTTAGGGTTAGAAATGACCTACATGAAAAATCCCCAAATTTGTTCTTGGTTGTAGATGCAAACTGGGGTTTTGGTAGCTGCTCGGTTTGATAAAAAAACATCTCCATTGTGCAAGAATGTTATAGATAAAAGTTAGTTTCATGATGTTATCATTATTCATTGAATTGATTTATCATTTCATTTGAAAAATATTAAATTAGCAAGCTTTTTTAGATTTTGGGTATGGGTATAAATAGATATTATTAGATATATTGTATATAATGAATACATAGTTGTAATTGTTGTTGAAATCAACCAAAAATGTGGAATCGATTTTTTCTTCGAACTAAATTTGGTAAGCATGGGAGTGGTCAAAAAGTGGGCATGGAAGTGGGCAGTTGTGAAGAATGTCTAATTAATTCTCTTATATCATGACGTCATTTGTAGGGTGTACATCATATTTTATATTGATTGTGTGGGATGGCATTTGGGACTATGACAACAATACTTTTTGATGGAGGTTTTGAAAAGCAATCAAAAATCGATCTCTTCCCGACGGATGTCACATATTCCAAGTTATTGGAGAAATCTTATGCATTGTGTCAAATCAATCCCCATGAGTATGAAATAGAATTGAGCAGTTGGTTTGAAAAAGATCATATTGATCACTTGCAGCCATATCCACCTACCGATGATGATGACGTCGAAGTTTTGGATCGTATGAATCGCGAGAAGATTTTGTCTATGCCTCTTTGCTTGATTGCTAGGGTAAAGAGCAAGGAAACATTTGAGTCAACTAGTAGTAATCATCAAGAGCTTGTGCCTTTTAAGAAAAATGAAACCGTTGTTCCAGAGAATCTGCCATGTCTCACGTACCACATTGATAATGGCAAATGCATTGTGGAAGAGAAATATAGTTTCCAAAGTATTTCGGTATGAGTATCGAGGACCTAAGAATGTTTTGGGGCGCTTGTGATGGTGCTATTTTTGCATCGATGCCACAATCTCGAAGGGCGATGTGGAGGACCTTGGGAATCACAATGATGTTGGGCAACCATCAAGGCATGTTGGTGGACAATAAGGTGGGGGAAAGCATGGTAGCCAAGAATATATGCAAAACATATGCAGGCATGATTGTTGGGAGAGAGGTGAGAAACATGGTAGACAAGAAGATGTGCAAAAAAAAAGAGGTATAGAGGATTGTGAGCATGAAAGTGGATAGAGAGATGAGCATCATGTTAGGCAAGAATATATGCAAACAGGAAGGTAAAAAAAGATTATGGGTAAGAAAGTGAGCAAAGAGAGATGCCATCATTGCAGGGGAATAATATATGCAAAAAGAAAGCGAGAGATGATTGTGGGCAAGAAAATGGGAGAAAGATGGGAATCATGGTAGGCAAGAATACGTGCAAGCGGAGGCGAGAGAAGATTGTGGGTAGGAAGGTGGACAAGAAGGTAATCAAGTTAGTGGGCGATGTGGTCGACTAATAAAAACTTAGTCGAATCTGGTCAAAGTGGTTTGGGTCCTTGTTCAAGTACTCAAATGTAATGCCCTAGTTTTTGAAATGTGATTTTTAGTGTTACTAAAATATGAAAACTACATTTTATTGTGTCAATTTTTTTTCATTTAAATATACACTACAACAAAAGCATAATTAAAAGGTTTGAACATAAACTAGAAATCTGAAAAATCCATCGTCTTTAAGAATGAAAAAATACAATATTTATCATCTCATAAAAATTAGAATAGCTAAAGTCACTAATTGAAAATTGTGATAACATAAACTAGTTTTTCCCCTAACATGCGAATACTAATAAATAGAAAATATTTCATTGGCTTCCCCTTCATCGACTCCGCACCCATCCAGATAATATGAAAAAAAATAGTAGTAGGGGGTGAGTAACACATACTTAGTAGGGATCCTAACTGTCCAAATTAAATATAGACTAGCATAATTTAACAAATTTGAGCACATACACTTTGCCATCACATAGGCCGAAGCCATAATTTCCCATTAGCCTAACCCTACTTTGCCATTTGGCCGAGGCCATACTTTGCCATTAGTCGAAGCCAACTTTGCCATTGGCCGAAGCCTTACTTTGCAATTTGGCTGAAGCCTACTTTGCCATTTCACATAAATAACACAGATTCTTCACATATAATATGCACACCAAGTTCAACAATTATAATTACATTTAAAACATAGAATTTATAAAATTATACATGACATATTTAATAAAGACAATTAAACTTTGCACTTAAAAAGTGTAAAGAAAGATCCCTACCTCAAATGCAGTTGATAGTCGTACGAAGCTTGAAGTCAGAAAGCCTAAACGTCTCGTTTTTCGTCACAATATTAGGGAAGTGGAAATATGAAAAGCTGGTAAAAGTGCAACATCATCGATCGAACAAGTATGGATACTTGGCTCGAACTTCCACATCACACTAGAAATTAAGCTGGAGAAGATATATTGGGTACTACACCTCCCCCTCTTACAAAGAATTTCATCCTCGAAATTAGGCTTACATCATCGATCGAATAAGTATGGATACTTGGCTCGAACTTCTACTTCCCGCCTCCCAAGTCGTTTCTTCTTGGCCGTGGTCTTTTCATAAGTCATGTCTCGGTTAAACTCCAATACTTCATGATTGATTACGTGATTTGGGTCGTGGATGTACTTCCTCAACATAGATACATGAACACACATTGTCTACGGTTGCTAGCTCGGTGATAGTGCCAACCGATAGGCCATGTCTCCCACTCGTTATAATACCTCGAATGGTCCAATGAATCTCGGAGCAAGTTTTCTTTTCTTGCCAAATCTCACGTCTCCTTTAGTCACCACAATTATTATAAAAACTTTATCCCCGCTTCAAATTGCAAATCCTTCTTTCTCTCGATCAACGTAAGATTTTTTTGGTCTTGAGCATTTTCTATCCTATTTCGACTTTTCGATAATCTTGATTGTTTGCTCCACTAGTTTAGTGCCCAAAACCATCTTTCATCCACTTCGTCCCAATAAATAGGAGATCCGCACTTTACGTCGTGCAAAGCTTCATACGAGATCCATTCAATAACTGTTTGATAGCTATTATTATAAGAAAATTCCACTAATGGCAAGTACTTTTTCAATTGTCATCAAAATCCAAAACACATCCTCCGGCAAGCCTTCCATAATTTGGATCATTTTTTGCATTGCCGTCTTTCGGGGTGGAAAGTTGTCTTGAATTTGAGTTATGTCCCCATTACTTCTTGTAGACTATCCCAAAATTTTGATGTGAATCTCGGATCCTTATCGAAACTATAGATACGGGTACACCCGTGTAATCGCACGATTTCTTGGATATAAAGTTGAGCCATCTGTTCCATGACGTATGTCATCTTGATCGATAAGAAATGTGCTTATTTAGTCAAGTGAACCACCACGACCCATATAGCTTGGTTTCTTCATCTTGACCTTGGAAGCCCAACTACAAAGTCCATATTCACATGTTCCCATTTCCATTAAGGAATCAAGTGGTTTAAGTAACCCAAAAGGTCGTTGGTGTTAGGCTTTCACTTTTCGACATGTCAAATACTTCTCCACGAACTCTCCAATGCTTCTCTTTATGTTTCTCCACCCAAAAATTTACGAGATCTCAATACATTTTAGTCCCTTCGGGTGTGCGTATAAGGTGTGCGGTGTGCTTATTCTAAAATCCACTTCTTATTTCCTTGTCTTTAGGTATGCACGATCTTCCCTCATATACCAAAGACACCGTCATCACCGTAGCGAACCCTTTAATTTCTCCCACCAACACCTTCTTCTCATTTTTCATAGGAACTTGTCATTTGCTTGTGCTTCTTTGATGCTACTACGTAGCATCGGTTGGACTACCAATTTGCTAATATCACCTCGGTTTTAGTAGGTGGAGTCACAATCTCAATTCTCATTTTAGCAAATTCTTCAATGAGGTTGTTTTGTGTCGTGAGTAAGATGGCAATTGTCCTCACAGGCATACGGCTAAGTGCATCCGCTACTACATTTGATTTAGGGGTGATAATGGATTGTCCAATTGTGGTCTTTCACGAGTTCCAACCATCTTCTTTGTCTCATTTTCAACTCTTTTTGTGAGAAAATACTTCAAACTCTTGTGATCGTATAAATTTTCCACTTTCCCCGTATAGATAATGACGCTATATCTTTGGAGCATGTACAACTCTTGCCAACTCTAAATTTTGTGTAGGGTAATTGAGTTTTCGTTTCAATTTCCTTAAAGCATAAACAACCACTTTACCTTTTTGCATCAAAACGCCCTAATCCTTGTTTCAATGCGTCACTGTAGATTACAAAGCTTTCTAAAATGTTCAGGATTGTTAGAACTGGCGCCAAAACCAGACGTTGTTTTAGTTCTTAGAAATTTTGTTCGCACTTCTCAGTCCACATGAACTTTTCACCTTTCCTTATGAGTTGGGTCATTGGGCCTTCTATTTTCGAGAATCCCTCGATGAATCTCCTGTAATATCCAGCAAGACCCAAAAAATTAACTACGGACCTCATTTGCATTTGTAGGAGCTGACCACTTCTCTACAGCTTCAACCTTTGCTGGGTCAACTTCGAAACCCTTCAATGTGACTACGTGGCCAAGAAAGACCACTCAATCAAGCCAAAACTCGCACTTCTCGAATTTGGCGAACAATTTCTTCCTATGGGGAGTTTCTAACACTATCTTTGAATTTGTTTCTCGTGTTTCTCTCTGTCCTTTTAGTACACCAAAATGTCATCTATAAACACAATTACAAATTTATCCAAGTATGGTGGAAAACTCGATTCATCGAATCCACAAATACTAGGAGCATTACTAAGCCCAAAAGGAATCACCATGAACTCATAGTGCTATACCGTGTCCAAAAGGCTAACTTGGGTATATCTCCTTCTTTAACCTCCAACTAATGGTGACCGGACCTCGGATCAATCTTAGAAAATGCACTTGTCCCATTCGGTTGATTAAAAAGATCCTCAATTCTTCGTAAGGGATATTTGTTCTTGACGAGTAAGTTTGTTCAAATCTCTATAGTCGATGCACATCCTCATGCTCCCATCTTTTTCTTCACGAAAAGGCAAAACGCTCCCCAAGGCGACACACTTTGGGTCGTATGAAGCGGTATCCAAGAGTTCTTGAAGCTAAACTTTTAGCTCTTTAATCTTCTTGGGAGCCATTTTGTATGGTGCTTTTGATATAGAAGCGACTCTCGGAATTAGATCAATTGTAAACTCCACTTGCCGATTTGGAGTTATCCAGGCAAATCCTTTGGGAATACATCGGCATACTCGTATGATTGGAACTTCCATGATTATTTTCTCAACAACCCGAGTGGCCATCACATTCACGAAATCCCACGACATTTTCCTTTCTTTAGCATCTTAATGATCTTCATTGCCAATATAATTTGAGACATTCCACTAATTTTTGCTCGAAAAATATGAATTTGTCTCCTTCGACGATTCGAGAATTATTTCTCTTTAGTGACATTTGATGTTGACCTTTTACTTCAACCAGTACATTTCTAGTATGATATCAAAATCCCTCATTCTAATCATATGGAAATCCACTTCTAGACTCTTACCATCGAAATCCAGTGTCACATTGTTAGTCACTAGATCCGTACTTATGTTTTTCTTGAAGTAAGGCTTATTTCTAGTGTATGACTAAATGTGCAGCTCTCAAGACACGTCTTGTTAGATAAATATTTTTATCATGATTTTGATGATTTTGTTTTTACACCAAAATAATATTTTTAATGTTGTACAAATACTCCCGATCGATCTAAAATGTTTTTACTAATTTTTTGGAGTATTTCTTGAAGTCTATTTTCGATTAAACTTGGACAACACTTCTGTTTTGAGGCCAACCGGTCGCCCTATAGGGTATCCCGTGTCTGAAGATGTTTTTAGAAACAGAAACAAAACAAACACAAAACAGAGGAAGACGACCAATTGACATTGGCGTCAACCGGTGGAGTCAAGCGGTCGGCGTCCCACGCCCGGTGTCTACAAGTTTGCAAATCTCTCTGTATTGGTTCGCACATAAGGGCAACTGGTCCAAGTGCCCGTCAACCAGTCCAACCCTATGTGGACCGGTCGCCCTGTGTATTTTCTGTGCAAAATTTTCAACGTCTATTTCTATTTGACTGGTCACCCTCTTTGTTTTGACAACAAAATTCGATCGACAAATGAGACATATATTCCTTAAATTGTCGGATTGATTTCTAACAACTATATTCTTGATTTTAATTGTATTTTTAGTAGATTTTCAATCCCAAGAGGAGCCTATCCATGATCATTCATCTCCTATAAATAGTGGAAGTTTAGGAGCAACAAGACAACCAAGATACACAACACAACAAGAGATACACTCAAGCAAATACTTGTTCCTTCATTTTCAATATTCTTGTTGTAATAGCTAAGGTCTTACACTTTCTCATCTTGAGGTGTATGCTTTATTCTTAATTACACTTGCACTCAAACTTGTATATTTCATTATCGAGTTGCAATCTTGAATTTGGGTTCATCATTCAAAACAAGATATCCTTGTGAGTGTTCTTGTGGTAAGAACATACTTGGGTGATGTTAGGTGTTAGATGTTAGAAGATTGTGGTAATCTTCTTATTGAAGAGTTTGGTGATCTTTGAGATGTTGAAGAATTTGGTGTTCTTCAAGGTGGAAGATTATGGTAATCTTCACAAGGTGCCGTAGAAGATTGTGGTAATCTTCAAGGGAGATTGTGGTAATCTCGAAAAGAGGTGTTGTAAGGTGATGTTGTATTAATTGTGGTAATTAATAAAATCCTTTTTCTTTTTGAAATCCATCTTGGAGATACTAAGGTGGTAGAGGATTAGGCCCTAGGTGGGTTGAACTTCTATAAATCGAAGCGTGTTGTTTACTTCCCGCACTTCTATTCTTGTCTTGGTTTATTATTTTTTGAAAAAGAGGGCATAATCAAGAAAATGGGCATAATCTATTCACCCCCTCTAGATTATCGTAGCCACTTGGACTTACACGTCTTAGCATGAAAATTAGCAAATATGAAAGAATGTGTAATACCGATATCAAATAATACTAAAAGCGGGTATATTAGAAATGCGTATCATATATGTCGTGTTCATGGGTTCTCTTGGGCTTCATGTTGTGTATTTGCAAAAACACGCGCATGACCCCTTGGTGTCTTTCCTTCTTGTTTGTAAATGTCTTTGCAAAAATCTGCATGATGGCCAAGTTGATGGCAATGGAAACATTTTCCTTGTCCCAATAAGCGATCCCCATAATGATTCCCTCCACGGGTTGGACAAGTTTGCATCATCTTACGTGCTTATTTGGATTTGCGTTTGTCCCGGTCCGACTGTTTACTCGGCTACTAGTCGCTACTCCCTCACTCTCGACCATTCCATTCTAAGTTGGTGACATTTTATCTCAACTTGTTGTTTTCTTGTCTCATAGTAAGCTACGAATTGATAAAATATTTCTTCCGGTGAGGCAATTGTTCTTTTGGCTAATAAGAGATTTCATGATTTGCAATATCCTTAGCCTATACATTTTCTTGAGGTGGATAATAAGGAACAAAAGTGTTCACTCTTTGCTTCCAACAATCCCCGTAGCATCATTGGTTGGCCAATTATATGCATACATTATGATTTCATCCAATGATGTGTCTCCAAAAAAAAAAAATTTAAACCAAATTAAACAATAATAAATAAAAATAGTCAAATTATAACTAGGCATCAAACTTGATATTACACAAAATACATTCCCGACAACGGTGCCAAAAACTTATTAGCTGTAAAAACACTCACCTAATCTACCGCAAATGTAGGGTTTGTCAAGTTTTAATATAGTATAATGAGTAGAATTGCCGTATCCACAAGGAATGTGTGTGTAAGTACCAAGTATAAATTACCTATGCTATATTTGAGTGGTCAATAATAGATGGATTTATGAATTTATTATTAACAAGAACTAAATGTAAATAATTAAAATACAAATATCTAAATCTACGAGAGAATTATTCTAGAGGTTGATTTCATTAAGTTATCACTTATGTAAGATAAACAATCTATCTATTTCAAGCAATGGTTTATAAGTTGAAATTCTCAATTTAATCAACTACCTCTCTCGAGTGTCAAGTGATTTTAAATTAGTAAAAAAATCAATATCTCTATAAAAATCTAAGAATTATAATTCTAAATAGAACAGTGGAATTTCTATAACCAACTTCAAATGATTTATAAATCTCTCGATTATATAATTTTCTATCTTTGTGTTATTCTAGATTTGGTATTAAATCTCTACTCTCGAATGTTGAATTAACACATCAAGTATCAAAGATTAATGATCGATAACCAAGATGTAATTAGTATAAATAACACAAATAAACCATGAATTGCATGAAATAAAATAGATCTACAAATCAAACATAAGATCAAATAAGATTACATCAAGCCCCTAGAATATCTAATTAATACATCAAACAATTCACAGAAGAAATTCGATACATACAAATTAATACAGGAATTATATTGAAAAGAAAGTGAAGAAGAAGAAAAAACTTATGTTTAATGAATTGCTCGGCAGTTCTCCAGTGCTGAAGAATTAGTTTGGTTCAATCCTCGCTTCCCCAGTAGCTTTGAAAGGTCTCTTGCTGTTGCTTTCTCCCATTATAAATTGCATTCTTACATTTTTCTCGTATAAAACCCCTTTTCCGGTCTCCGGTGATGTCCTTTCAACTTCTCAATTGAGACCTATTTATAGCGAGAACAATTTCTTTTTCATGTTGATAAGAGTTTCTTTGTCAAAATGGGTTCTCGATGTCCATCATCGATGTCTTCCATTATTTCTTCTTTTGATGTGTCATTAATAATATGAATGTTGCTACCAAAAATTAAAATATCATCAACATACAAGCACAAAATTACACAAATATCATTGATAGTCTTTATATAAACACACTTATCACCTTTATTAATATAAAGACCATTAGAAATGATAACACTATCAAATTTTTCATGCCTTTGCGTTGGAGCCTATTTTAATCCGTAAAGAGATTTAACAAGCTTACATACTATCATTGTTTGCTATTTGCCGTAGTATATGGATTTTCTTAATTTAGGATTATTTGCTATTTGCAGTAAATGTATTTTTTTCTTCTTCTTTACTACCTAGGCTAATTAATATTTATTTGGTGTAAGAGTAGGCTTTTCGTGGTTTCTCATCATGTAAAGTCGAATTATTCTTGAAGGATGTTTGATAGGTGCGAGGCGGGCATTGAATGTATCGCGGTCGAAAGCGGTGAAATTTGGGTTGAAAGCGATGAAAACATTGCACCACAAGACACATTGAAATTGCTTTGTGTACCACATTACACACAACCTATACCGCATGATATAAGTTACATTTTGGATGGTGTACCGAGGTACACATTCTGTACCATGGAACATTTTGTGGTACCCGTTTTGAGCGCATTTTCTTCAGCTCTTACCTCGGTGTGGCTCATTCTTCACCATTTTTCGTCTGTTTCTTAACTTGCTTCCTGTTACAACTTGATTTACAACTTCAACAATAGTTTTGACTCATTCTACTAAAAAAAACACAACTTTTAAGTCTATGATACTTGATTTGTTGGTAAAAATCCAACTTAACAAATACCCCCAAACTTGAATTATTGTTTGTCCTCAAGCAAACTGAAAACTACTACAACAAAGAATAACGCTTTGAGTTTTACAAGTGATATCAATGCCCCTAGAGATTTCAAATATTACATGATTTAAGGAATTTGCAAAAATGTAAATATGTTCATTTGTCAATTAAGCATACAAGTTCACCTCAATTTCGCGACTTCATATGTGAATACAATTGATGTATCAATTCTATTTTCGTTGCTCAAATAAATAGTCAAATATTCTCCAGTGATCCTTTGTTTAACTTCTCGGGTGTAATTCTAACTTCAGTTTCCACATTGTATGCAATAAGAAAATAAGAATCAATAGGACTTTCACGGGTTGTAATGTAAGCTCGGGTTAAAGGTATGAAAATATAGGAAAGTGGCAATAACACCCAACCATATATAGCAACAACTAATTTCAAGGATTTGTAAGATTTTTCCCATCTTGTCTCGATGTTTTTATATTATTTTTTTATGCATTTCTCGTGGACAATCTTTCTTTATATAAATTATACCAATCTTGAGTCCAAATATCTCGTTTGTATGGATTTCATATGACTGGGTAAAGACATGTTATTTTGGGAGATTTTCTCATTTTTGGCTGTCAACAAAAAAAATTATAAGCTGGAAAAGGAGGTACTAGGGAAAAAATTATTATGGTAGGCTATTTAGGCTATAGCGTCTTCGAAAAAATAGCTTAAATCATTCTACTAATGTTATATCACTATACAAAATTGTTTTGAAGATGCTTAGACATATTCTTGAATTATAGGGATCATTTAGTTAATATTTAAAAAATTATTTGAGCAACTTATTAAAAATTGATTCAAAGTTTATGTATGATAACTATGTCAATATTTCAAGATTTATCGCATGCATTAGCTAACAATTAAACACATCACATTCAGATAATTCATCAAATCATGCAAATTCAAAATCAAAAACATTATAAGCTACATAAACGTACTCAAAAGTTATCATGATGCATAAGAAGTGTCAAAATACTATCCCCAAACTTAAAATGTGCATTGACCACAATGTACGAATGATATGCAATAAAGAGCTTAAAGTCAATAAAACTTCCTAAAATTCCATCAATTGGTGGGATCATCATTATCTAGTGAAGTAGGTGGGGTAGTATCATCAACCTCCAAAGTAGGTGATAAAGAAACCGAATCAACTTTTGGGAAAAAAATTATATCTTGCATCTTCACACATTAACCCGAGTATGTTGTTCGGGTCTCCATCATTGACATTGGTGGAACATGTCAAGTAATTTCCGTTTTTTAAAGATGATGAAAATCTATGTCCAGGCACAATAGAATGAGGTTTTACTTGTTGAAGAATTAGACGGTGGGTTGCCATTCTTTTTGGTCGATATTTGGCTCGAGGGATTGAAAGTGAAACTCTAGTGGTGTGATGAAGATGCACGTCCTTGATTTGTACGAGCCATCTTGGAAAAGGTAGAGCCAAAAGAAGGCGAAAGATAAAATCAACAATTAAACCATTCCAAAGCCGATTTGAGTTTGGGATTTTATGGAAGAAATTCAAATGAGGAGAGGGTGTGGCGTGAGTCTGCCGAGTAAGTGAAATGGGTCTACACTATATACAAAATTTTTTTAAATAAAATAGTGTATCACGGTACAACTCCTTTGTACGCGCAGGGAAGAAAATACAAAGATGAAGCTCTTATATTAACGTTTTGTGTACCGCGGTACACGCATGTGTATCGCGTTACAATATTCTCCAAATTTTTTAAGAAATAGAAAATAAAAATATTTTGAAAAAAATACCATGTTGACAATCGGAAAATACATACGCATACTCAAAATAATTTAAACAAATCACACAAACCTCGGGTTGCCTCGAGAAGCGCTAAATTTATAGTCTTCAACCGGACTATTGTTTTACTCAACTTGGATCTAAAAACAAGTGTCAATCATGCCACACCTAATTATTTTCCAATAGTATAGGCGATCCTTTTTGCATATAAGACGTAGATGATTTAGGGTCACCTTGAGGATGTTTTGGAAATTAAGAATCATAGTAAAGATATTCCTATCTTTATTCATTTTAAATATCAATGGATCGTAGAGCATATGAATTGATCACCATTTTAAAGCAATGTTCCATCTAGTGTACGCTTCTTAAAATTTGATAAATTTGTATCAAAGCTTACATCTAGAGCGCACATACTTTTATCAAAAAGAGGATTTTCAATTGAGTGAGAGATAGAAAAACTCCTTGAGTTAATTTGATGTGGCTCCTCTTATAAGATCGGATTGCACACTTCAAAAGTCTTCTCCAAATTTTGAAGGATGATGGTCTCTTTCATAATGGGCAATTCATCATCATGTTCATGATTTTCTACTTCATCAGGTTCCAAGAATGATGACAACTCTTCATTATTAATTTGGTCAATCCTTTGTTTGAGTGACTTTGATATATATTGATATTTAATCTCGATTTGTTGAGATCTTGTCTCGGCTCGTAGTATTCTATATGTTGGAAAATTTATTTGTATAGATTTTTATGATGCATGTAAAACATAGATTAGAAAGTTGGCACCTCATTTTTTGTTGTAATTCAACTATGTAATAGATACAAAATATAAGATGAGTAGAGAAGCATCCAAATTAAAGATCGCGAGAAGTTGGTGAAGGATGCGGTGAAGAATCAATCGAGTATCGAAGAAGACTCTCGGTCAAGTGAAAAAGCTGGTCTTTTAACGGACTTACGATTTGGTCATCCAAGAATCAAGGAAAACTCAAGTAAAGGAGTAAAACAACTGTTAAAATCAAGTCAATTGTGAAAGTGTCCGTTACACTAAAGTCGACGAGAATACTTATTTTAGTAATAAGTACATTCTACAAAGACAAAAGTGCTCAACCCGGAAGCGTGAAAAAGAATAAACCAATGGGAACCCACTTTGAGACCTATCGGGTTCTACAAAGTTGCGAGAGAACATTAAACTAGAAAAGGTCCCCATCACAAGTTGCACAACAAGCCAAGCCAACGATCAAGAAATGAAGTTTGAAAAATGTTTATCTCTTCAATGGATACTTTTTCAAATTGTCACTATAAAAGCGGAGGAATATTTGAGAGAAAACATGTAATGACACAAGTGAAGATCCGAGCAAAGCAAGCAAGCAAAAACACTTTCAAGCTATTTTCAAGAATAAAAACTTGAAGTGAATTTGTCCAACACACTCGGTGAAAGAATAAAAACTTCAACTTTGTTGAAGAGGAAAAATTATTTTCAAGAACAAAGGGGTTTGCACATCCAAGAAGTGAAGGAAGTGCAGTGAGGTTCAAGTTAGAACCTGCTTTGAATCCATCGGAGGGCTAGATGATCAAGTCCGAAGGGTTTGAAAGAGCTGAAGTAGTGAGGCCCGCCTACGAAGAAGGCGAGTCTCGAGAGTAGAGTCAATTGTGTGATCAAGGCCTACTTGGACTGTTGTATCCTTTTTGTAACATTTGTTGGATTAGTGATTACCTCCAAGAGTTGGAGAAAAGTGGAGTAGAGGAATTACCCCATCCTCGAACCACTATAAAATTGACTTGTGTCTTTTTATTTTCAGCACTTTAGTTCTGCATATTCTATTCTGTTGATTTACATTTGCTTGATTCAATTGATAATAACTTAAACTAAAATTAAATGTTATAAAATAATTTTACTAAAAGGGTGTAAGTCTTCTGTTGTAAAAACCAAGTAAGCTATATTTTTAAAAGAGCTCACTTCACTCAGTTGGGTTACTCTATTAACAGCTTAGTCGAGTCCGTCGAATGGTTAACTCTCCTGTTGAGAAACTAGCTGTCTTTAAGGACTTAACTGTTTACTTGTGCAAAAACTACGATTTAAGATCAAAATGAAAAATTGGTTTAGTCTATTCAACCCCTTTTAAACTTAATACTCACACCCCTTGGGACCTACATTATCTTCAATTTCCGATGTCCTATCGTACTCTCTACGATAAACTAAGCAAAAATTTCTTCCAACTTGAAATTTTGGCGTTTTATGTCAACTTGTTGTTTTGTTGCCTCGCGATCGGCTAAGAATTGATAAAATGTTTCTTCCAGCAAGCCAATTGTTCTTGTGGCCGATAAGAGATTTCATGATTCTGATAGGGGTGTCAATTTGGGTTGGAGTCCGGGTTCGTAGGTCCAGGTTTGCGAGGTTCGCGTGTCGAAAGCGGCCGACCGGACCCGACTGTTTAATTATTCATGTCGAATCTTGAACCCGGACCGCACCGCTTATTTCACAGGTAACCGGACCGACCCGCATAACCCATCTAATAAAATTATTTTCATATATATTTAATAATTTTAATGAATAAATTTATTTTTAAAATCAATAACTATCATACACTATTCAATCAATAAAAAAACATAACAATTCACAACATACAATAAGAAATAACATAAGCGCATAAATAACATAACACACTCGATCATATTTCAAGGACAATATTAAAAAACAACATACATAACAATAATAAATACATATTTAAGGAGGTTTTATCATTTAAGTATTAATGATGTGTCTTGTTTATTATTTTTCTTATAATTAATTATTTATTTAATTTTCTTTTAAATTCATAAACGGGTTATACGGGTTAAATGGGTGAAGTAGGTTGACCGAACCCGACTGTTTAATTGGCGGAGTTATTCGGGTTCGACCCATTTTCGACCGGACCCATGAAGCCTGGACCCATACCCATTAATTTCGTGTTAGGTTCGTGTCGGGTTTGCGTGTCGGGTCCGAAATTGACACCCCTAATTTGATATCTTAGGCCCATACATTTTATTAAGGTGGATAATAAGGAACAAAAGTGTTCACTCTTTGACTTCTAAAAATCCCCTAGCATCATCGGTTGGCCAAATATATGCATACATTATAATTTCATACAACAATGTGCCTACGAAAAAAAAAAATCAAACCAAATTAAAACATTAATAAAAAATAGTCAAATTACAACTAGGTAATCAACCTTGATATCACACAAAACATATTCCCCGGCAACGGTGCCAAAAATATTTTAGGTGTAAAAACACTCATCTAATCTACCGCAAAGTGTACGGTTGTATAATTTCATATGTCGTGTTATTCTAGATGTGGTACTAAATCTCTTCTCTCGAATGTTGGATTAACATCAAGCATCAAATATTAATAATCGGATAATCAAGATGCAATTAACACAAATAACACAAAAACCATGAATTGCATTAAATTAAAATAGATCTACAAATCAAATATAAGATCAAACCAGATTACACCAAGCCCCTAGAATATCTAATTAATCCATCAAATAATTCACGAAGAATTTTTTTTTTTTTTTTTTTTGAGGAACACGGAAAAGTTCAATACATACGAATTAATACATTAATCATACTGAAAAGAAAGAGAAGAAGAAGGAAAAATGTATGTTTAATGAGTTGCTCGGTAGTTCTCGAGTCTTTGAAGAATTAGTCCGGTTAAATCCTTGTTTCCTCGTAGCTTTGAAATATCTCTCTTCATTGCTTTCTCCCAATATAAATTTTATTCTTACATTTTTTGTATCAAATTCCTTCTCCCGGTCTCCGGTAATGTCCTTCCAACGCTCAATTGAGACCTATTTATAGCACAACATTTCCTTTCTTCCTGCGATAAGAGAGTTTCTTTGTCAAAATGGGTTCTTTGTTGTCCATCATCAGTGTCTTCCATTATTTCTTCTTTTGATGTGTACTTCGGTATCTTCTTCTTCACTTTCGACTAGTTAATATTTCTTTGGTGTAAAAGTAAAATTTTCATGGTTTTCGTCGTGTAAAGTTCATAGGTATCACGGTAGGCGTTGAATATGTTGCGGTCGAAGGCGGGTAAAATTTGGGTTGAAACAAGGTCGGAAAATTGCACCATGGCACGCAGTGAAATTACTTTGTGTACCACAATACACACAACCTCTATTGCGGTATAGGTTACATTTTGGATGGTGTACCACGGTATACTTTGTAGTACCCGTTGAGCAGATTTCTTGATTCTTACCCGGTGTGGCTCATTCTTCACCATTTTTGTCCTTTTCTTAACTTGGCACTTGTGACAACTCGATCTAGAACTTTAACAATAATTTTGACTCAATCTACTAAAAAACACAATTTCTAAGTCTAGGGTATTTAATTTATTGGTAAAAATCCAACTTAACACTCATCATGATTCACCACTTATAACCGATATTTCTAACATGCTAATTAGGTTAATATTTGTGAATCATGAAGATAAATTTATCATGTAGGTAATATTTAGGATAAAAAATCACATTTTCAATCTACTTCATAACACTTTGTACATTCTCAAGATTTCTCATATTGAAGCGATACGTAAATATTACGATTGGATGCGGCTCGGTGAAGGGATAACCAATTTTTTGAAAGATACTTAAAGTCCACGGGAAGGTAGACCTACTACGATAAACTTGTTTTGTAACACCATAGTTTTTGGAATGTGATTTTTAGTGCTACTAAAATATGAAAACTACATTTTGACTATACCAATTAGTTTTATTTAAATATACACTACATTAGAAGCATAATTAAAAGGTTTGAACATAAACTAGAAATCAGATAAATCCATCGTCTTTAAGAATGAAAAATGCAACATTTATCGTCTCATAAAAATTAAAATAGCTAAAATCTCTAATTTGAAAGTGATGACATAAACTAGTTTTCTCCCTAACAGGCGAATACTGATAAGTAGAAAATATTCCATAGGCTTTCCCTTCACCGGCTTCGTACCCATTCGGGTAATATGAAAAATAAAATTAGTAGTAGGAGGTGAGTAACACATACTCAGTAGGAATTCTAATTGTCCAAATTAAATATAGATTAGCATAATTTAACAAATTCGAGCGCATATACTTTGCCATCATATATACTTTGTCATTTGGCCGAAGTCATACTTTACCATTTGGCCAAAGTCATAATTTGCAATTGGCCGAAGCCTACTTTGCCATTTGGCAAAAACCATACTTTGCCATTGGCTGAAGCCTACTTTGCCATTGGCAAAATCCTACTTTGTCGTTGGTCGAAACCATACTTTACTATTGGCAGAAGCCATACTTTCCCATTTGGCCGAATCTACTTTGCCATTTGGTGAAGCCTACTTTGCCATTTCACATAAATAAAAGCATTCTTCACATATAATATGCACATCAACTTCAACAATTGTAATCACAATTTCAAACATAGAATTTATAAAATTTTACATGACATATTTAATAAAGACAATTAAGCTTTGCGCTTTGAAAAGTGTAAAGAAAGATTCATACCTCAAATGCAGTTGATAACTATACGAAGCTTGAAGTTAGAAAGCCTAAACATCTAGTTCTTCGTCATCGTATTAGGGAAGAGGAAATATGAAAAGATGGAAAAGTGCAAAAGTGATTTTTCTCCTTCGGTCGATAAAAGTACGAGGGATATAGAAATGTGGGTTTGAAGGAGGCTGGGCATCTCTATCTTTAGCGAAAAGTTAGGGATTAGAGTTATCCAAAATTCCCAATTTAAAAACTCACATTTATCGCATATATTTATATATATATATATATATATTGTCAAATATATTAAATTAAATAGTAGTAATTAAATGAAACACTAGAAATTAGCGGAGATAATTTATTGGAGTCTGTGCAAACAGGTAGTTGTAATTCCATTGTAGTAGACGATGATCTTCAATAAGGGTCAAATTTTCATTACCAATGAAGAAATATGTTGGCATCTTGCGATAATACGTGTGTTAAAAAATAGGCAACACATGGTGAAAAATTTAGACAAAGTAAGATTTGTGGCGGAGTTATTTGGATGAAAATTATCCAAGGATGACACGTGTTTCTAGGCATCGAGGTGGGCATATATGGATTGTGGCCAAGTATCACAACTTTTATGAATGTTCTATTGACTTAAACAACTACGATCATGGCAAACTAAATCTAAGGTGTTGGTGAGGTTGTCATGTATAAATGTAAAGAACCTACTCATACATACCCACCTCAAGCCATAATTGCTGAAATTAAAGATAAATTTAATGTGGACATAAGCTATAATAAAGCATGGAGAGCGAAGGAGGAGGCATTTAAATTTATTAGAGGTTCTAGAAGAGTCTTTCAAATAACTACCCTCATACTTAGAGCGAGTCTAGAAAGTGAACACTTGAACTATGACAGATATCAAAGTTGATGAAGGTGGTTGTTTCAAATATTGTTTCATGGCCATTGGTGCATGTATACATGAATTTTGGACTTGTATTTACCTAGTGTCGAAGTGGATGGTATACACGGAAGAAAGTACATAGGTGTGTTCTTTGGTGGCTCTTGGTATGGACGGGAACAACCAAATTTATCCTTTGGTATTTGCCATTGTTGATTCGGAGAATGAAGCTTCATCAAAATGGTTTCTTGAAAATATAAATGACTTCTTGGCGGGAAGAAGGATTGATTATAATCTCAGATCGCCATCGCCTATTGCTAGCGCCTATTTGTGAAGGAACATTTCCACATGCACACCATGGGATTTGCATCTACCATCTCGACAAAATGTTGTTGCCAAATTTAAGGATGTGGACATGTCATCTTTACTCTATCTTTCTTTGCAAAGACATATAAAGTCGTAGAATTTTGTCATATCATGAACGAGATACATTAAATATCTACTCATGAGGCTAGCTCTCGTCTCTCCCATAAATGAGGCTAACATCTCCTCCAAAGATGGCTTCTTTTCATCCGGTGGTATCAACGGGTGGTTCTCATTATTCCTATTGTTTTCATGGTTTACCTCGCCCCGCCATTACTTTCGATTGTTTTTGCAAACTGTCTAGATGTCCGTTCTTTCTCGAAATCAATGGGTCCTAGCTCATCTGTTGATGAACGATAATCCTATACTATATTGCACTCATTTAGCTTCAATTAAGATTGAACTACTTATTACTATATTATGTTGAATCTTTCAATCCCCCGGTAATGGCGCCCAAAACTTGATCGTGAAAATCTTTTCACTATACCCGTGAGCAAGGTTGTATTCCTCATGGATTGAAAATGAAACACATAAAGTACAATAATCTCGTACTTTAATTTTATTTAAACGACCAAAATCAAAGAGTTGTTAATCTAAACTAAACCTAAGTTATCAAATAAAATATCTATAAATTGTTAAAGACCGAACTTCACAAGATTTCAACAAATACGAAAGCAATCATAGGAGCATAATCTCAACATGCTTCATCAATATTAATTCCACTTAACATTTCATCAAAATGAGTTTACGTGTATCTATGGGTTCAATTCCTAAAGTAGTTTATCCCTCTCCCGAGTGACGCATAAACAATTGATTAAAAAGAATTGAAGGTATGCCTAATCAACAATTAATATTAACTCTCAAAAGATCTTAGAATTGAAGTAAAAACCCAAAAATAGTTATAGGTCTTCCGACTCAATCCTCGTTATGTTATGAATTCATTTTTAAACGTTAGATCTTGTCTCTGAATTTTGGCCTAACAAATAAGACATGCAAATTATTGATCGGATAATCCACAAGAAATAAGTACTCGAATTCATAAATAGAACACAAGAAACCAATTAAGAAGAAACAATCAAATTAGAATTAACATGAATCCAAAATTTTGATCATGCCCTAGGATCAAGAAGTTTAGCCCAACATATTTTAAAATAAATTCATAGAAAAACCTAAAATCAAATATTTTGACTTGAATTAAGTACATAACAAAAGATCTAAACTATGAGGATAAAATCTTCCTTGCCAGGATGGGACCTTCTCCAAGGTCTTGATCTCTTGCGCTATCATAGATGCAAAAAGTCTTGTGTCATTCTTCATTGTGTTGTGTATCTTGCCCCGGAAGTGTGTAAAATTGTGTATCTTGAGGGGTAAAAATCGTGTATGAATTGTGTACCCAACTCTAGGATTTGGTTTTTCTTTTATAGATGCTTTGAGAGATCCCTAGTAGAGTCCCGACCAAATTAGGAAACAAAAACGACTGCGAGACAGAATACACAATCGCGTGTAAAAATACATGGGCAAGTCATGTATTTGGTTTCAATCTCTGTTTTAATACATGATCGTCTATTATTACGGGTAGACCATGTACTTTGTTTTTGAAAATCAAGTTACACGGGGACCCGCCCCGCTCCAAAACCCACAGGGGTGGGTCTAGACTTCGCCAATATTTTTTAATTGCAATAATTTATTTTTTTGTATTTGTGGCCAAATTTTCAAAACCAATCAAATGCCAATAGGTTAAAAAAATATAATTATAAAACTAATTATAACTACACTTTACAACTATTTAGCTACTATTAGGATTTGTTTCAAAACCAAAACTACTATTAGGATGTTGCAATAGTACTCAATTAAAAGTACTATTATAAGATTTAAAAATAAATAAATTACAATATTACAAGATGTTATAATAGTAAATTAAAATCAATATAACACTCAAATCTAAAAGTAAATAATGCAAAATATGTAAATACATATTAAAAACTATAATAAATATTAATGTGAGGGGCGGGTCCTATTGGACTGGGACCGCCCCTGCACCCAGACGGGTTTTTATATTTTAGACTTGGAACCCGTCTCGAGACCCGTTTTTCTAGGGTCTAGACCTGCCCTCATTGGGCGGATTTGGTGCGGGGCGGGTTTTAACCGGGTTCCATTGCCATCTCTAGCAGATCACATACTTTTATACGGTCGTGTACTATGTACACATGTGAATTTACTTCCGGGGTCTTCATGAAAGTTGCATCCCCTCCTCTTAGCTTTCCATAGCATCTTTAATCAGCTCAATATCAATTTTGTAGAGAAAGTTATTACCAAAATACTAAACCCTGTCGATCTTAAAAATTGTTGACACGTTTGGACATTTTAAAGCAATTTCCATTTGTTTGATCGTTCATACTTCTTTTCTTCACTTATTCATTCGTCATTTGGCTCTTGACATATCCTTTGAACGTGCTATCATTGTTTGTCCAATTTAGCCCCATTTCATGTAAAATTACACAAAGATACGTATCGCGCCCAACAAAGGAAACTAACCCACACACTAAATATCCATGCAAATGTATCAAATATGTATCAAAATAATCCCCTAAATGCACATATAATTTACAGATATCAAATCCTTCCAAACTTAAACCATTGCTCGTCCTCTAGCAAAATAAGAAAAATAATCACATGCAATGGGGTAGATAAAACAACACAAGAACACTACAAACACTCAATCTCAATCAAATCCATACTTTAGCTAACACGTAACTCATTCTTAAAAAAATCATCAATTGCAAATTCAACATAATCAATACTCACTTGGGTATTCGACATCGCGACTCACATGTTAAAGTGTATCACTCAACTCTCAAAGTAGATAGGAAGTGTATACTCTCAAATCAATTCAATGAAGTAGAACTTCTATATGCTTGCAAATCGTCTAACATCTCTACCATTCAAGTGTGCACAATTCAAGAATAAAAATGACTTTTTCTCGTGGTTGTAATGTACGCTCTTTGGTTAGGGTAGGAAAAATATGGATTAAGTAATTTGACTTGAGCAAATAGAATTTAAGTGCCGGATTTTCAACTCACCAACACAATGTAAGTCCAAGCGGCTACGATAATCTAGAGGGGGATGAATAGATTATTGCCATCTTTTTTCGCCTCTTCTTCGAACCGAATGCTCAAACACAATAATAAAGGTGCAGAATATAAACAACACGCGTTGATTTATAGTAGTTCAACCCACCTAGGGCCTAATCTACTACCACCCCAAGATATCAGGGATGGATTTCAAAAAGAAAAAGAATTTTATTAATTACCAAAATTAATACAAATTCAACTTACAACACCTTGAAGAGCACCACACTCTTCTTCAACACCACCTTTGGAGATTACCACAATCTCCCCGTGAAGATTACCCCAATCTTCCTTCAACAACACCTTATGAAGATTACCACAATCTTCAACCTTGAAGAATACCAAATTCTTCAACACCTCAATAAGAAGACCACCACAATCTTCTTGCACCTATCACCTAGATCATCCAAGTGTGTTCTTACCACAAGAACACTCACAAGGATATCTTGTGTTTGAATGATAACCAAAAATCAAGATTACAACTCAATAATGAATATTACAATTTGAGTGCAAAGTGTAATCAAGAATAGCCTAGACCTCAAGGATGTGAAAGTAATAAGCTAGGCAAAATTACAACAAGAATAATAGCAATGAAGAACAAATATTTGATTGAAGTGTATCTTGTTGTGTTGTATCTCAATTGTTGTGTTGGTTGCTCCAAAACTTCCTCTATTTATAGGAGATGATTGATCAAGCATAGGCTCTCTTGGGGATTGAAAATCTACTGAGAAAAATCACAATTAAAATCAAGAATATAGTGTTAGAAATCAATCCCACATTTTAAGGAAATTTGTCTCTTTGTCAAACGGTCGTATTTTTTTGTCAAAGCACAGGCGATCGGTCGCACATAAATAGAAGTTTGAAACGAAGCACAATGTAAATTTACAGGCGGCCGGTCGATGTAGGGTTCGACCGTCGACTCGACTCCAATCGGTCCCCCTCATGGGATTGGAAGAAAGAAAACGTTCGTTTCAAGATGAACGTTCGGTATCGTCGCCCAGGGGCGGTCGACCTGCGTGATTTTTCTTCCGTCTCTTTTTCGCTGTTTCAAAAATCATCTTCGTGCACAAAGTTGCCTATGCGGCCAGGTCGACAAGAGACAGAAATGTTGTCCAATTTTTGTCAAAAATAGAACTCAAGAAATACTCCGAAAATTTAGTAAAACCATTTTAAATCATTTAGGAGTATTTGGACAACAATTAAAAACATTGTTTTGGTGTAAAAATAAAATCATCAAAATTAAGATAAAAACATGTATCAAACAATCACCCCCTTTTTGATGATTACAAACCAAAACAATTTTTACACAATAGGAGAACAATTTTAGAAATAATTTTCCGGTAAAAACATTTAACCGTTTGGAAGCAACCAAAATTTCCAAAATATAAAAGCAACCAAGTAAGGGAGTAAATATATTCAATAATAAGTACAAGCTCCCCCTATTAACAAGCACATCAAAAAAATGTAAAAGCAATTATCCATAAGCTTAGGTTTTACAAATTGTTCAAGAGCTTATAAGCTCCCCCTGTCACAAAACACCATTTAGACAAGTATAGACAAGTATATAAGTCCATCAAGCAACAATTGGACTAAAAAAAATCACAACTTATGGCTTTTATGAGCCATAGCTTATAACTTTTATAACAAGCTTTTATTAGCTTCTTTGAGCTAATGAGCCAATTTCCTGTTTCTCCCCCTTTGGAATCATCAAAAAGAATGTTAGGATGATAAAAACATCATTCACGTTTATCAAAGTGCGCCAACAATACGATTTATCAACCATTGAAGAATTAAACTTAGAATCCAAGAAGAAATGGGAGAAATGTATCATAAGAAATCCATAAGCTCATTAGTTAGCCAAAAACATGATCTCAAAAAGATTTTAAGACATTGAAAATAAGAGATTCATGTATGTGATGATATTTTCATTGAAGCATTATAACGAACACTTGGCGGGCATCAAAGATTTGAAAAAGATATATATAGCCTTTGTAAATGAAATCTAGCCAGGTTTTTATACCATCACCAAAGGCATTTTTCAACATATATCCAACAAATAATAGGCATAAACAAAGTAAATTCTCAAGGGTTCAACACAATTAAGATAATTTAACCAAAGAGAGCAAGGCATTACCAATGCCATCAAGCAAAAATTAAGCATCAAACAATGCATATTAGACATTACAAATGTCCCAAATAATCCATCTAAACAAAATGAGCAAGACATGTCAAATGCATTTAAGCACAAATTAAAAGAAGCACTTTTACCATCAAGTACTTCATACCAAACAACAAATTATGCCAAACTAGAGTATTTTTACCATCAAATACTCCATCAATATCATGATCACCCTTAAGTCATTATCAACTTGCAATATTAACCCTTTCAAGAAAACAAGCAAATCTCATTAGTGCAAACGAGTTTTACAAAAAGTTCATAGAAGTACAAAGCAACATGAACGAAAATGCTAAAAAGTGAAGGGGTGGGGAACATCATTCCTCGTCCGAAGAGAAGCAAGTTCCGGGAATAAGATCTTTGATGAATTTCTTCAATTTGCCGATTGACTTTTTCAAACTAGAATTTTCCTTCTTCACAACCCGGAGCTCTTTTCTAAGAGAGGCTACATCTCTAAATGTTTCTCTTTCCACTTTGGCCATTCTCTCTTTGAGATTTAAATCTTCAACATCCAACTCGTCTTCATCTCCTTCCTCATTTTCTCCCTCCCTAATTTCTTGTTCATTTCCCACATTCTCTTCTTCATTTTCCTCTTCATTTCCCACATTCTCTTCTTCTTCCTCATCTCTTTGTTCGTCAAACTCACCTCTCTCAATATTTTCAACCTCATTGTCATTAAAGAAATCATCCCGAGGTTGTTGTCGATTTCAGGCACGCCCCTAGCGGCTTTGGTGGGAACTCGTGGTAAATGTCGTTGCATTCTTACCATTTGTAGAATGTTGGCATTATCAAAGTCATTGTGGCGAATTTCGGTATTCATTTCATTTTAAGGTATCCCGATAAGTATAATAGTCGGCAAATCAAATTTCCCAAGGTATATTTTTTCTTAGTATGCTTTCTTGATTCCGACAAACAATACACAAAAATTGCCCCATAATTTACTCTTTCTCCTCGAACAATCTTATAGGTGAGAAAGAGTTCGAGATTACTCGAAAGTTTTACTTATTTTCCACAAACACAATAGGAGCAAATAATAGATATAATCCGATAATTTGGCGGCATTGCCAGTATGTTTCTTCGGGATACACTCCTAAAAAGGTTTTCACATCATCTAGTGAAACACCGAAAATGTTATCATCCCGATGAGTGCAATCCGCATTAACCACTCCATCATTCGGCACATTAAAGTGATTACAAATATCGACCAATGTCCATGAAAAATGCCTACCATTAACAAATGAGTGAAGTTCCAACGTATTATCTACCGTAAAGCATCAACAATCCACATATTTGCATAAAAAAGTTTTATAAGCTCGTCATCATAATGCAAACACGGATTATCCCAAAGTGAAACCCATCCTTGAATTTCAAAATAAGCCCTAATATCAGGAAATTCATCATGAAATGCTAGAAATCGAACCATACGAGTGCATGCAATTTTCTTGTCATTCAATCCAATATTCTCATAATGCTCCTCCGCAGTTTATTTAGAAATCGAAATTTATTGGAGGAGGCTCGTAAAGAAGTGATAACTTACTTGAATCCCAATGAAAGTTTGATTTTGAAATCCGACTCTCAATTCATCAATCCCTCCTTCCGTGAGCTGGTTTGGATTATCTCCTCGGATTTTCAACTTGTTGGGGTTGGAGGAAGATTCGCCCCTTTACTTCCTTCTCCTCTTTTGAGGATTTCGTTCGGTAGAATTTCTTAGAGGAGCCATAAATGTGAAATTCTTGCAAAAATAGAAGGATTAGCAACAAGAATCGTGAAAAATGATGAAGAATTGAAGAACTTATGAAAAAGGGGATAATTTTCGCGTTTAAGGGTTTGAAGGATTTTTCTCGTTTGTTTCAACCTGAAAGAACAGAACGTTTTTAACTTGAAAAATTGCCCTGGGTGACCGGTCGAGGTGGGGTGCGACGGTCGACATGCAGCATGCACTGCCGCCCGTCGCTGACTGGTCCCAATGCAATTTTTCTTTCTCCGCAATTTTCCAAAATTCGATTTTTCACCCCAAAAGTTTTAAAACTTTGTAAAA